>JASVER010000041.1:4979586-5261609 GCA_030449065.1 Oceanodroma leucorhoa | reverse complement strand
AAACCAAACACATGAAGTTTAATCTGTATGTAAAACTGCCCAGTCACTAGAACCCACTTTGGGTCATCAGTGAGTAAAAATAAGACTCATGGCTAACAACAATTACATTTTGCCATGCACTTATAAAATGGGAGAATTTACATGCAAATTTTGTTTTAGAACACTTTCATGCAGAGTTAAAGACAGGAATTTACAAGTGAAACCCCAACAGCTCAGCTGCAAACCAGTCAAGTCTACCAGTTCTAAAACATAACATTAAATTATGTTTTGCTGTTTGGGGAAAAAAAAAACTTTGCAACTCGATTGCAGCCTCAATCAAATATTCCAAGAGTTTTCTACAAACAGCTTTTGAGCTTTTGAAATGCGTATAAATTTAGTAAGTCCTAAGCTTCTAACGACTCAACCACTTACAACAGGACAATTAGAATTATTCCTTTTTAGATATGATCCACACCATTTGCACTCATACAACCCACCCTCCAACCAAAGCAAGAACCTACTATCACATTCTTTCTTGACAGCAACGCATCCACCACAAAACCATCTTACAAGGATGTACAAATAGTTTGTATGGATAGGATAAGACCCTTTAAAATTCTAAGCTAATAAATTCACATTTTGTGAATTTTAGTGCAGGTATTTGGTTGATGGCAGTAAAAAAACACTACTGTTTATAATATAACAATCTATTATCATTTGATACTCTTCAGATCCAATGTGCTGAATTTGCACAATAAAATGTTTTTTTTCTAGCTTACAACCAAGTGGCAGGCAAATCAAATCACAGTCTCAAAAAATTCTGTTGGGACTTCATTAGCAGTACTGCTGATGTCCCTCAAATCAAAACAGAATCCAAAACTCTGAAACATCCCTGCAGAGCCAATACAGTCAAACAGTAAAGAATAGTGACTTGTAGAAGCTGTTGCTAAGACACATGTACTTCAAATCACACAGATGTGCACAATTAAAAGGCTATTACTTTACTGACTATAAGTACACTTTAAAAAGGAAACATAACAGAAGATGCAACAGGCCATTCTTTTCTCTTTGACTGCATAGGAAACAACACATATTAAAAGACCACTATATGTTTTAGATGTTTTCATCGAGATTATGTGCTGAACAGTCTTGAAGATATGTAGCCCCTTCAGTGTCACATTCTTTACATTAATTGTTCTATCCCCTGCACCTAAGTCCAAAAAGATAATTTCATCCTTTGAACAAAATTCCCACACATTTAAGAACTGTATTTTTAATTTTCTGTCCTATGTGATATTAACTGAGAGTCATTAAAAAACAGTAATTGCTTCTAACATGGACAGCTGTCTTTAATAGAAAAAAAMMCCCACACTTTTGGATTTTGTATTAAAGAATACTTTACAAATTTAAAACAGCAAAGGAAGCCAGAACAGTGAACTATTTTGTTGCCCCAGGGGAAGGAGAGGGTGGGTTGTTTAGCTGACTGGGGATTTTGTTTTATTTTGGGTCAGGTTGTGAGGTTGGGGTTTGGTATTTTTTGAGATTTCTGGAGAAAACATTAGTGACAAGTCGTAATGACCTATGATGTTTTTACAGCAGGCTTAATCTCTGAGTGCTGTTAGGTTTTACTATCACTACATCAAAGAGAATGGATTTTTATACACATTCCTTTTCAGCCTCCTGTTCAAGGGATTTCCTTCAGTCCACAGGTAAGCAAATCATACCGTGTCTTCAGTACCAAAATTAAATGTCTGATTTCCCAAGTACAAAAACTATCTATCTTTAAAGCACTAACTAGCTCTCCACAGAGGCACCCAGGCAAAGCTACCACATTTCTTTAGGTCATTTACAGAGTTTTCAGTCCTCATCTTCCATACATGCAGATAGAGTTGTTGCCATGACAAGCCTAAAAGGAGGAGATTCACGTAACAGTAAGAATAATCCGTGATACCTATGTTTTCTCTTTGTCCAGAGGCAAATCACAATACAATCCAGCTTCAAACCTCTCTTCTTAAGTGACTTTTCTATCCATAACAAAATTTGCTATGCAAGCCCTATGCACTAAACAATAAAACAGAGCTTGTGTGAATAAAAACATTAACTATAGAAAGGTCCAAAGGACAGAACTGGATTCAAATATAGAAAGGTCCAAAGGACAGAACTGGATTCAAAAATGCTCTATGATTTACCTCTACCATTTCCATAGTTTGTAAGTACACAAAGTACAGTAGGTTCTGACAAACATAAGGTTTGCATCGCTGCTCTAAATCAGCGACATGGCAATACAACAAGCTTCAAAGTTTAGCTGAAGGACTCTTGATTTGCAGGAATACCTTTTGAAAACTAATCACTTCAAGGAAATGAATAGTATCAACGCAAATTTTTAATGAGACAAGTCCAGTAATTAAGAGATTTCCTCCTCCCTGAATTTAGTTTTCCAAAACTTACATAGTATCTTACATGCTTATTTCTGAACACAGGCAATGAGAACCAGACCAAAACTTCATACGTCTATGCCATATGAACAGGTGTAAATTTTAACGGCACTTATGTTAGAAGATCCGGCTCTTCACATGGTAAAGAATTTGTTCTCATTTCATTCCCACAGGCTTTACTAGACTCTTAGGAAGAGAATTATCTTTTACAGATTACGTCTTAATTAAAATGCATAAAGCACCTGACATCAGTCTTCTGATGCTTTCAAGTTGTGCTGTCAGCAGCAGCTCTTCACATTTTAAGATCTCAAACTGCACTTCATATAATTGAAGCTGTAGATCATAATAATCAGCCTCTAACTGGTCCAAATGGGCTATGGCTTCTGTACCRCCTTTCAGGCTCTGCATCTAAATGGAAAGAGAAAAAAAAATAAAAAACACACGACTCCAGGATAATGAAGAGAACAAAACCACAGGTTTTACGATTACAGCTAGATACAGTCCGGTACACTAATTGTAACATGTTAAAATTGAACACACCAAGAGGAGAAGATAGGTTTTGATCAGCCACACGCTTTCAGACATCTTTAATATCTGACTTTTTTTATATGGCAATAAAAAAATCCATGCCATTGGATTACTTTGTGACAAAGTGACAAGTCATACAGTGCATAGTGTAAAACATCCCTACCACTCTTCTACTGTATTACCTGATTCTCTGAAGATACATTATGAAATTAGTATTTTATGTTCAGTCCAAAAAGTCTGAAAGTTGTTTTGCATCTAGAAAACTACAGTTAAAACTGTCATTAAAGTTGAACCAAGGCAAAAAAGTGAAAGGTGATGGAAACAGGGATAATTACATGCACTGATCCTCTTGTAATGACCACTTAACTGAGGAGTTTCATTGTTTCTGGAGTCCTTCACAGGAGAAAAAAAGATCTAGATTAAAATATTTATATATATTTTAGTGCTTATTTGTGTCATATGTTTGACATAGAAAAGTGAGACAAGACCCAATCAAAGTGAACTCAAATCATCCTCTTTCATTCAGCCGAACAAGAGTTAACTGCTCAATACAGTTAGCCATTCAGTCCATATTTAAGAAATACCAACAGGCAAGGGAATCTTACGTGCTGTCTCACTTCGGAGGGAATTCAAAGCCATGCAGCTCTACAACCTGCATGCAGAAGAGTTAGGGCCACATCCAAGTTCTCTACCTGCTCAAAAAAATGTATTTCTGATAGTTTCTCTGAGAGAACGGATGAAAGGAATTCTAAATTTTACTGAAGATTTGTGATCTATCTATCCTACCATTCTGATGAAATGTGGTCCAGTTTCTGTATTACAGACATTCAATCATTAAAAAGGGATGTCTACCCAGCAAAAATACAGGACCTAACAAACTATACATTTTAAAAGCTATTTGCTAGTATGTTTTTACATTATGGTAGTTTCTTCTGGTGTAGAACTGTATCTGTAATTAATAGCCAGAAATGGGTTTCCTCAGTTTTATTTATCACACATGTTTAAATGTAATTATACCAAAACAGAAGGATCTTTCTACTGAATTAAACCAAAGATCCATCTTACTCAATACCCCGTTTTGGACAAAGGTTAACCACAAATACCCAAGAGGACAAAACATAGTAGGCAATGCAGGGATACCTCCCTAAAATGTTTCACCAGCTTCTAGCACAGCTTGCAGCACAGCTTAAGCCACAGTGCAGCCTTTTATACAAAATAGACTTAAGACTTACWTCATTTTACTTCATAAATTTGTCCTATCCCTTTTTTTGTAGCATGTATGCTTTTAGTACCTGCATCATTATCCATTGATAGGGATCTCACAGCTCAATTAAACATTAAGGAAACAGTTCTGTATATTACACTTCTTTCCATATAAGATTGATAAACAAAAGACCTGTGATTCAATTCTTGTAATGTCTGTTTTAAAAATTTCTTCTACTATATTGCATATTTACTGAATGTATTTTTTCTATATCAACTATTAGCCTGAAAGGCTAATAACTCCTTAAGTGAATATCATAAATCTTACAATAATGTATAATTTATATGTTTCAGTCCAGTGTGACACCAAAATGTCTTGTTACGCCATTCTATTACTCTGCTTCCATGTTAAGTTACTAATTGTGACTAGAACAGTAAATGACATCATGATGGCATATTGGGAGTGAATTAGAGGCTAGTTTTCAAGACAAAAGGACCGGTTCCCTCTTGAACCTTCCAGTTTCTCCATATAAGAGGGATAATGTTCATTGGTCAGGCAGTGTATCCTGCATTTTGGCATTTTCAAAGGATTTTCTCATTGTAAAAAAATATACCATAGTAACAAAATGCAGTGGGGTTTTTTTGTTTGGTTTTGGTTTTTGTGGGGGTTTTTTGTTTGTTTTTCAAATTAAGGCAATGTAATTCAAACTTCTATGAAGACTGCATAGAGACATAAATGGGCCATCTTCAAAAGTATCAGCTAATCAAGTTATAGCAGCTCAGTATTTCGTTGAGCTGCAGAGGTGTCTGCCTGACAAAGGAAATGTCTGACAGCGGATCTTAGCCCTACAAGCATACATTACAGATGCCGCCAGCTACCCAGTCTGTTTTAGGGGTACAACACCACTATATTCAGTTTTCAGTTGCAAGAGCAATGGGAAATTAATATTGTTGTATGGTTCTCAGGCAGATATCCTAGCTACATAATATGAAAAAGAAAATGAAAAAGAAAATCGGGGACCTTTAATTTCAACCTTTTATGTTAAAACTTTATGTGAGATACTATACATGTGTGATAATTCAAAACAATATCATCACTCTTGGGAAAATTTCAGCATTTTTTGTTAAAAATTTAAGAGTGGTTCAATTCTTAATGTTACAAATTGCTATCTAATCTGTACTAGTAATTTGCTGCATCCTTGGTAGGTCTCAGGCTGATCCACATAGTGAAAGAAACACGAAGAACTTTAATGTGAGAATGTTAGAGCAAAGAAACATTTTGCAATTGGACAAAGAACTAGAACCAAGGAGATCCGAGTTCAGTTTCCTGCTGTGCCACAACTTCCTGCATTAACTCAAGCAAATAATTTAATCTCTCTGGCCCTAATTCAGGTAACAGCACTTATGGTCTTTATTGTCTCATTCATATTAAGCAAAGAACTTAAGTGAGAACTTAAGTTTCTCAATAGTTCTAGGGCAGAAATACATCTGTAAACCCACACACTGGTAATAAAGATGTAATGGGTTAAAACAGAAAGCCTCTGACAAGAACTAGGAACACACATACTAAATGGATAGATGACAAATTAATAGAAAAATAGCCAAACATGGAATACGAACAGAGGGCTATCAAATCCAGCTTTCTACCACCATGGAATGCTTTCAGGCAAATCTGAAATTAACTGCTTTCATAAACTGAGTTCTTAAAATAATTTCCATGTCATTATTGTTGTTCTTATTCTGCTTTTGTAAAAACAAAAACAAATCATAAAGCTGCCACTAAACTTGTGTTTGTTACTCCCATTGGAAGTCTGTTCCAGATACTCCCTCCCAACTGCCAGAAAATTTCTCCCGTATTTCCAATGTATTCACAATCAGATAATGCCATTTGTTCTTGCGCCAGTACTGAACAGCAACATGCATTGCTCTTGACTAATATGTATTCCCATTAGTATTTTTCATAGAATCATAGAATAGTTTGGGTTGGAAGGGACCGTTAAAGGTCATCTAGTCCAACCCCCCTGCCATGGGCAGGGACATCTTCAACTAGATCAGGTTGCTCAGAGCCCCGTCCAACCTGACCTTGAATGTTTCCAGGGATGGGGCATCTACCACCTCTCTGGGAAACCTGGTCCAGTGTTTCACCACCCTCGTCGTGAAAAATTTCTTTCTTATATCTAGTCTAAATCTACCCTCTTTTAGTTTAAAACCATTCCCCCTTGTCCTGTCGCAACAGGCCCTACCGTGGGGCTACTAGGCCCAACTCCCCTGTTTTTGTGGAGAGCAATTTTGTATCATCTCAGCCTTCATTTTATTTGCCAAAACAACTCCAGCTCCTCTTGTAAAATAGGCTTGCCATTCCTGGCATCATTGTGGTAGCCCTCCCTTCAACAGCTTCAGTTAGAACTAATCTTTCTTGGGTGGTCAGAAACAGGTACAAGAAAGCTGTAGAAGAATCCACGTGCAGTGACACTAACAGTTCTCCCTTTGCTGAAACCTCATTTGACAGACTGGAGAGCATGTGCTGCTGTACCAACCACCCTGCTGCATTGGCGGCTCAATCGTGTGGCTACCAGGTTATAAGACCATGGTCATTTTCATCTGCTGTCATTTAAAAAGTAATTAACCTGCAGTTCACAGTAAAAATTGGTGTTACTTTTCCCTAGCAGTACATATTAATAGCTATTATTAAATTTTCTATTATCGAGCCTTTTAAATGATCTGTTACTGTTCAAGTAGAATACAAAGTCATGTTTCAATCCACCCCATGTGAATCCTGACTGTTCTCTAGTTCAAGTATTCATTTTAACTCATCACTGTTGCTGTCTGAGAAATCTCAGAAGGGAGTAAAATTCAGAAAAAAACTCAGGTCTTTAAATGTGAATATGGAAGCTCATCCTCAAAACCAAAATCACTTTAAAGAATTTCTAAATTATTTTAAGGGAAACACAGAGCACTCTGAACACTGATAAAAGGCAGGCTCTCACTCATAACTAGCAACTTGTGGAACAGAAGTACTCCTCTAACCAGTTAAGTATCAGGGGTCAACTATAGTCAGGCCATGATACTACAGGATACAATATTTTAAAAAAATATGGTTAAGATGATCACTCAGAAATGGCATCCTGGGCAATCAGAAAAATTTCAGACACTAAAAGAAACATCTTTTCCCCATGAAGAGAGTGTACCACTTGTTTCTTTTCCAAGACTAAATGTTAAAAAATCCATAGACACCAACAGTGTCCTCATAAGCAGTCAGATCTGGTCTTTGCTCTGAATTGTCATTCTTTCTGTCTCAATCCTCAACTCAGACCCTCCTGATTAGTTTCTCAAGCATTTTAATCTTCTTAAAGGAATGTCGTGTTCTTATTTTCTATGCCTAGAAAACAGTAGCTATATGGTTTGCCAGAGAAGGTATTTCAGTTCTGATTTTCTAACACTGCAGTGAGTCTGTTCTAAGTGACCATAAATACCTCATCTTTTTCTTTCTCTCAGCAAATGAGAACTGAATGTCAATGATGCACTAAATCCTTCAAACAAAAAAGTCTCTTCAAATGCTGGGGTCTGCGCTCTTTAATGCTGTTTAAAATAGATCACCCAGTCATTCTCTGGGAAAAAAAAGTATAAGAATAAATTATGTTCTAATAATGTTATTTTAAAAGAACTTATGTGGGTTTTGATAACTCTTAAGGTCAAAGTAGGTTATCATTGTTAATGAGCAATTTTCTAATAATGTCCCACTGCATTATTAAAAGCCTATGACTCCAAGTTTTGTCTATAGAATGCACCCCATTACTTCACCTGGGGTGCTTAAAGCTTTGTTTTCTATTTTCTTTAAACACAATGACCACTTAAAGTAGTTTTTATTTCTAAGTCTTTTTGAAATTTCGATTGAACTGGAGAATATTAAACAAATATTTAATGTAAGATTAAAGAAAAAAATAGAATTGTCATTTTTAGAACTAATTTTAGTTTGCCAATTTGAACACTGAAAGTAAAGAAAGCAAAAGTATTCCCAATCTGTTATTAAAAATATTAATTCAAATATGTTTTAAAAAAATCTTCAAAGATTTCCCAATTTTAGCTTCTTACTTAGCCTTTCCAAAAAGCTGTCACAGAAAGAAAAAGTTTAAAAAAGATACAACGAAAGCTACTAAGGTGAAACATACTTTCCTGAAAAATACTATGTTGCATCGGTACCAAAATCACTGTCCACTTCTTACAGAGAGAAGATTAATTTTCCAGAAATAGCTATCCATGCCTCCTTGAATAGAATCCTTAATAATATTCATATTTTTGCTGATGCATCCAACTCAAGCAAAAGTAAAATGACAGTGATGAAATGCAAGATATGCTTAAATACTCAAAGTCATTGGAAGCAAATATATCTTTGATTCAGGCTCAATGCACAGGAAAGGAAAGTACTCTTAGAACTATGACACTAAGAAAAACATTCTTAAAAAACCCAAGCAGTACTTCATTGGAATATAACTTTGTTTATGAAAATATCACAGAACATTTATCATGTAAACTAAAAATTGGTTTTGCAGTGTATCTTTARAACTGAACTGTACGCATCTAAAAGCAAAAAAGAGAAGACTAGTTCCTGAATCGTATATATGCAAGATGGGAATTTAAGTCTCCAGTCACTCACTTCCATTTGTCCAAACTATTTTACATACTTAAGAGAATTACAAAGGATTCTCACTCTGATTTAATGTTTCTGTTTACTGTCATGAGGACAAGACTTGGCAACCAGTCCACAAAAGCACACTCTGGTCTACCTCAAAAGGAAAGTTTTCATCATTCCCTTCAAACAAAATTCAGAAGAACATATGGAACTTAAGAGGTACAAATCAGGAAAATAAAAAGCACAATATGTAATTTGTGTAGAGTTAATTCTTTCAATTCTTTTTAAATACAGATAATCACTGGCCTAACATTTTTAGCTGTCAAATAAAAAATAAAATCTATAACTTACCTAACCAGGTGATTTTCATATCATAACTTGGCAAATGTAGTGGCTTTCTAGATATTTACAGTGTCAACACATTTTAGGAAGCAAAAAAGTGCTCTATTAATACAAAATGAAAACTACAGAAACAAGGACATTTTTACTGTCCCTCTTAAAAATCAATCAGCAGGGTCGGTTTAGATTTGGAAAAGAGGGAATTAAGTGCAAGAGAAACAATTATATTATTTCCCATGTGTTTCCTTTTCCTACTCGGTGAGAGCAAATTTATATATCTAAGCACAGCAAGACGGTCTTCACTTCTTAAGTTTAAAGGAGAAAATGTATCACATTTTCTTTTGTTGTTGTTGTTGTTTTCTTTTTTTTACTGTCACCTCTTCCAAATACACCAGCTCATATATCATAAAGAAAGTATTTGGTGGTTAAGACTGCAACCCTTTTCCAGTATGGGATTCCCAGTCACATTTGTCACGTCCAATTGCATACTTAGAGCTATTACATTCTCAAAGCAAA
Organism: Oceanodroma leucorhoa; assembly: GCA_030449065.1. NCBI lineage: Eukaryota > Metazoa > Chordata > Aves > Procellariiformes > Oceanodroma > Oceanodroma leucorhoa. Next base: position 5,251,979 of record JASVER010000041.1, on the reverse strand, counting down.
AAAAGATGTTTCAGAACAGAAGCTGGTCCTCGTATCTCCCCATCACCATGTTTTGACCCAGAGCTCCCTATACCTTGTAATACACCATCTCAAAGCACCATGTTCATGCACACCCATCAGATGATCCTCATTTCTCTGTCCCCCAAAGCCCCAATCTCTCAGTTCAGAGCCCTTCACCCCCCAGTATACTGCAACGAACCTCTCCTTTTCCTATGCAGCCCCTAATGCTTTGGCATATCAAGACAATCAATCGCTCATTTACCAGACTGAGATCTCATTCAACAAAAAATCACAGGTCTCCACTGGAAGAAAAGTAAGATAGGCTACAGAAAAGATGATGCATGGCTGCCCTAAATATGTGAACATATTATATTTAATATTTGCAATTAGTACTGCTGGATTCTCTCATCAACTCTTAGCTAAGGATGGCAGCAGCCTGATAAACTCAGATTTCCAGACAACTCTTGGCTTTCTAAATATAAAGAGCATTGAAATGGAGCGAAGTTTTTATTTTCGTGCTCTGGGTCTTGCATGTACTCTCCCTCCTTGCAGATCAAGCTGTCTTCTACAGAAGTTCCTAAAATAGGCACATAGTCTATCAGGCTTACAAACCTACCAATCTATACAGTGCAGAAGTCATGAGTTCTCTGGATAACCTTCTCATAACAGAGCCACTGGTTTAGTCAAATTTTCCTGAAACATTTGAAAAGTACTGTGAAAACAAGCAGCTGATTGGATAGAATGTAAATTAATATTAGTATGACAGAAAGTTCTTAGCATTCAACAGCCATATCATAGCAAATTTTAGAAGAGGATTTGTAGCATTTTTGCTTTTGAGGAGGTGTCATAACACCTAATAAGTATGTTTTTTTTCTGCTAAGACATTTAAACACCATTTAATGCATGCACTCTTTCCTCAGGAAAGCTGAGGAAAGTACAGCCCCCTCTGGAAGACTGCCTTAATAATTAGGGTAAGCAGAGACAAAGAGAGTGCAGCACAACAGACTAGTCATCTGCATAGTTTACTAATGTTCAGATGTCTTCCATCTGCAATGTCAGAACTATTCCAAAAAGGTGGTCATGCCTCTGAGAGCTAACGTGTGGAGATTACATAGCAGCAGATTTCTGTCCTATCCCTTCTCTTAATTTTATTCATCTCAGTGGATAGCTGTAAACATTAACAATAAAAACTGGTTGACTAACCAGGAAAACGTGAACAGAAAACATAAGTGGCACAAAACTCACCAAATCTACGTTGCAAGTCCATCTGTCTATCATGGTAGAGTGTAGTAAAAGTTTAAATAAAAACTTTTATTATTAAAAGCGGAAAAATAATGACTTACAAGTCTGCGGTTTTTTTGGTTTTGTTTTGGTTGTTTTTTTTTTTTTTAACTACATGCACACTCTTTAAGGTTTGGTCTTCTTCTGCATGTTTTATTTTTCTGTTTATTGGTATGAAAAATTACCTCCTCTTTCAGTGCATGTTTCTTCTGCTCCAAACAGATTTCTTTAGCACGCATCAACTGCAGGGTCTCCTTAGAAACTGCATACTGAAGCTTTTCCATACGTTCCACTGCTGCTGCCCATGCTGCCTTACCAAATTTTTTCTGGTCTGCTCGCATTCGATCGTACACAGCTACAGAAGGGAAGAAAAGGCAGACAGCTTACCAGTCTACTCTTCAGATCACTAGTGATTCTACTGCAGAGACAATGCACACATTTGTATCCAACAGCATACAAAGTTCTCTTAGCAGAGATCAGTCATTCTTCAGAGTACTAACCTTCAAATCCAGGATGTAAATACTCTTAGGATTCATGTAAATATGCAATTAACTATTTGTTGATCATTTCATCATTGCAATTCCAATTTTTGTTACCCAGAGAGGGACCATTCTGAATACACAGTACCTGAACACCTGAACCACTGGTTCAGAATTCTTGAGTTAATAAAAATCTCATTAATGCTACYATGTAGTTTTAAACTGCATCCCAAATATTCCCCACTTCCGAAAGCCCCAATTATCAGCTACTAAAGTCTCCAGGTTCCCTTGATAACTTCTATAGTGCAGTCCTAAGTTTAAAAAAAATATGCAGAGTAAAAAAAAATTACAACTTAAAACAAAAATTTCAGTTTGACCCCACATGCAATTCCGTAAGAATACTGAACTAAATTTAAATAACATCTATATTTTAACTCAAAATGCAGGTTGCTTCACAAAATTAATTCAAATTAACTAAACAAATTATAATCTGATCTTAACATGCAGGGATGAATGAGAATCTCTTCAGGAAGACCTCAGAGTAGCAGGAGTCCCTTGCCTGATTCAGATTTTCTATTCTTGAGCCCCAGACAACATCTAGGCTGACACACATGAGATTTTCACCATTTTTAATATATAGAACAATCACATGATAGCGTACACTTAGCTTTGTAAAGCAAAAGCCACGAAAGTCACACAATCAAAGGGATAGCATTCAGTCCCCAGCTGCCAGAAGATATTACACGCTGTTGTTCAGTAATAAAAAATACCTTCCTGTTCTGTGTTTTTCCTCTGCCATCTGTTAGTATTTTGGTATCTAAGACCACCCTGTGATCAGCAGGAGGCCAAAAAAACCCAAAACAGAACAGGCAAGCAACCTGTACACCAAAGGTCTATGGTTGTGAATGGTCTCCAGACATTTCATTTCCCAGTATTTTTCCCCATAATCCTGATTGCTGTACATAAAAAGCATGCGAACAAAACAAGAAGTAAATACCTGTAAATATACGTTCTTTATCAGCTAATGGAGGTATTTTATTTGCTGCCTTTGTCATACTAGAAAAGGAACCAAACTGATTAAATACATTTAGAATTTGCTCTAATGRAATTCACTCCAACATGCTTGAACTGGTTTAGTCACTTTTTCAAAATAAGGTGGAGTTTCATGTTATACTTGGGTTGTCATCGAAAGGAAACATTTTGCAGTGACTGCTTCTCTTGAGGCAGATCTAGCAGTCATCCAGCAAGATGACAGGAAACTGACCCATCAAAAAAGATTTTCTCACAGGGGTACAGCTCATTTATCTGACTGCACAATCACTAACACCAAAGGAAAGAAAGAAACAGGCACCTGTAGTCAGGCAGGGAAGCCAGTGGGACATAGACTCTGTCAGTGGTAGCCCACAGTCAAACTAAGAGAGGTGACATGAAATCACATCCTCAGGTGTGTTTGCCCTAATAAACTGATTATTTAAGTGAAAATGGTACAAGGATCAGAGCACAGATGTACACAGCAAGTCATATGACCTGGTTTTACTGCATCAACTCTTTAGTAAAACTGCTGCATTCTTCAAGCATAGAAATGCAAGGTTATATCCAAAATTTCTGAACAACAGAGCAGCTTTCACCGACTAGTTAAACTGAGCTGTTGCTTAGTATTTAGAGCTACAAAAAAAATTACTGAAAGGCAGGGGAGGCAGGAAAAGGAARTGAATTGAAAGGTAATAAACACTTACTATGGCGGTCTCCCATATCCCGTACAGAAGACAGAATCCATCAGGGACTCTTCTGCTCCCTAAATCCTTTGCAAATGTACAGTGCAGCTAATACAAATCACATTGGGAAAGTGGTTGTGAAACTTATCTAMAATTTCTATTCTGCTCACTTTTGATGATGTTCCGAAAAGGCTTATTGGTGAAAGATACAAATAGACACAGAAGAAAAAACAAATGGGAACAATAACTGCATTTTCCTCATGGAAGACTGATGAAAAAAAAAATAAATCACAGTACAATACAGAACATAGTAAACATTAAATAAATTTTTAAAGATCTTTTATTTGACAGATAGGATAGTAGAAAATAACTACCTTTCTGTGTTTTAGCTGTTATTTCAAAGTATTTGACTGTAAGATCTTGAATAGAAAGCACAGCCATGTGGGCTTTTCTCTGCCAATCAGCATCTTCTTTCTGCAGGCTCTCAATTCTTCTGGGGCCTAGGTAATCATTCTCTATCGAAATCTGAAAATAAATCAGTCTGTAATTAACACCACAATTAATTGTTGCTATTTTGCCAACAGCAACCAGTTTCAGGGTGGCTACAAAAGAAAGAAAAACAGAAAGGAGAGAAAACTACCAGCAAACCACCATGGCTTCTATTCTAACATTTTCTAACACTCACTTTTTGGTCTGGAATTTCCTCATCTGAACTCAAAGTTCTAGAGAAAGTGAGAGAAAAACCTCTCATCTCACAACTTGATCACATAGTCCAATCTACAGTTTCTTTCCTAGTAATCACTTTCTCAAAAAAAAAAAAAAAAAAAAACCACATGCCAGCTATTCTTCTTAAAAAACTACATTCCCTTTGAGAAGAATCCAAGCCTCATAGTAAAATTGGCTAAGATAATTTTTTTGTTCCTGATGACAAAATTAGCTTTTGAAGACTCATGTTTTGCAAGCTTTACTTCAGATAATGCTTTGAAGCTAAGAAAATTATGACAGTTTTCACAAAAGTGGTTCTCAGCACACAAGAAGAGGAAGAAACAGCGGAAGCCATCAACTTCAACACATCATGTAAACACCTATTTCCATCAGCTATTGCTTCAGAGTAACAGAATATAAAAGAATACATTTCTACACCATATGGATATGTTTCTGTACAAAAACAGGTTAGTTCTTCAGAGGAAACAAACTGAAAGGAGGTCCCTAATCTAGCCTGTGAGCAAGTGAGAATGAATCAGAGAGGCAAGACTCTTCTACTGGAAACATTCTTCTCTGGAAAAGTTCACAAATTGTTGTTTTGAAGAGAGTAAAGTAAGTTTCTTGTGAGAAGATATGACAAACAGGCCTGCAACTATAGGATTTTAAGTTTTATATAGTATACATTTCCTAAATAAAGAAATAGTCCTCAGGGATCTTTAATACTTCCCAGGTTCTTTCTGAAGACAGCTGGGACAAGAATGGCCAAGACTGACAGAAATAGACTTAGATCAGGTCACATTATAGCTTAGGCAGGGATCTGTCATGTCTCTCCAGATCCCTTCATTATCCTTCTAGACGACTTGTCATAGGCAGAAAAGGAGAAAAACATGAGATATAACAACAGCAGGTCGATTAATATACACAAAGGAAACAGCTTCATACATAAAGGAGTGTTTCAGCTCAAACACTCAGCTACCTTCCTTCGACATATTCCAGGAGGCCAAACAACCAATTGCAACCACAGCCTGCTGGATATATTAGCAATAATGCATGCATTTCAGCTTCATCATCCATTCAGGGACTTCTCAAAGTTAGTCTTACAGGTTTTAATTTAACTATGCACCCAGCTGGTAACACAAACCCAGCACTACTTCCCAAAATATATTATAATTCCATATGCACAGCCCCAAATATATTAAGTGAAAGCACTCAGCTGTAAAAAAGGCTTTAGTTTTACTGGTTCTATCCTAATGAATCCTGACAAGGACTTAAATGTTAATACATGCAAACTAACTTAGATTGGATGATCTAGATTCTTTAAAATATCTGGAGCCTGGGACTAGCAATACAAACTACAGGGGTTTTGATTATCTTAATCAAGACACAGGAGAAYGCCATATACAATTCAATAAAGACTGTAAAGGAAGTAACAAACTAAAAAGCAAACAAGATGTTAGGACATACAGAAAGAAGACTAAACAACAGTGTCATTGTACTGCAAAGTGCAGTGGTGAATGTTTTTTTCCAGAATATGGAGAATGCTGAAAAATTAAGTATTCAGAAGAGAAAAATCATAGAAGACTAAGGTTATGGGAAGAGTAAAAGGAATGACTGGGATTATTCAACTGTTTTTTTCCCCAGACATATAAGAGTGCATATAAAGGAGCATTAAAACCACTAAGTTAAAGTATTTTATATTGGCAATTGATAGAATTAAGGCTAAATTGTGCATCCTGAGTTATGCCTTCCTTATTTATTCACGTGTATATCATAAAACCTTTATTTACATTCCAGCTTCAATGATTGAGCTCCAGGCTAAAAAAAGTTCACCTTCAAAAAGAAAGCTTTATTTAAAAAAAAAAAAGGTATTTTTTTTTTAATAAAATATATTCTACTAGTTATTTGAAAACTTCGTTTAAGCAAGTGGGCTTGAGTGTTTCTGGATGTTCTAGATTCCGTTTGTGGATTGAAAAGATTGGATGAATTTTTAAATCTTCAGTTAAAAAAAACTTATACATACAATAGACGGAATATTAAGCACGACCATCAATAATTCATTCAGAATATGGTTGACAATTTTTATATACACATATACTGAAAAAAGGAAAATAATAAGGACACAAGTATTAGACAAGAAATCAGATTAAACACATATAAATATCCATGAATAGGGATACTGAAAATAACTGTAACAGCTGCAAATAAAGCCCTACAAGATCCAGTATAAAGACAGCAAATATCATGAAAGCTTACAAAAAAGGCTTTTTCAGAACACTACTGAAAAAAAGAAGTACYAGATATCAGTGTATTTACAGATTTAGGTAAACATGGACTCGAAAAATTTACACTTTCATGATCAAGGTTTTCTGTCTTGAAGACCTTAAACCCCTTTCCTTGCCCTCCACAGCCTGCGTAACATTACATCAAAGTATCTTCCTTCCTTCTTTCTCCTTCCCTATCTCCAACACTGCAAAAGAAAGAGTCATACATCTCCAGTTTTCACCCTTCTTTACTCTAATCCTTGCAGGGACACACAATTTAGTATTTTCTGCATGTTTAACATCCTTTCAGAGTTTCATTGAGATGCCTTTCTGAATGGATACTGATTCTGCATCTTTCTGCACCATTTCCCCCCATACTCTAATCTTAGGTCTGATCCAAGGCTGTCCTGGCCCTTGCTTCCAACTGTAATTATTACTAGCACTTGGATCAAAGAAAATTAAGCCACGAGGTATGGACACATTGATAACTCCCAACTTCTGATACTAAATGGCTTTGAGGCTTCCTGAGTTGAGGGCTACTCTGAATCATCGTTAATAGCCACTGATSGGTCTGTCTCTTTCTGGAACACATATATATTTAGTGTCCATAGTTAAACTGTGGAAATTATTGCCACAGAGCATGTAAGGTGTCTTGTTTTTCCTTTATTTGCAGGCTGTTTTAAAGCACCACAAATTCATTGAGGGGCCCCTATTTTTTTTAGTATGAGAAAGACTGAAAGAAACAATTCAATATTTTCTTCCCCTTATCATTCATGATTTATAGATCTCTTTCTTATCTTACATGAATCGCATGCTTTCCAAACTAAGGCTCTGATTCATTTACTCTGTCCTTGCACTGAGGCTGTTTGCAGGGAAATACCCTTACTATCCTCACTGCCATCCTGTAACTATCCTGTGCCTACAGTATGTTTTTGAGAGGGAGAAACTAAAATTGCAGCATTCAAGATGCAAGTATACCATGGATATATACAAAGGGAGATGTTTTTTTCTATTTTGGTTTGTTTGTTTGTTTTTCCCTAATAATTCAAAACCTTTCTTTCCTCTTTCAAAATGCTGAATGGCYAGCTATTTTCAGAGAACTCCTCAAGACAATTCTCACACCTTTTTCCTCAGAAGTAATAGTTAATTAAGTGCATACAAACGTGCATGTATACTTTTGGAGGTTGTCATCACCCTTCTGTACATGCATTACTTTTTATTTATTGACAATTTCAAATATCATTTTATTATCCAGCTCAGCCTTTCTTACGGTAAATTAAAAAACAAACAAACAAACAAACAAAACAGAACAGAACAAAACTTTTTGGCATTCAAACATAATCAGATTTTTCTACAAGTCTTATTAAGCAGTTCTACAGGTGAACATCCAGAGCAGCTTCATGGTCTATTCACCTTGCAGACAGGCAGATTTAAGTGATCAGATACATGCCACAGTTTTGTAGTCAGCAACCTCATACCAAGAGTTCAGTTTCCTCACTGATTCAAGCTCCCAGCCTGCCTTCCATCAGATCGCCTGTTTAGACCATTATTTTTTCAGAAAGCCCATAAAACCCTGATTTTAAGTCAGCAAAACGTTTTGCTATGAGTTCATATAATAAATCTAGATGATTTATAGTTCAAAATGTAAACAGACTGGCATATAGCCCTTCTGAAACAGCCTTTGAGACTATAAAGGCTATCACAGCATAATTTAGCATTATTACAGCAGTTTCTCAAACAAGAAAGCAGTATTTTCAACAAAGTTTATGACCTTCATTTGCAAATCCAGCCATTTTGCATGAACTTAGATTACTGTTTCTTCCCTACTCTACAGGTTTTTCAAAAGCCAAGTTTATTTAACTATGATTTCTGATGATGTGAGGACACATCTTCAACTACAGACAGACTAAAAAAGACGCAAGAATTCTTTGAAGTGTTTCAGTCTCTCAATTGAGTACTATCTCAGGTTTTTTTACCATACATTTTTCATCAACTTCTTGTCAGCAAGTCACTAGTCTATAACTAGTGGAGGGTGAGGTTTGCAAACTGAGAATGAAACTGAGCTGACTACCATGCAAGTAACTACATTTTAATCAGTGCTGCTTTAGTGTCCTCCAATGTGTCTTGTGCAGTTTTGTATTCGCGTTTTTCACTGTAAGACCACTATGCACTCAAAAATATTATATGAGGCTTAAAAAAAATAAAAATGCACAGTTYAAAAACCAGCTCACTAAGGCATCAGTTATTCAAGAGCCAATGATAAAAACATGGATTTAGTAATACAGGACTCATCCAATTGATGTATGTGAGCAATACTACAAATTAAAAGTATGAAGCACTGACATCCACTCCCTTCCCCAAAACATCTTCAGTTGACTGTGAGACTTTTTTTAAAGCATTCTCTCTTTAAGTATTTTTTTAAGTAATTCTGTTTCGCTAGCTATCCTCATCATTAAACTTATCTTCTCCTTTGAACTTGTTTCATACTTTGTGAAAATATTTTTTTAACCAAAAGTTAAAATGCTCAATGCAACATTATCTATTTCTAAGTATTTCACTTTACAGAAGTCAAAGTGAAATTAGTTATAAGGTCACTACTGCAATTCATCCTCAAGTATTAAGCCAATAAATAAATCTGCATACAGTTAAGCCAGAGTTTATTTTGAACTATACCAGTATCTGCTTAAAGGAGCTTGAAAGGGAAGCACAACATAGACTAATAAAGCATTCTACAATCTAAAAAAACGTGAATTTGATGAATTATGAAGCTATATCCTGCTCTAATCTCTTCTTTCCAATGCTAGACTCAACATTAGTGTATTAAAAGTCCTTAAAAACCCCTCAGATTTAACAGAATTAACATGTCAGTGAAAATAATGAATACGTATGCAATTAAACTAGGAGTGCTTTTAAATATATTTAACATATAATTACATTTCAATGTTCTCATTTCCTGGAGATGAATTGAGAAGTAATAATGACTGTAGGCTCTCACCTGTATCAAGGTATTATCAGTTCTCAGTTAAGCAAAGCCAGTCCAACTCAGACCTTCAACAATGCTTGTGTCAAAGTTTTGCTGGCATCTACATGTAAGTTATGAAACAATTTATCTTACATTTTATCTTTAGTTTAATACCAAGCATATGAAAAAAAAAAAAAAAAAGAAAAAAAAGCATGGAAAAAAGAAAGCCTCCCACTGATTTCACCTGGGGTTTGATCAAACACAGTGCCTACTCAACAAGACTGAAGTACTGTCCACAGTTACAAGACCATAAAAATTCACAGTAGCAAGGTAGTTTCTTTCTCTTTATGAAAGCCGGTGAACACAACTGTACAAACATGAAGGGCTTTGGGGTTTTGCCCATGAAGTTATTATTTTGAAAGATTTTTTTTTAAAATAACCAGATTTGGTATCAAAGAACACTTTATAACTTAGTCTTAAAGTGCTTAAAGCTTGATCATATTAACCTCTCAGTAAGTTCTATAGCCAAATATCAACCACTAACTGGTCCCTCCCCTCCACACTTTTAGAAGAMGACTGTACTATATATGGAGTATCTGACAAAATTAAGATTTAACTATCTGAAATCAAAGGCACCAGAGCACAGGTATCTACTCTGCTTCTTCCAAACTTCAGGAGTATTTAAGTGTTTCACCTTCAGGTTTCCAGCAACTGATGCCTACCACTTCCCACTTTTCTGCTATGGCAATGTGTATTCTTAACGTACAAAAATCTGCTAAATTTTCACAGGGAAATGATCCATTTTGATAAATGAAAAATCTGTGGGTATAAATCTGAAACATTTTTAGGATCAGAAATATTACAGCTTTTTTTAGTTCATTAGAAGTCTGATTTCTAGCAAAAAGAGCATCTTAAAATCCATTTAGAATTTCAAATTAATACTAGATAAAATAATCTATAAATATTGTTTGCCCTGTGGTTTTAAGTTCGTATCTGTCTTCCAGATTTTTGGAAAAATATGCAGATAACCCAAAACATATAATAAAGCATTTGAATATCAAGCTTCACTTGCCTGATGCSTATGTTACACCTGAGAGTCTGAAATCAGAAGAAATGGACCAGTAAACTAAACAGTGAAATTAACATGCAAAAACTCACTGGTTGAAAGTCTTTTTATATTATTACATCTAAACCAGCAACAGTCCAGAAATAAAGAAATTTTAAAATGCCTATACAAATTCAGCACAGCTTTTATGTGTATATAAATTATAACACTGTCTTCAATTCCTTTATTATACCTTCTCCAGCATTCAGTGAACATAATTACAGTTCTGACTGTTTGGCTGGCTTATCAATACAACTTTTCACACTTACCTTACAAAATATGGTCATACTAGACACACAGAATATGTCTAGTAAGCRTATCTTATGTATTAACCTTGAAATGGGTACAGACTTGCTTCTTTGATGAGCATTTCTCAATTTGATAATACCATTCGTTACAAATTGGCTTTCATTTGTGTGTCCCCCATAAAGGCCTTGGGGCAAGCAAGATTATTACCATATCATATACATTAAAAAAATTTAAGTCCCAAACACTGCTGTCCTTGCAGTGTCCAATTTTTAAAGAATGCATGGTATCTGGTAAGCACTTTGCCACGCTTAGCGGGAGGTCCCCATGGATTTGAGCAGCACTTAAAAATATTAAGCATTCCTACAAACAAAACTAGGTTTCTGAAGTTGGGAGCCCAGAAAATGAGAAACATATCACTACTGACCGCATTGTTCTAGGGTCAGATGACTAGTCCATYATTAGATAGAAATTTTGGCAGAAGTCAGTTTTCCAGAGTGATATTTCATTTCATAGTGAGCCATCCTTTTCTTCTTCCATAATCTTGTACCTTTTTCATTATGTTTTCCAAATTTGGCAATATTTAAGTGCTTCACAATACAGCTTTGATTCCTCACCCATACTAAATGATCCATCCTTCACACTAAATGAGGCAAATACACCTGAAAAACTAGCACACAATCAAGTTAAAATATGAAAACAAAAAAGAAAAAAAGACGACTGCTATCATGTCTATGATGGACAACACTAATCTGCATATTCAAACTTCTAAATGTTTTAACTTTGTTATGAACTTTTGTTATGGGTTGTTTTGGTTTGTTTTTGGTTTTTTTTTCCAAAAAAAGGAACCTGCAGAGAATACAGCTGTCCTACTCTACTAAGCCTCCACTGAGCAGACAGAATTTCGTGTTTGTTTCTCCCTTCCCTCCTGTAGGCTTGTCTCTTGCTAAAAGTTTCACAGCAACAGCAGATATTTATCATCCATGATGTATCTTCCAATTTTTATGTCTTGCTCCAAAAGGAGAAGACACTAAACACTCTTCTCAAAGATCATAGGTAAAGCAATTAATTTCCTCCTAAACTCATTCTGAAAACTGACAAAATGAAACCGATTAAAATACTCCTTAAAAACCCCGAACTGTTAAAAAATAAACTTCCCCACAAATCAAAAAAACAAATACCGAATAGAGAAAAGGTCTAAATATGTTAAATAAAGTAATTAGAGGCATATGCAATCTTGACTAAATACTGATATTTGTATTCAAGCTTAATCCTTGTAACTTATTTTTTAATTTTAGTAATACATTCTGCAGGTTCCTTCTTCCTTACCCTGCCCGACATCCAAACTTTATCTTTCTCCTTGTCACTACTTATATGTAAACAGTATTGTATGTTCACAGCTCCCATTTCACTGAGGTAGTAAGCATCAGAAATACTTCTGTTATGCATGAAAATGGTGCTAACCCCAGCCATAAGGGTTTATAGAAACCTAAGGATCTTTGTTCCATTATTAAGCCTGACAGAAAAACATATGCAGCAAGCTAATACAAACCATTTCATGCACAAGTTCTATTTATAAAGCAATTCTTCCACCCTAGCTACCCAGCGTATCTATGATGACAAAATATATATTACAAGTACTGCTTTCTCTCAAACAATGAAATAAAAAACAAGAGATGGCATCTTTCTCCACCACATAATAGAGATGACCAAGTTTTATAACTCAAAAATTGCCAAGTTAGGAAGAGAATTTAATGTACATTAGATACAACTATGTACGACTGAAATAATCAACCACAGAACATGCCTCTGAAGTTTACCAACGTTATTCTTTCAGGAAAAATAGAAAATAAGATATGTTAAAACTGGAATTCAAGAGATCATTGAGGCCAGGGGAAAAAAAAAAAAAAAAAAAAAACAAAACACAACACAACTCTTCATTCATATTCCCTACTCGATACTTATCTTTTCTTGTTTGACAAAAGAACAAAAAAAATCATCCTTTCCTCTGCTACAAATTCAAATAAAATGGGAACTATTTCACCATGCTTTGAAGAAGGCTTTTTATTAAATGTAGTGTTCATAATCTTCAACCATATAATACATCTGAAAAAAACACTCATCCCAATTCTCTATGCACCAACATTTAACATTCAGGGGGAAAAAAACCCCYTTTAATTCAAATATCATCACATTATGTCACTGAGTTAGTTTCAGATTGCTGTAACTTTCTGAAAAATTACTTTATGGACACAGCAATAGCTCAAAATAAAACTAGTTTTGGAATCATAAATTCTCTTGCCTGCCTCCCTCATTCTATACTCAAAGACAGGGAAAAACACAGTATTTTTAAATTGAAACTAGTAAAAATAATGCTGGCTAACTGAACAAAGTGCCAAGCTGAGATAAATTGACATTTGCAATACAGATTAAGTGAAACAAACCCATTTTAGCTTCCATGTTACAACACATATATTAGAAGAATCAGAAGGCTACAGTCTTAATATTAGTTCCTATGCAGATTGATTTTATCAGAAGTACTTGTGAGATGCAATAAAGATGACATTTGTTGGTTTTGGTTAAGTATTTAAAATTAGAATTATTTTTAAATAGAACAAACATACGTATTGTAAACAGTTTTACTAAAATGTAGTATTCTTCAGCCAGCTATACTTTTTTAGCTCGTAGGAAAATATACCATTAAAGTGTTACAAAAATACATACTTCTAATATGCTTCCATGTTTAAGTGTTTCACAACATTAGATGAGAAGCTACTGACTTCTCATGGTTTATCAGATTGTCTCAGAAAACAAAAGAAAAGCAACATCCTGTTAATTCTTTTAAAGATTATACAATAGCATAGATATTGTACATATGTCTCTTTCTATTTTACATATTAGTCAGTATTCCTAGTAATCACAGAATTAAGTTTCACTTATTAAATTCAGTCATGAATTTGAACACACACAGTACATTAAACAGGTGATGGTTAGTAACATATGTCAGAGACGTTCCCACTCTTCAAAAGCACTCTTCTGAGTGGAGGAACCAGAAAAATAAAGTCAACCTCTAGTGGAGAAACCATCACTGCATATACTGCATAATAAAAGTAATAAATAGTAAACAATAACTAAAAAGCATGATTTCCCCATTAATAAGAAGTTCGGTTACCTTTACCATACCTTTATCTGCTGTCTTCTAAGCATTGCAAGTTCCCTCATATCTCGGAATGGCTGTAGTAAGTACTGGTAGAGCTCCGTGGTAGCTTCTGCAAGACTACTGTAGGCTTCATCTTCCATTTGATATAGTTCAAGCAGCTCTACCATGCTTTCTGTGTTCTTATGTTTTTCCAGGAGCTGTAGAAAAAGCGTCAATTTTAGCGAACATGTTCAAACATTCCTGCTAAAAGTGACAGGCATTTAAAAAACACTTTTTAACCTATCCTCTTGTATTATCTTCCCTCYCCCACAAAATCATCACTCAGACAAACAAACAAAAAATCTTAATCCCCACCCACATCTTTAATTTAGCCAATCAAGTATGAACACGTCTCTGATAACCTTAACTCAAAATGTGCAGCACTCCTATTGACTTTTTCTTTCAACAAATCTCAGGAAGGTAATGAATATGAGCACAAAGACAGCACAAAAAGCAACTGAGGACAAGAATCTATAACATAGTCATCAGATATGCTACTTCACACATTTCCCACTTTCAGGTGTYGGGAGGGGAAGGAGTGATAGGAAAGGAGACAAAAGAGAAGTCACATTTTCATCTTTCTAGGTTTTTCGGTGTTTGGGGTTTTTTTTTGCCTGTTTGTACTTTGGACCCACACAGCCCCTTTACATCAGTCAGCTCCAGATACAGACAAGAATCTATATGAAACAAAACAGTGATCTGCATTTCTGGTAATTTTGCCTTCCAGTTTATGATTTTAGTTTCAACAGTTTAGGCATGCAATTTCAAATGCACGAAGTTTCCATCAGATTTTTTTTTAAAAAAGGAAATTATCTAAGTCTTATAAGCTTTAAAAAATACTTAAAATAATTTATGTTTTAATTCATACAAGAAAGCACATCAAAGTCTGCCAATTCCTTCCTTTAGTTCTTATGAAGCCGAAAATTCATCTGTTTGTACARATTTGGTACAATGTATGTTTTTAATTTATATGCTTGTTTTGCATCTATTTTGGGCATTTGCCTGGGCAGACCTCACACGCTGCTGGAAATATTTTACAATTTCTAAAAAAAATATTCAACTGTTTAACAAAAACTAATCTCACACAGACATGTGGAGTACTTGATGTATTTACAAAGACAAGATTATCTGAAATTAATTCCCCTCTTATGTRATTTTCAAAGTCAAAGTCTCTTGTCCTTTATATTATCATCTCACAAGCATATATTCAGAGTCCAAATTTATTTAAACTTAACATAGATTAGGAACACTATGGAATAAGCACATCACATCTTCTATCTGTTCATTCAAGTTGGATGCCAAGCCTACATGAAATATTCTCAGTATACTCAACTGCATCAAGTGTTATAACTGGAAGACAAAACAGAGGGAATTGCAGATTAGAAATTGAAGTTCTGGTCAACAGTCCTTTGGTGTCTGGTTCATTTATATTACAGGACAGTAAAGAGAAGTCTTGATTACCCTACTGTCTACTCAGTTTGCTCCATTACATTCATATTACTATGCAGTGTTTCAGTTACCTGACTAGCTAAGAAAAATTTTCTTTCTTCATAATGTAAAGTTTGCTTCTGAAGATCCTCTTAACCCCACCTGGGCTTCCTTTGAAGCACTAAAGATCAGCCAAGATTAGAGAGAGGATGCAGAGCAGAATGCAGAGAGACTCATAGTAGCTTTATTTACATGTTCATCATTAAAATGATGGTCAGATGACAAGCCAGGAAGAGCTTTTCCTCAGCAAGGCTTAGCAGAGGTGAAAGGTCTGGGAGAGATGGTGTAGAACAGATGTGACATTCCTCAGCAGCATGAAGCAATTTGTGGTATTACCTGAACAATTTCACATAGGAAATTGTTCCTAATGCAAGGTCATTTGCTATGCCCTTCTGCTCTCTTCCAGCAGCACATAATATTTTGCGGCATTTCAGTTCTCACTGAGAGTACTGGGTAGTGGTTTGCAGCCTGTAAAACTGACATTTTATGAACTTTCAGGGTTAAACACACATAACCTAACCTGCAATTATAGGGACAGAGATAATCTCAAGATGCCTTTGGGTTTGAGTCCTAAGTCCCTATGGATTTCATGCATTATTCCAGCCCACTAGCTGTTTTAACCATCTAGTCTATAAAGCCACCTTCTTCCTCGGCTCCTCTTGTTGCTAGTACCTGAAAATAGAGTTGCCATACTCAAGCCTTCTCCTACTTCCCCCTGGCATTATCAGAAAACCCTCCGGCAGTGCCAAAGCTCTAATTATCCCTCTGTCAAGGTACTGAAAAACCAAACCTTTCTTCTCCAGCCACCCATTGTAGGAAAGGTGTCTATTATTAGCAGTAGCTCTACAGCAGTAGCTCTAACTGTAATGTTAATTTCCTTTTAGCTGCTTAGGCTAATAGTATCTTCTTATTAAATACATTTACACATTTGTTTCGTCGTGAAACCCTACTATTCTGCTAGGATACAAATCCTAGAGGGCAACAAAAAAATGACAAAAATTAGAGAAAACTTATCACCATTTAAAGCAGAATCTTCAGTAATCTCATTCCAGGAACAGAACAATACAAAGCAGGGTTTTTTCTTCCTTTACAGACCATTCTTAAGACCTATTTAATAGTTCTGATATTCTAGAAGAGAGTCACAACCTTGCAGAAACTGGAGTGAAAGTGCCAGGAAATGAAGGACCATTTCAATTTTATGACCATCAGTACAGTACAAGGACATCTTAAGGACACTAAAAGCAAGTATCTACTTATGATTAGTTGGTTGTTCAGTGAAAATCACGTCTATCACTGGAAACAGTATGGATAAAGTAATGAATTATCATTACATTGCTGCACATACAGAAGATAAGTAAACGGGCATCATTTCAAGGTCTTGTTCATGTCCAGTTCTATCTGGTCTGCTGCTGGGGTTACCCCAATCCTAAACCTAATCCTCAACTCCTTCAGAAATACCAAACCCCCAATAAAAAAAAAAATACAAGTGAGAGCAGGTTATTCGTGCGGAATATATATATTCTTAAATTATTAACACAAGGTAAGCAACCGTTCTTTCCTAAAGCAATGATGCACAGAGTCCATTTCCTGTGCCTAATGAAGACCTTTTCTGAATGAAAATCGTGATGAAATTTCATTTAAACTACAGTTGCCAGAAAAGACATAACAAAACATGAAAACTGATTTGGAAAAAACCAAAGAGTATCACCTTATTTGGTTTGGAGCAAAGACCAAAGAGCTATTGAATAGGGATATTCTTCAAAACAGGTAGGAAGATTACAAACCTTCGAGCACTGGTTACATACAGCCTCATTACACGCACCCATCTATTAACTTGTTCTTCTACAGGCTCATTCAGACAGCGTTTTGAGGAAAAACATCCGAACATTAACCTTTTCTACAAAGGTTGTAAACCAGTTCAAAAGCACATTGAAATTATTTTGTCCTGTCAGATCAACACCGTAAAATTGCTATCTTAAATTTCACTTGGGTTAAAAGTTACATGTGAGAAAGAAGAAAACCAAGAAGTGTGCAAAAAAAAAATCCAGTTTTGAAAAACACAGAGAAATTATGACATGCATTTGAAATTATAGCTATATGTGCCCAGGTGGCCAAGAAGGCCAACAGCATCCAGGCCTGTATCAGGAATAGTGTGGCCAGCAGGAGTAGGGAGGTGATCGTCCTGCTGTACTCAGCACTGGTGAGGCCGCACCTCGAATACTGTGTGCAGTTTGGGCCCCTCTCTACAAGAAGGACATTGAGGTGCTGGAGCATGTCCAGAGAAGGGCAATGAAGCTGGTGAAGGGTCTGGAGAACAGGTCTTAGGAGGAGCAATTGAGGGAGCTGGGGTTGTTCAGCCTGGAGAAAAGGAGGCTGAGGGGAGACCTTATCGCTCTCTACAACTACCTGAAAGGAGGCTGTAGCAAGGTGGGTGTTGGTCTCTTCTCCCAAATAACAAGCAATAGGACAAGAGGAAATGTCAAGTTGCGCCAGGGTAAGTTTAGATCAGCTATTAGGAAAAATTTCTTCACCAAAAGGGTTATCAAGCATCAGAACAGGCTGCCGAGAGAAGTGGTTGAGTTACAATCCCTGRAGGTATTTAAAAGACATGTAGATGTGGTGCTTAGGGACGTGGTTTAGTGGTAGACTTGGCAGTGTTGGGTTTGTGATTGTACTTAAGGGTCTTTTCCAACCTAAATGATTCTATGATTCTATATACATGGTTTAAAGGAATACAGAAGGGTCAGACCACTCTCTCTCACTTTTTGGAACTGACRTGATTACCAATCACCAAGCCTGCCCCAATATGGTATGGTATGAACAGAAGACTGATAGCTTTAATTCTGCTTCTAGACAGAGCCTTATAAGCCTGACGAAGAGTCCAGGCTGCTTTATTGCCACCAGTCCTAAAGGGGCACTGACATAGGAGACGGATGGTGCTAAGCTGGCTGCGTAGAGGACCTCTTCCACTATGCTCTATAAAGCAGTCTGACAGAAGCTTTCCTGTTCTGGATCAAAGTCAGCTGAAGCATGTTTTTTAGCTAGTGGCCATCCAGACAGTATTCAGACTACTGGATAACAATAATGCTGGGTCTAGCACAGCATCCACTGAATTAATAATGTCTTAAGGCAAAGCAGGCCCTCCATAGACTCACAGGTAGTTTAACTGTGTATGTTCCCATTTTCAGACAGGCAGTACCTAGATACACTATATTAGAAACATGAAAATTCAGCTAATACCTTTTAGTAAGATGGAGACATTGGTTAAGCTGGCTGAATGCCTAAACCAACCTGGTATCTTAAAACCATGCAGTTTTCAAGGTGTTGGCATAAAATACATGAACAATTCCTGTGACATGTTTTATGCCCCACTCATGATTAATTCTCAGCACATTCAGTGTTACTGTTCATTTACTTCAACAGTATCAGTATGAATTTTTGACTTTCACAATTTTTTAATTACATTATTTAAAGAAGTGGGTGGAGGAGGGTAGAGTAATATCCTGTACAGGCCTGACTAGCGCTATACCCATTGAATACTGCATTTATTTTAAGAATCATGTTTCACAGATGTTACATTGTTCACAACTAAATGAATCCATATATTTTAGGCAACTATGATGCAGAGAGACTCTAACCAGCAGGAAACACATTTTTTTCAATTTAACAGCACATATATTTGAACTATATAACAAAGATTATTTCTGTCTTCGGTATTTTTTTAAAAAATATTTTGTCCATAAAGCTTTAAAAGCATTACAGCAGACAGTGCAATTATRTGTGGGTTGACCTCAGTTGGGAGCGTAACCCAAAGCTTGATTTAATCAATGAAGAGTTGAGTCTCACATTTCCTTTGCTATTATTCCCAAAATTTTCCCTGTTATTCCTATTTTATTTTGTGTATTTTATAAAAACCTTGCAATATGACACATATCCATTTTTAGCTAAAACAGGCCATAAAAATATTTTTCAGTGTATTCCTAAGCTTCTTCATATTTTTGGAATAATAGTAATTACAGAATACCCTATTTTCCTATGAATTTAGATTCTCAGAAGCCTGACAGTATAATTTCCAGGACGAATTCTAAAGATTTTTAATTGAATCAGCATATTTAAGATCACAGGTGAAACTAAGGATAGTTGTTTTCAGAGAAAAGTAGAGTACTGCTGATAGAGATACTCCATCCTTTCCATTGAAAAGGAGTCCTAAGAGTAAAATACCAAATCCTCCTGCTGATACACTTGCAACCATCTGCAATGAGCTCCAGACAATGAGTTCCAAAGAAGTAAAGCTCCAGAGTACATAAAATTTAGATGCAAATTTTAGCAACTGAACTTAGACTGCAATTTCTTATATTGGAACATGCTTAAAATTGTTTCTATTCTCTCTCTTTAAGCTGTCTTTAAACAAACAAACAAACAAACAAAAATCTTGTTAAAAGCAAGCATACTCCCACATTCCTGGTAATGAGCAGGAGTCTTAACTACATGAAATCTGTACTATAGGCAAACTTCTTTTCTTTCTCTTACATGCATGGTCCTGTATTTAAATGTCACCTGTTGTGGTTAAGAGATCAAGCCTTAGCAGGACATTTAGCTTTCTGTTTGCATGACTGCATTGTCATGAACAATCCTTACCTTTGTAGTGTAAAAAGACCATTTGCATTATCGCAGCAGGTGGAATGCCCCAGTAATGGACCAAAGCCTGACTCTCCAATATAGATCTATTTTACTGTTGGGGCAGAAATCATCTAAGAGAATACAAAAGATGGATACAGTTGAGATAGCATAAACAAATAAGGTAATACTGCCCAGCATGAGAAGTGCTGGAACCAGCACTACATCTGTCTAACCTCTTAAGATTAAAAGAAGATACAAATGAGTGAGTTCCATATTAAGCTTATTTGGAAAACATACAGTTTATAATTGGTATATAAAGCAATCACCCACCTACTGAGTGGACAAAAAATTCCAATTTTTTCAACCAGGCTTCTGAAGACAGGGAATTGGAAGTGTATGCCGATGCATTGCAAAGGTTATTGTCTGGATTTTGGGGGGATTTTCTGAAGGGCTGTTTACAGAAGATTAATTAAAATAATCAAACCAAACACACACATAAAACACACATAACAAGTTCGAAGTTTGCAGTTATTCTAAGAAACAAACAGCAAACACACATGCACATAAAACAAAATCCAAAGAAGATCTTGGGAAGTAAAACAGTGTTTAAAAAATAAAAAGGAACAATTCCATAAGATGTATCTTCCAGGCCTCTGAAGAGCTGCTCATATCAAGCGAGACACATTATTCCTCTTTAAATTCTGTTTAAAACAGTCTTTTACCTGCATGCAGAGAGCCTGTGTACCTCAGTACATGTGTGCAGAAATGTATTGGGTGTAGGTGGCAAGGTTTCTGTAGCAGGGGTCTGCAGGGGTCTACAGGGGTGGCTTCTGTGAGAAGATGCCAGCAGCTTTCCTCATGTCCAACAGAGACAATGCCAGCCGGCTCCAAGATGGACCCGCCAATGGCCAAGGCTGAGCCCATCAGACACGGTGGTAGCGCCTCTGTGATAACATATTTAGGAAGGGGAAAAAAACTGCTGCACAACAGCAGCTGGGAGAAAGGCATGAGAAGATGTGAGAGAAAACTCTGCAGACACCCAGGTCAGTGGAAAAGAAGGGGGAGGAGGGGCTCCAGGCATGGGAGAAGAGATCCCCCGCAGCCCATGGTGAAGACCATGATGAGGCAGGCTGTCCCCCGGCAGCTCATGGAGGTCCACGCTCGTGCAGATATCCACCCAGCAGCATGTCAAAGAACCCAGGCCAGAGCAGGTGGATGTGCCCTGAAGGAAGCTGTGACCCCACAGATAGCCCACACTGGAGCAGGCTCCTGGCAGGACCTGTGGCCCCGTGGAGAGAAGCCCACACTGGGGCAGGTTTGCTGGCAGGACCTGTGATCCCCCGGGGGACCCACACTGGAGCAGTCCATTCCTCAAGGACTGCACCACATGGAAAAGGCCCACATTGGAGAAGTTCATGGAGGTCTGTTTCCCATGGGTGGGACCCCATACTGAAGCAGGGGAAGAGCGTGAGGAGGAAGGAGCGGCAGAGACGATGTGTTATGGACTGACCAGAACCCCCATTCCCCGTCCCCCTGAGCCACTCAGGGGGAGGAGGTAGAGAAATCGGGAGTGAAGAAGGGAGGGGTGGGGGCAAAGTGTTTAAGATTTGTTTTATTTCTCATTATCCTACTCTGATTTCATTGGTAATAAATTAAATTAATTTCCCCAAGTTGAGCCTGTTTTGCCCGTGACAGTAATTGGTGAATGATCTCACTATTCTTATCTCGAGATAAGAACAAGTCTTTCATTGTATTTTCTCTCCCCTGTCCAGCTGAGGAGGGGAGCAATAGAGCGGCTTTGGTGCAGAGCTGGTGGCCAAGGTCAACCCACTACAAGAAAGCACATCAGAAGGCTAAGTGCTGTAGATTGTCTGGCCTCTTTTCACTCATATCAGTTATCTTTGTTTGTACTTAGGTTAACAGCTCCTAGGACAGTAACAATTACTTTTGTCAAGTTCATTTACACTGCCTACCAAAATGCACCTCATTTCAATACACTACCTGTAATACAAGTCTGTAGAAAAGGAAAAGAACTGAACTGGGTAAGAAAAATTGTAGTAGTATTTTAACATAGCCAAGTGAGCAAAAACATTATTTCCATGTATACATCATTACTGAACAATGCAACTTCTCTCCTCCCACCCAAAACTCTAAATAGAAATCTCAGCAGAGCTGTATGTATATATATAACTTGTTGGAATATCTCAAGGCTCAGACTTAAAGCTGCCAACTCTGACAACAATGTACGGCACACCAGATCTCTTCTGAAAGCTCAAGAGGGAGATGTCAACAGTTAAAAACTATGCATCTCCTTTTCTGTAAACAAGACAAGGATATGTGGAACGCCATGACAAAAGTTGCTTTTACTTTAAGATGGTACTTGTCTGATCACCTTACCTTACTGTGTGATGTGGCTGTGCCCTCCTGAGTTACACTACCATGCCAAATGAGTGCCTATAAAACCCAGGTATTTGTTTGAATTTAGTATATTACTTAGAATAGCACAGCCACAAATAAGCTACAGAAATCATAGCAAACAAGGGCTAATTGCATAGGAGTGATCATTGTACAGGAGTGCTAGGCTTTCTTCTGCTGTTAGTAATACAGAAATAAGTATCTACATTGTAATGTAATTTGATGAATAAAAAAAAAGATGAATACATCTGTTTATTGTATTTCAAAGTTATTATGGCACTCTGGGACTCCTTCCCTTTGGAAAGGGGCAAAATAACTAAAAGATAAAGTCACTAATGAATCACTGATCAGTTGGAACATGATAACTCTGAACAAAAAGACTTCTAGGCAACACCTCACCCTAAAGGCTTGGCAAAGACCTTATTTTACACAGGTCCTAATGAGTTCTAAGTAATTTTTTTCTGCAGGAGTCTAATCGAAAAAAAAACCAAAGCCAGAAGACTGAGAGCATACATTACATAAATGTTCATGCTGTGCCATAAAATACATTAACTTTTGGTCCACAGACCCTCTTCTGTGCTTCTGAACTATGCTATTAGTCAGGAGAACATAATCAAGAGCCTCAAAACTGACAACTGTCTAAACAAACTAATATTTGCATACAATGAATACATTTACTTGGCAAGTATTACAATGCTACCCTTAAACCCCTTCTTTGTGTAAGGCTTGCAATGTCAGGCACACACCTAGCCAAATACCCACTTCACTAAAGAGCAAATGTCCTTTTACAAAAACAAAGGTGAAAATTTGATGGGAAGAAAAAAAATTTAAGAGGTCTAATCAACTTCACTCTAAAGAAAGCTCACGGGAATCATATCAGCAGCAATAAATTAGTACTCTTACCAGTTTTACAATGCATTTGGCATGGTAGCAGATATTCTCAAATGTCTGATAAATCTAATGTTAGACTTTTAAAAATCTAATTCAAAGCGGGTAAAGCATTGTGACAATACCAGATTCAAAGAACTGGTATGGGTGAATTTACTTGTTAAAGCAGAACTGAGCCAACGGCTTGCTCCTGTCGAAAGGAAATCCCACCTCCCATCCCCTCTTCCCTCTCTTCTTCCAATTCCACCCCAGTTCCTTGTTCCTTCTGCTCTCAGGTGCCCTTGTCCTCCACTGCACTTGCTGGCTTTGGTATTTCTCAGACCCTTCAGCCAACTAAGTGAGCATGTGGCAGAAAGCTATCTCTGTAGTTCCTCTTGGATTAATTTACTGAGTTGAATCAGCACACCACAAGGACAGAGAAGCACAACAGCAAGGAACACAAAGCTGAAGGGGGGAGGACAGAAAGAAGTAGGATCCTCCCCACTTTCAGCATTAGCAAGCTGATGATCCAGTTCTTCAGCTCCCTTCAACAACGCGGCTGATGAACCACCTTTAAAGCCTGGACGACAGCTGACAGTTAACTCAAATGGCTCTCTGTGTGATTTCTCAAGGCTGGTATAGTTCAACCCTGTTTCAACCTTTACAGCACCTTATAAAATGGTGAAATCATGGAAAGGCAGGTCTAGGAAGGAAACAGCATTATGCACGACTAAATCCAATTTTTAAAGCTTCTAAGCTAAAACAATGGGGTTTTTTAATTAGAAGTTCAATACAACATCCAAAAAAGCCCAATAAAAAGAACACATTTGCAGCCCACTAATACTAACAAAAGGCTAAATGAGATATCAAGAAACTCCCGGAATCCCGCATCATGCACGCTATTTTTCTTCTTACAAATATCATGTAAATAACAAGCAAATATCATGTAAATAACAAGCTATTAAATCACTTTCATAATAGCGTATTTCAGACAAAAGCAATTTGTATTAGTATCAGGTGAACACAGACTTGTGTTCTGTGGTGTTACCCATTTGGGTTGGTTTTATCCTGTTTTCATGGAGAAATGAAGGGAAAAGAATATGCAGTTTAAATGTTACAGAGAAATAAAATCCATGCGTGATAAAGCAGCAYGATAAAACACAACTGAAATAATAGATAGAATTTACCTATTAATTCAACTCTTCCAGAACAGCTTCAATATTGGAAGTAGTTTGGGATTTTTTAAACTCCTTCCACATATAGATTTTTTGCTGAATTATACTACTTTGAAGTGACAAAATGGTACTATTTAAAATTCTGATGTCTGATGACTATAAACAAGTATCACATTACTGATGGCTGAACAATTTGGGCTCTGAAGCCACAGTGCTATTTGTAGAAAAATTATAAACTCTCAGAAACTTCTAAAACTGATCTACAGATTTTCTCTCTCAAAAGTTTCACAACTGAATTAATACATTTGTTTCTTTTTATTTTTTGTTAAATTTCCTTAAAACAGATATAAAGCATACAGTGTTATTTAAAGTTTGTTCTGGGTTTTTTGTTTTGTTTTGTTTTGTTTTGTTTTTTTAAAAAAAGCCCTAATCAAAATTACTTCTATTTTAAGATGCAATGCTGTTATGTGAAAAGTTGTGCTACTACTAGTTTTAGATGACCCACATAAATTATCTGCAAGTCATCATAAACAAATGCTAATTGATTATTTAAACAACATTTTTCAAAGGAGAAAAACTGTCTGGTTCCCTCACACCGATATCATAGCATTTTTTCCAAAAGAAGGTCATATAAACATCTGTCTAGAAATGCATTTTGGAAACTACTATAACAGTAGCATAAAACAAACAAAAATTTCCATTACCATTTAAGAAAGCAGAGGTACTAAATTCACTTTCAGAAAAAATAAAAAAGGTTGCTGAATGACTGGAAGTGTTTTATAACACCCTTCCAGGACCAATTTGTTGGTAAGAAAAGTCCACTAAGCATTCAAAATTTCCTGAATAGGGAATGTTTGTCTGCCCCATACATAACAAAAAAAAAAAAAATCCATACATTTGATAACTTTTACTATATAAATACCACAAACGGAAAAGAATAGATAGAAAGGAAACCCAGAGATAGGGTCTTACCAGTAAAAATTTTTTTTACTGAAAACAACCTCTGCCAAAATGTTTGCAACTGGTGAGCAGAGTCATAGGCAGATACACCACTAGCATTCTATTTACATCTACTCTGAATGGCTCCAGATGATGATTTTAAAAAACTAGCTTGCCAAAGAAGTTCTTTGCACATCAAAACACCTTTCTGCCTATGACCAGAAGAGTTAATCCAAAAGTAAAATCCAAACAGCACAAATGAGCCTCTAATAATGTTACTAATAATAATGGACACAGTTGACAAGCAAGAGCTAGTAAACAAGGAGACATTTGTGGAGATGTTTCAAGTTAACATCTAGCACTGTGTGTTAAAATTCTTCAAGAAGTTTTCAGACAAACTAATAATGGTTTGGTTTATATTTGAGGCCCAAATTCTTCAGAAAATGGAAACTGGGCAAGTTTCAACAACAAACTAATTAAAACAAAAACACATTTCCCTTATTAATTTATACAGCTTATGACTGGAAGATACTATGAGATCATCCAATCTCCTACCCAACAAATTTGGACTATTTTCTTTGTTTTTTTAATCCTGTTTCAAATTATGCAAGGGCTTCAACAATTATTCTTAAAGACTAACCTGTATTCTAGCAAATAGCACCACCAGATTTCTGATGAGATCATACTATTACTTCCTGTAAGGGCACAACAATTCTTTTTTCACCATTCTTAAAAAATTCTTGCGTGTTTGCTACTAAACAGCACTGTACTTAAAGCAGGGATTTTCAGTGAACTATCCAAGATCTTTGTTCTGAATGGTTACGGTGATGTTAGTATTATGCAAGATGTATGAGTAATTCAAATAAATTGTTCCAAAATATATTAACTTTGCCTCCCTTCCTCAAAAACTCTCAATCTTCTAATCTAGATCAGTATACACTACATGGCTAAACCTACAGTTGCTGTTAGCCTCATAGGTCCCTTCCCTAGCACAGTATCATGCTGAATACCAGTAGCAGGACAAGACTTCTGGACACTCAGTTTTTAACACAGGAAAATGTTTACAATTGCAGAGTATCTTACTTACAAGTTTTTACTACATAGTAAATTAACAATAACTTGTGGCATATTTTAAAAAGAAAGTTAATTTATTTTAACTAAGGTTTATTTGTTTGTTTGTTTTCTGGGAAAGAGAGAAGAAACAATACAACTGTTATATTACCGGCAACTCCTGAGTACTCCAGTTGCCCAAAACTGCAAAATATGTTTTAGGTGCAGGTTCCTCTATAGAGTTCAATTCATGTTCATTTGCTTCTCTTGCTTTTGTATGGTACTAAAAAAATACATTGTGGCATTATAGACTCACCCACAGCAGAATTATAGTATCATGAAATGTTAATAGTYGATTCTTCTCTGGAGAAAATAAAGCAGGAAAAGGATTGAGCCTATTTAGAAGATACTCTCAACTGCTAAAACAACAGGCTCAACATCCCACAATCCCACCTTATTCCACTGCCAACCCCTATTTAGCA
This sequence comes from Oceanodroma leucorhoa, assembly GCA_030449065.1. Lineage (NCBI taxonomy): Eukaryota > Metazoa > Chordata > Aves > Procellariiformes > Oceanodroma > Oceanodroma leucorhoa. Next base: position 5,224,990 of record JASVER010000041.1, on the reverse strand, counting down.
GATGCCAGTCTGAGCAACAGCTGAGATACATATACATAACATCACTGAGTTAGTCAATATGTATCTTAAGAGTACCATCATTCTCCTTCCCTCTCCTCCTATCCTACCTTCCTTCTTTCCCTACCATACTCCTTATGGCTAAGTTTTCATCTCTTGAAAAGATTAAATTTTGCAGATGTATCTTTAGTTGGACTGAGTCCCCACTTTGACTGATGTTCTTGCCAATAATAGCAATTTCCTGTGGACTGCAATGGTATGTTTCTACTAATATCAAAAAAGAGATCCTTAAAAGCACCTACCCAAAGAGGAAAAATGGTAGGTGCAGCCATTTCTGGAAAACTCCGCTTTTCAGTGCCTTCTTCAGCTCTGTGGTAGCACTATTTACTAAAGAACAACAAAAACCTCACTGATCATCTGTAAGCATGTCATATTGTAGCACGAAACGTAAAAGATGAAATGATTAGAAAGGATCTGCTTTCAAATTCTAAACCTGTGTAATACTATCTCATCCAGAAACGGAGGGGGAAAAAAAAGTTAATCCATTAAGAAAGCGATTTTAAAAGGCATCGACTTGAAGGTAGGACATTCAACTGAAGAGAAAGAATATAATGCTGGAAAAATTGAGAAAAAATATGCAAGAAGACAAAGGTAAACACAAAGAAAACACAACCCAACACCACCTCTAAAAGCTAAGAAATGAAGTGAGCTGTGAATCCTGAGGAACACAACGGATTACAGAGTGTTTATTACATAGGTGGTACACACCTCTTCAAAATATTCTGGCATATGAAAATACTGCAGCTGCACATCAACTAGAACAACTTTAAACAAAAAAAATAGAGGCAAGTCTACCTCTACATGTAGGGAAACAAAACAATCCAAATTTTGAAGGGGAATATCAAATAAAATAATTTCAACAGCAGAATATTCCCCCAACTACGAGACATAAACAGTTCCCCAATCCCAGTTCAGTTAATCAGAGGATATATTGCATTTTATTTCCTTTTTTCCTCCAAGGTACTTGGATAAGGAAATGAACTATGAGACTGGCAAGTTGCTGTCTCCAGTTTCTAAAAGTTAAGTCTAAGCTTACTAAGGGTCATACTGAACCATACTGCTATATTCTACAGAATGTACTCTTATTTTTCACGTAAGACTTAAGTTCTGTCAAGGAAGAGCTAATATTTCAAGCAGATGCCCTTTTCTTTGTGTACACATCATTTGTACGTGTGTTGAAGAGATTACAGTATTTTAAGCATTCTGCGGTTTTCACATACAGGAGTAATATTCATGGTCTTCAGCTAGCTCTTGTCAAACTTGACAAGGCATTAATAAAACAATGCATGAAGTCTATCTACATATATATGTCATAAGTGCACTGTAGAAAGGGGGAAAAAAAAAAAAAAGAAAAAAACCCCAAACTTCAAATCCAAAATAAGTGTCCTACTATGACTGGAAACGAGACAACACAAAAAAGCTGACAAAAACAAACAAAACAGATCTACTTAACCTACGATCATAAGTCTATAAATCTGAGACCATTTGCTGCTATGTATAAAGCAGCAGTAAAAGGGAAGGGCAGTAGAAAAAAATAAACATTTAGTCAAGAAGATACCACATGGAAGAAAGATAAAAGGTAAGACTTTCAATGAAAAAGTAAATTGTTATTTTGCTTAGGACTTAGAAGGTTTTAATACACAGACTAAAGTGAGAAGCAAATACTATGGTAGTATGGTCTAATGTCCTTTAAATACAGGATTCCTAGAAGCCATTTTAAATCATGTATTTTAAAATGGTATGTAATCACATCTTAGGCTTTCAGCAACTGTGAATCCACCATAAGACTAAGCTGTTGCGTATTTAATTATCCTTGCTACTGTAAGGGTCCAAGAATCTCAAGCGATATAGCCCTCTCTACCTTACTTCCACGTCTTCCGGTAGTATCAGATGTCATCATTAAGTGTTTAACTTGTAACATCAATTTACATATACAAAACACATTTCAGAAACTCACTGAAACACTGAAAACAAAATATCCATGTGACTTAGATTTTTATTATTTACAGAAAAGGGGAAGGGGAGAACCACTCCACATTTAATTCTGTTTATGTGAAAATGTATTGCAGTATCCTTGCTGTTGGCTGTGATGATTGCAGAATGAGTCAGGTGTGAAATTCCAATGCCTAGTATGCTGAGCTTTTAAAATATTTATTAATTTAGGACTAGTTTGTAACAAGCAGAAAAAACTTCTAATGACTCCAGCAGCAAATTAGATAAATAAAAAGATGATGGCTGACAAGGAAGAAAATATTGTTGGTTGGACAGTGTCATGGTTTAACCCCAGYYGGCAACTAAGCCCCACACARCCGCTCGCTCACTGCTCCCAGGTGGGATGGGGGAGAGAATCAGAAGAGTAAAAGTGAGAGAACTCATGGGTTGAGATAAAGACAGTTTAATAGGTAAAGCAAAAGCCGCACACGCAAGCAAAGCAAAACAAGGAATTCCTTCACTCCCTCCCGTCGGCAGGAGGTGTTCAGCCATCTCCAGGAAAGCAGGGCTCCATCACGCCTAACGGTGACTTCAGAAGACAAACGCTATCACTCCAAACACCCTCCCCCTCTCCTTCTTCCCCCAGCTTCATATGCTAAGCATGATGCCATATGGTATGGAATACCCCTTTGGTCAGTTGGGGTCAGCTGTCCCAGCTGTGTCCCCTCCTAACTTCTTGTGCACCCCCAAGCCCACTTGTTGGTGAGGTGGGGTGAGGAGCAGAAAAGGCCTTGACTCTGTGCAAGCACTGCTCAGCAGTAACAAGAACATCCCTGTATTATCAACACTGTTTCCAGCATAAATCCAAAACATAGCCCCGTACTGGCTACTACGAAGAAAATTAACTCTATTCCAGCCAAAATCAGCACAGACAGCAACACAAGTACTAGCCAGAGTACTATTATCACACGTCTCCTAAGAACTTGGGAGTCCACTTACCTGTTCTACAGAGCACGCCCTCCAGCTGCTGACATATTACATTTTGGATAGTACTAACTTATAGTACAGGTACAGTACTTAAACAGCCAGTTTACAAAGTATTTAAAAGTGAAGCAAAACAGTTTTACTGGAAATAGGTGTTAACACTACAAATAATGAGTACATAAAAAGAAGATTTCAAACAAAAATAGGTTGGATTTCCAGACTGCTCAGCATTAGTCTTAACTCTGCTCTATTCAGGTCAATAGGAGAAAAAAAAAATCCACAGTATATCTTATTTTAATCCTCTCTGCTCCCAAACTTAAAACTGAACCAGTGTTSTCTCCTAAGACACCTTATATATCTTCTAAATCTAGCTATTGCAGTAACAAACAGGATCCAGTTTTCTTTGTTACTTGCATAGAAAGATATTACACTGGTTTTGATGGAAACACTACTGCTAGCATTTATTTTTTGTATTATTGAAACACTGAAGACTTTTTTGTACTGTTTAATATTATTTACTTTTGCATTATTTACGAGTTTGACATTGAAATCTCTCTTTAAATCACACTGTGCCTAGCAGTAGATCACTGATTAGAAACAGGTCATCTTACCTCTGGAAAACTTGCATTTTTGGTACAGTGCCCCACTACCCACTATAGACACATTTACTTTAGAACTGAATGCACATAGTCAAAAGCAAGGAAATAAAATTCTCCTAGTTACTGAGATGATCCTGCATATTAATTTTCTCTGAAACATTAGAACAGGTTCAACAAAACAAAAGAATAACCTATGGATATTATTTAGCTTTTCTGATGTAAACAGAAATATGTGACAGCACTCTTGGAAAGCAACAAATGTGAAATTCCATGATTTATAACCAAATCAATTACTTACCAATCTGTGTGATTTGACAATCATATTTCAGTCATTGAAAACAAAAAAATACTTCCCTACTTAATTTGTGCCGGTAATTTTAAAAAATTGTATACATACTGATTTAAGAAGAAAATGACAATACAGATTTCTGTCAAAAAAACCTGTATTTTCTTCTCATACAACTTGTTACTGGAACAAAATAGATCAGAGTTTTTTATGTTAATTTTTCATAACCTTTCTAGCCTTTTGAATTAAAAGAAAATTAAGCCCACCGATGTAAAATAAGAGTTCCCAGGGCTATTCTGGCGCTTAATAAAATATTCTACTGTACAAGGGAAGGAGATTAAAAATATCAGTAGGTCCTCACTCCCAAGGCAGTCTTAGGTTAGCCACAGAAAATAAGATGCTCTCAGAATTTCTCCAGAATTTAATCATCACTAAAAAGTGTTTTTGAACTTTTCTATTAAAGCGATTCAAAAGAACACACATAGAACAGAGATGCAAGATGGTCTTTAACAGTCTGCCTGCAGATACTAGAATTCATAGATTTTACAGAGCAACAACAAAATGAAAGCAAGTCTCTGACTAGTTTTATAACTGGCATTCAAGATCCTATAGGCTATCATCTGCCAAATTTCAGACTGCCATGGCAATTAAGAGCTATAAGGAACAGAGAGATTCACAGGTACCATTAATTCAAAGACGCTGAAGTAGGCATGTAATGTAAAGATAAGCTTCCCAAACTCACAACTCACCATGCAAGAGCAAGTGAATGGATAAGCATACAATGGAACATGTTTGTTGGTGTGACTAAGCCACCAAACCCTTTTAATCATAGTTTATACTAACACCACTTTTTATTCAGCAAAACTGTGACTACGTTCAACCTTTTGCCAACACAGCATTGACAGAGAGGTATGACACCATCTTTAATATTACTATACCCACAAAAATTTACAAGCATGTACACTTAGCCTAGAAAAACTCCTCCCATGTTATACACGGATGAATATAGACAGGAAACTGGCAGGAACAAGAGTACAGAGGAGAACTTTCTGTCTTCTAGATGCAAAGTTTAAAATTTTGGAAATACTGGCCAAGAAGCCAGAATCCCAAATAAGGATTCAGTGTCATCCTCTCTGTTGAAATAACAACATCTTTTTATCTGGTCATTAACTGACTCTGTATCATGTCTCCTTTTGGGAGCTCAGACCTCTAGCTGAGCACCTGAAGAATTTTTTAAACAGGCATAAGCTTAATGAACAAGGGCTCCAAACAAGTGCTTATTCATTTTCAAAAATGAGGTAGAACAATATTTACTCCTTTAGATGAAAGTTTTTACTTTAACATGAATTAAATTCCTAAGCTATTCCAGAATTAATAATTTTATTTGAAAAAATAAAAGACGTGCTATTTCAAAACTGTAAATTATGCAGAAAAAATTAAATCCAGGTCATACAGTTCCTCTACAACAATTTTTCTTCCTCATCTTGGATCTGTTTCTACTTGCAACATTCTTCTGGCTTATCAAAAGTTTGTAATTGAGACAGAGATAAAAATGCCTATTACAAAGAGCAACGATTATTAACTGCTGTGAAAATAAACTGGCTTGTGTGTAACTTAAGGAAAGCAATAACAGATGGCCAAGTAGGGGATGCTGAAACAACGAACATGAGAGGTTTTGCTGCTCACTTTGCTTCTCCACCCCAAAGAATATAATCAACAGAAACTGTAAGCATTTCTCAAGTAATATCTAACTGCACAGAGGAATTTGTCCTGGAAAAATGAGATATATGAAATAATTACTCACCACAGAGGTATATTTTAAAATGTTAAGCCAAAGTCTCAGAGTTCTAAACTTGTTTTTTTGCACAATTTTACATTAATTAAGACGCTCCATGTTCATTATGCTCCTTGATACCATTTTGGTTGCCAATGCTGCTCAATCCTTTCCCCTCTTCCCCAAAAGTTCTTGTAAGAGGTAAAACTGCTTAACATTGCAGGAATCCAACATCCTGCAATCAGCTAACAGAATCAGCTAACAGGCAGACTTCAAGCACAGATAGAAAAGTAAATTAAAGTGAGAGATGAAACATTGATTCAATAGGCTCTCTTGAAAGTATGAAAAACCTTTACTTCAGAAATACCGAGCAGGACCCATCATCCATTGCTTCATTTGCTTAGAATTGCAATGACAAACAATACCAGTATTTGCTTAAAAGAAAGACATTTCCTGTGGACTAAGTAAACCACTAACAGGTAAGCAAAAGAGAAACCTGAGAGCCAAACGGGAAAGAGCAGCTCATTCTGTTGGTTTCTTTTCTTAAACATGAACTACTTTTAATTAAAGAAGCATCAATTTACACAACTGACAGTAACAGAAGTACAGCTGTACTGACTTCAGGTCACTGATGGACTACTGGATTGGTTACCATGGGAAAGGAAGATTGTACTGTAGTCAAATAGTCTCTGCCACTCTGCACCAAGTTCTGAACATTAACAGAATAAAATATTGTAGTTTAGAGATCTTGATGGATAAAGTCTGCATTGCCTATCGATAACCAATTTATTTTTTGCCAAAAGTACCGGTGCTAACAAAATAGAAACTGAGATTCTCCAAGAAACAAATAGCTCTTGCACAGTAATTCCGAATTAGTGTTTCTCAAAAACACCACATGGTTTTAGATACCCAGTTCCCAAACTCCAAACGTTTAACAGGAACTTCTCTTGTCCTGCTCAGCTCAAGGCTAAGTGAAGCTAAGCACACGCTCCCAAGTATTCATGCAGTCAAAAAGAGAAAAGCAGAAGACAATACGCTTTCATATATTCTGGAGTAAAACTACTGCAGAAGACTATTAGACTAATTACCAGTTGTATACAAAAATTAACGAGGATGAATTCAGTCCTTTAAATAGCCATGAAAAAAGAAAAGAAAAATCACAATGACATATCCTAACAAAACAGTTTGGAAATAAACGTATACCTGACAGTGCTACATCTGGATGCCCTTACCTTGATTTCATCATTGATAAAACAATTTTCTTACACTCTGCTACTCCAGTCACTAAGGAAAAGCTTGGCCCAAATCCTATAAAGACCCAAAACTATTCCATCAAAACAGACAGCAAGCAGATATGCTCATACTCCATCAAGGAACAAACATTCACCACCACACATTTTTGAAAACACAACATTGGTAGGATGTATGCGGGTAGCTGAAGCAGCCAAACTTGACCTATATCCATACAATAGCATTTAGATGGTGTTTGCAAAAAGAAAGAATTCCATAACCTGATAAATACACATAGTCACACCTAGATAGATCCTGGTACATTCTGGATCAAGGCCACCGAAACATAAAAACAAGTGTGAAATTCTCCTTTTTCACTGGAAAAATGTGGATCCTTATATACCTTAGTCCACAAAGATGTGATAAAATTCTCACACACTGGTGCTAGAAGTTAGTAGAAGCTCCCCAACTACTTTCATCTAAATAGTATGGTATGAGAAAGAGAGATGGAGTGTCCTGAAACATCCAAGTCTTGTCAGACACTAGCAACAGCAATGCAGTAAACACTCGCTAGGACCAGACAGCCTGCTTTTTAAAAATCCCAACTTTTAGAGCTTACCAGCTGAACAAAAGTTGTAGTTAGTCCAATTCCACTGGAAAACATCATCTCACTTGAAATATCAGATTCAGCACCCAGAGCCTGTAGGAGCCTAAGATTTTTTAGCCTCAAGTGCCTAAATTGTACTGTCAAAATAAACACCACATGTTGCTGCTCCCATTAAAGAGAAAAATTCAGCCTCCAACACATCCTAGTGCAAAGCAACACAAGAACAAAAATCTGGGAGCAAGACCTTGCCATATCCGTCAGATCCTTGTTTACAAACATCGTTGTTTGATTGTACAGAAAAAAGTACTGAGCCAGACTTAGATGGGAAAGCTGCACCTTCTTTAATTCTGGCCTTAGAGACCTTGGAAAGGTTAAGCCTCATTTTCTTACTTAGATTTTCAAAGCTTTTTTTTTTTTTTTTAAACTAGACAGTTTTCCTGTACTTTTTTTTTGTCCCACGGTTCAATCGATTCTGCAAAGGTAGAGGGGAGCAGCTGGAGAAAGATAAAGAAAATGTCACAGAGTAAGGAAAAGGTAACACTAAGGTGGAGATATCCGGACCATGCGGTAGCCTCACCTCCTGGATTCGCCGGCGGGCTCGCTGCAGCACCTCTTCATACCCCTTCTGTCGCAGCTCACTCAGGCTCTCATAATACTCTTCGGGGTCGTCAGTCTCAGTGAAGAGTACCTGCGAAAGGATCTTCCAGCCACAGGTATCCAAGCAGTGGACCAAGTAAACTTGCAGTTTGTAGCAGAGAGCGTCCATCTCCTGCTCGGATAGCTCCGGGGCTCCGAACAGCACCGTCCACATGCCCGAAGGCTCCTCGGGGAAGGCAGGCAGGTAGGGCTCCAGCTCCGAGTTCACCGAGCATAGCTGCTGGTGCACAGCCCGCAAGTCTTGGAAGGAGAAGAGGCCAGCCCAGCTGCACTCCTCCCCGGCGGGCTCCGCGTCGGGAGCGGCCGGCTCGGCTGCCTGCAGCGGCGAGGGCGGCAGCGACAGCACAGCGGCCACCTCCTCCTTCCCCAGCTCCAGCACTTCAATCTCTTCGGCGGCACCTGCCGCCTCCGGGCCCCGCTGCGGCCTCCGGGCCGGGCTGCTCTTGGCGCGCAGCGGGCTCTTCGGCGGCGCCTCGGCCGCCGCGCCCCGCTCGGAGCCCCGCAGCCCCGCCTCGGCGCGGGGATGCGAGGAGCCCCGCGGCAGGCCGGAGTCCGCGCCCCAGGCCGGGCCCCGGCGCACCGTGGGGCTGCCGGCCTTGGGGACGGCTCCGGCYTCGGGGCCGGCGGTGCCGCCGCGGCGGAGCTCGCGGGAGCTGCTGCGCTGGCGCTGCGCCGTGCGGTTGTGGCAGGTGATGGCGAACTTGCCCTCAATCTCGTTCCAGGCCACGATGAAGACGAACTTGTGCTTCTCCCGCTCCTGGAARGCGTGAGGCCTCACGGCCACCCAGTCGGCCTCCAGCGTTTCCTCCAGGGCGAAGGCGGACATGGCGCTGCGCGGCTTCCCACACACGCACACCCCCCCGTCCTCCCTGCTCCCGTCCCGTCAGCCGCCCCCGCCTGCCCCGCCGCGCGCCGCCGGCAACGGCTCTCCGCAGCCCCGCGCGCCGCCTCACTGCCCACCACCAGCCATCTTAGCGGCGGGGGGACGGGGAAGGCGCTGAGAGAGGAGGATGCGCGGGATCCCCACCGGAGCGGCAAGGGAGGTGGGGAGGGAAGATAGAGAGGAACCACCTCCTCTCTGCTCGAAGCCCGCCGCCGCCGCCTCTGGTCATCGGCCCGCCGCCGCGGCGGACAATGCCCGGTGCCCCCGCACAAGTACTTCACGCGCGTCACGTGGGGCAGGATCTGTTTACAAGCGGCGGCAGCGCTGCGGCAATTCAGTGCCGGCCCCGCCCCGCGGCCTCCCGAAGCCCCGCCCCGCGGGCCGCCGTTCCCATTGGCTGTCGTCCTGGTTTCCCCGGCGGAGGAAGATAGGCGGAGCCTCATGCCCCGCCCTGCCTCTTCCCCGCCGGTCACGCTCGCGGTCTCCCGCCCTTCCTCCTCGCGCTCCGGTGGTGTCGGGGGAGGACGATGCCCCGCCCCTTCCTTCGGACGCACAACGCGTCCTGCATGCTGGGAAGGACACGTGCTGCATGGGGGGCGGGGCCGCGCCGGACGCGGGGGTTGCGCGGGAGGGGAGGAGAGGGGAGGGGAGGAGAGCGGGGCCGGGGCGGGCCGGGGGAAGCGGGCCTTTCAGGGTGACATCTGCCCCCTCTGCCGTGCCGGCACCCCGTGGCTCCCGGGGGCAGGCTGGGGGCAACGGCCTCTGCTCCGGGCAGCTTCTGGGGCAGCGCTGGCTTTGCCTGCCGCGGCTCTGGCCTTGCTGTTAACTCCCTGCCAGCCCGGCGTGGCACGTTGGCCTCAGCGGTCCTGCGCTGCAGCGCCCCTGCCCACTCTCCGCTGGTGCTGCTTGCCAGGGCCTCTGCCCCCAAGCTGGCAGAAGGTTTATAAGTATGGAGGTCCGCCCATACAGGCAACATCCTCCCACAAGGAAGTGATAATCTGCAGGGGATTTGTTTCTGCTTTTCCTGTAAAGTGGCTTTCTGCATGGTTACAGGAGAGGACGTGGTGCTTCAGCAGCTTGTTTTAGTTGTATGACTTAATTCTGACTAGAGATTGAACCAAAATCTTTGAAGATCCGTTATCAGGAAGGGCTAACGGCGTGCCATGCAGCAGGAGTTTGCACTTGCGGTTAGGCTGCAAAAGTGCAGCATCTGTGATGAGACCTGGAGACAAGGGCATGCTCTGAAGTAGCTGCCTTGGGCAATTGTGTACTTTTATAACTGAAGTTAACTGCACTGAGACACAGTGTTTTATGCTTGTGTTGGCCAGTCCTACTTAAGAATTGGCAGTGCCTGCAGTGCTCTCTGAGGTTTCCAAGTGTATTGCAGAGCAGGTTACAGTAAGCCAGCACAGACGACTCTCATAAGCATGTCTGAAAGCAATGATTAATCACCTGCAATTCCAAGGCCAGGGGCCGGTTTCCTGGTGCCCTTCATGATATTCCATTTCTCCTCTTGTAAAAATGAAAAAAAAATATTTCTTCCTGTAACAGTCGCAAAATATTTGCATCAAAGATMGGATCAGTAGACAATACGCATTGGCCCATCTGTGATATTGTTGTCCTGCTCCAAATTAGAGGAAACACTGGGGAAATAAAATATTCTCAGTTGATTTTGCCCGAAAAGCGAGAGTGAATCACAGCTTTTTTCTAAAGTTACTGTATTGACTAGCATCCTGTTCTTGGAGGCTAAGGTATTTGAGGAGGGCCTCTGGCGAGCCAAACATTCTCTGGTCATTAACAAAGCAACCTCGTATATGCAGGAGAATGAAGGTTACATCTTGAATACCCGAAGTCACAGCTGTTAGAAAAAAGGAGGAAATTATGGCTCAGCAGGCAGAGGAAGGACCATAACTGCATTCTAAAGGTAAGGGTGATGTGTGCTGTACATCTCGGAGAGCAGCATTCTTTTCTGTTACTGTAAATTTAGGCACCAGATCAAAGCACGTGTGAAATGATCTGGAAGATTTGATTATACCCCACGTGAAGTGACCAAGCAAGCAAGCAAAGAGTATATTGGTGGAGGAAATACAGTCTCTTTCTGTTAAGTATTCAGAAACAAATTTTCAGTAGATGAGTGTAAGCAGCAATCCAATTTTGTCTTTAGTAATGCATGAAAGAAAAATTAAAACAATGGAGATGCAACAGTATATGTATATCTATATCTCCAGGCTTAAGACAATTAAACAGATTCAAAATTTCTCATCAGCCAAAGGATAAGAGTCTTAGCATTTCAGGTACGTTACTGTAGAGGCTGAGGTCTTCGAAGCAGTATTAGCCTGGCTGTTCTCAGATAGCAGAGGGGCAAGCCAGTATGATTTAAAGCAGATATTGGGTAAATGTAACATTTGGGAGCTGGCTGAAAACTAGGTTGAAAATCACTCAGCTACAATCAAGTTTCTGACAGGCCTCTTCTCATGCACGGAAAAGCTGTGCCATCAGCTCTCAAGAGCTATTATCTTTTGCCAAAATTATACCCTTACAGAAAAACCTGGAAGGAAATAGCAGTTTTTCAAAATCACATTATCAAGGAGCACAGAGTAGCCTTCATAGTAGCTTCTGTACTGGGGGACATGCATAACTTGTCATTCATAAAAATATAAAGGGCAGGCTTTTCAGATGTTGGTGAATTGTTCTTAAGGGTGGTTAAAGGAAATACATCACTGATTTTTACCGAATAAACCAGCAAAAAATTAAAATTACATTCTTAAAGGCCTGAATTGCCTTCTGAACAGGGCTTGTGGTGGGGTGTACTCTTCATCACTAAGCAGAAGTGGGTTAGGTAGCACCTGATCATTCTGACCTGCGGTTGATCCCACACTTTAAAAAGGTGTCAAGTTTGCGGCAACTGAAAGAACTACTGGGGAGTGTCTCTGAAGAAAACCCGAGGGCTGTCTGGAGAGAAGAAGTGCTGCCACACTGCTGCCAAGGACCTGGCACTTCAGCACTTAAGGATCCCATCCCAWCACTACCGTGGAAACTGCATACGTAAGAGACCTAGTTAACTTTACCAACAGGGCTGTTGGAAGTAGCAGTTACTCAGCCGACAAGCTGGATTATTACGTTTTATAGAGCCAAAGCTTTTTGAGAGCCACAAGCGTCCCGTCGCTAGTGAGCCGAAGTGTAAGGTTGGGAATCCAATTGATGTCCTATTTTTTTTGTAAGAACTGGGTCAAGCGCCACAACTTTTAAGGCAGGGAGTACTTCGAGTCATTGCTATCCCTGCGCAGTCTCCAAGCAGAGATATTTAATAAGATCTTGAATTAGTAAGCCAGTGAAGAGTAAGTTTGCAAACTTCCAGGAGTTACTCTGTGCTTTTTCTGCCTTGCAGTATCATTTCCCTAAGCCTGTATCTGCTGGTTCTCAGACRTGATCTCAGTTCAGGTCAGTGTTGGGAGAACAAGGAAACTACAGAATCCAAACTCAGCACATAAGGTAGCCTGCCTAGTCAGATGCATACATAATAAATGCAGAACCAGGCTGGCGATGGGATGAAACCCTATGGACTTCCACATATGTAGTTACTTGCACATGTGTGAGGTGGATTAGTAATTGCCGGGTTTAAAAGGTTGGATCCTCTGTGGATTGAATAACCTGAACCACTGCAAACTGATCTCACCCAGTGCTGCCTAAATTGTGTTCTGCATGCTGATGTTGTGAACAGGAATAGAAATACTCTTCAAAGTGTTTGTACAAACATTCCAGCAACTAGCGTGCGACTCCTACAGCATGCTGCAGGCTGAACTGAAATTATACCTTTCTGAATCTGACTCTTTTGACACCTTGGATAAACTAGCTTTAGTACAAAGCATTTTTGTGAAAACCAGGTCTCATCTGGGAAGCCTGATTTGAAGTTTGATCAATTCCAAACGACTGTTGCAAGATGATTTCTGTCCAAATACAAGACTGTTGTAGTCTCAGTTAACCAGCTGCCCAATTCCTTACAGTAGTCGAGATGAAAGGGGTAGGATATTCAATAGCATGCTCCAAAGTACTGTAGCACTGGGAGTATTTTCAGGTGTCCTGAAATTGCTATTAAGTATTGTGCTTAACACAGCTATGCTGGACAAGCATTTTTAATAGGTTTCTGCTGGTAGTATGATTCAAATTTTAATGTGGGCAAGCCAAATAGCAACGTCTGTTTGTTGTTAGTGGGAGTCTTCTTTCTGGCAAAAGTTTTAAGAGTGTTTTGGAGAGTATGTCTGTGTGAAATGAGACAAGAAGCTGGCTGCATGAAAGCACTGTTGACTTTGTGATGGCTTAGTAGCAATGAAACATCCACTCAAAAAGCATACTTTCTAGTAATAGTTGTATCTGCACTTGAAATTCTGGAAGTGCCTACCTCTAACAGCTTTGATATAAGAGATTTGGGGTAGGTTCCAAGGGCAAGGAATTGCATTGTTCAGCAGAACCAGTGTAGCTGCAGTGCATGTGATAGCCCATCCATTTTATTGAGGAAGACTGTATAGTTTGGATATTTATGCTGGCTCTAAACTGAAAAATTTTCTGCAACTAAATATTATTACAGTTGTAGAACATGCGGAGTTATTACTATGTGGTAAGCTTTACAAATGTGTGATAARCTGAACATGTCATGTAATCTCTCGCTTACTGCTGAGAGGATGCAGTAGTTTAAATATAAATCAATCTTTCCTTGAAAGGAATCATTCATAAAAGTTAATCTTCTCCCTTTCAGCCAAACAAGTACACTGGCRAAGTTAGTTTGTTTAAGTGAAGGGCAGAATGAACTTAGTGGAGTAAAAATTATGTTGATAATACTCAAGAATCCCTCTTTGAAAGCTCAGATGATACAAACCTAGGTTTCCAATTTAAACTTCCCATTGTAGTGGGAAAATTCCAAGTTTAACTAATAAGAATTTTACTAAATTGCATAAAAGTTATCAGTAGTCTCTGTATTAGGTAAAAACCAGTTTGCAACAAGAGAGACAATTGGAGCGGTCCTGTCTTGCAGGCTGGATGAGTTGGGAGTGATGATGCTTGCAGCTCTATTTAGTGGTTTACAAAGCAATTCGTCAACTTGTTTGTTTACAGAAACCATATTCTTATGTGCTCCACCCAAGTACATGGGGATGCAGAAAATGATCCTGATGATAGAAAGAACAATTTGCAGCTTTGAGAAATATAAAGTTTTTTAAAAGTACTTGATTTTTGTCTTAAGTGCAAAAATGCAAGAAATATTTCTAACGTAAAAAAACCAAAACCTTTTTGTCATGCTTAATATCTCATAATTAAAAAAAGATAATTTTATCAAACAGTTCCCCAAAAGTCATATTTTCTTTGAGGACAAGAGTGAAAAACTCCAGTCATAATGTTTTGAGATTGCTCAAAATATTGATCTATAAAGAAAATGCCTTCTTGGCTCTGAATATAGTGTACTGAGCTGTGCAGCGATATCAAGACTGCAGTGGAGCATTTGAAGCTATTATTCAAGGAAAGAGGAAGCAATATCTTTAGCCACATCCACAATTCAACTCAATCAAGAACATTTATAACTAGGCGGGGAAGCCACAAACCACAGAACAAGCATGGAGTTATAACAGACGAAATACCTACATGAATCTAAAAAAAGGAAATTATAGTTCCTGTGGTAGTGAATACAGTCTGCCTTCTGATTAATCGGTGGAAAAAGAAAACAGTTTTTAAGTAGTCTTAGATGTTCCATCCTCTCTATCCGAATACACTGATGGAGAGATTGATAGCCTGACAATCCTGGTCTGTTTGGAAGATCACAGCAGGCCCACACTAAAATAATTTGAATGTCTGGAAAAAGGTTTATCTGAAGAAATCTGGATTGCCTTTTGAGTGAAAAGAGTGGGTTGGAGACCATTTAGCTTTCTACCACTGCATTGGGTTGATGTGAGTTTTGATAGTGGCGGGGCTGCAGGGGTGGCATCTGTGAGAAGGTGCCAGAAGCTTCCCCTATGTCCGACAGAGCCAATGCCAGCTGGCTCCAAGTCGGACCCACCGATGGCCAAGGCTGAGCCCATCAGTTATGGCGGTAGCACCTCTGTGATAACATATTTAAGAAGGGGGAAAAAAACCTGCAGAACAGCAGCCGGAGAGAGGAGTGAGACTATGTGAGAGAAACAACTCTGCAGACACCCAGGTCAGTGGAGGAGGAGGGGGAGGAGGGGCTCCAGGTGCCGGAGCAGAGATTCCCCTGCAGCCCGTGGTGAAGATCCCATGGTGAGGCAGGCTGTCCCCCGACAGCCCATGGAGGTCCAAGGTGGAGCAGATATCCACCTGCAGCCCATGGAGGACCCCACGCCAGAGCAGGTGGATGCCCAAAGGAGGCTGTGACCCCATGGAGAGCCCACACTGGAGCAGGCTCCTGGCAGGACCTGTGGCCCCATGGAGTGAGGAGCCCACGCTGGAGCAGGTTTGCTGGCAGGACTTGTGACCCCGTGGGGGACCCACGCTGGAGCAGTCTGTTYGTGACGGACTGCAGCCCGTGGGAAGGTCTCATATTGGAGAAGTTGTGGAGGTCTGTCTCCTGTGGGTGGGACCCCACACTGGAGCAGGGGAAGAGTGTGAGGAGGAAGGACCAGCAGAGACAAAGTGTGATGAACTGACCRCAACCCCCGTTCCCCGTCCCCCTGTGCCGCTCGGGGGGAGGAGGGAGAGAAATCAGGAGTGAAGTTGAGCCCGGGAAGATGGGAGAAGTGGGGGGAAGGTGTTTTAATACTTGTTCTTATTTCTTATTATCCTACTCTGATTTGATTGGCAATAAATTAAATTAATTTCCCCAAGTCAAGTTTGTTTTGCCTGTGATGGTTAATTGCTGTCCTTGTACTTATCTCAACCCACGACCCTTTTGTCATATTTTCTTCCCCCCTTGTCCAGCTGAGAGGGGGAGTGGCAGAGTGGCTTGGTGGGCACCTGGCAGTCGAGGTCAACCCACTGCAACCACTTACCTTTTTAGCGTGTGATCCTGGCATCTCCCTTAAATATGTAAACTGTTGTTCCTTTGGTCTGAGGGAGGAAAACTTTGAACGCTGGATGAGTCATTCATATTTCCAGTACGTTTCCAGGCCGTCTGACCCCTGCAAGATTCTGCAGGGCTTATGTCATTGCATTGTATGCTGGCTGAAATGAGCATAACAGACTATTGTAAGCACAGCCAATGCTGTCCTTGGGTCACAATTTGGAAAGGCTAAGAATAGATTGAGTAATGGACCTAAATTACTCAATTATGTGATTAAGGGGTAAGTATGTTATTTCTAGCCAATACTCAAGAGGTCTTCACTCGAATCTGATAAATTTGATCTATTAAGGTGACAAAAATCTGCACTCGGCCAAAAAGGCATCAGGATTTGTTTGCATTGTTTGTGACTTTCAAAGCTGTCTTACCAGACAAGGACTTTGATCTCCAGTCAAGAGAACACCTTCAGGGAGTGACAGGAAAGTTGTCTTTTGCTGTCCAATTAATCCTCATTGCTTTCTTTGTATTGCTTAAGATTCTAAGCATAATCAGTTATCAGATTACGTATCTGTGATTAATAAAATCACAAGAACACTGTCATATTTTATTTTTTACCAAAATATTCCAATGTTTATCATTCTGCCCCTCATTCATACATGTCAGGGAAGCCCCTGGATACTTAATGATTTTCTTTATTATTCGCTCAGTGTCCCAAGGATGCCCAGTGTGTTTTGATTCACTTGCTAGCCTCACCACAGAAACTAGTGTATCTATCTCCAGCCTGTATGTAATCTCCCTGCTGTTTCAACTATACTCTTCTAAATACCCAACCTGCTTACGTTAAAGCTGCCTTGTATACATTTGTGCAGGATTCAGTCACAGCTCTGGCTGCAGTGTAGATGTACTGAGAGCCTTTGAAGAGGAACATAGAAAATTCATTTTTGGTTGGCATAGCAGCAACAGAGTACGCTGAGATAGAGGCAGAGTTGGGGCAGAAGGTAAAACACAAGGCAGACTTTGGAACATAAAAAATATTAAACTTGTATGATGTTTACTAAGCACAGAGTATTTTCGTAGGCACTTTGAAATTCTGTCTTCCCTGTAAAGAGCAAGTCAGCAGGCTAGAGCGAAGTTTAAAGACTTAGCAGCTTTTGAGCAGAAATAACTACTGATAGCACTGATAGTTTGGCAGATACGTGTTCCAGCATTTTGGGATCCAATGACATTGGAGACAGTTCAAGACAGCAGACAGCCTGCTGGGTAAAGAAATGCATACTAGTGAGAAAGTCTTGAAACAGAGTTTTCCGGAGTGCTATGGGAACACTCCACACAACGGCACAAACTGAGCTTATGGAGGGAAAGGTCACAATAATGCTGCTGATGGTTCAGGCAAGCCTTCATCCTGAGCGTTCATATCAAAGCATGTCAGGATGAGACCCCTACATCTAGGAGATCTGGGGTGTTCTCCTCTACACATCAGTAGAAGGCGTGACATTTAGCTTCACTCAGGAAAGAAGTTCTCATCCTGATTAAACTGTTCTGAAGAAATATCGGATAGCATCAGCTGCTGTCTGTAGACGTAGCTACACCCGAAGCTGCTACATACTTGAGTCTGATCCAGTTACTCAGTACAGGAGAAACAGATGGTATCTTCATCAGGTTCCATCTTCAGCTGAATTGCCATGTGATCCCACTGCCAGCACTGAGAAAGGGAAACAGTCCTGGTAAAAAGAAGTCCAAATCTTCTGTTGAGGGGCCTCCATGCTTCCCAGCAGATGGATAAAATCCCTCCTTAAATCCAGATGGTCAGATTTTGAAGAGTAGCAAAGTCCAAGAGAGGTCATTCGGAGCTATAATTTGTAGTTTAAATGAGGGTGATGAAGGGGAGATGAGTTTTGTTTCTTTTTGTAACGTCACTGGGCATTACTGTTTGGCAAGCCTCTAAATAGGCGTTCTGCAGTGAAGCAGCAAAGTTCAAGGATGTGGGATGGGAGAGGGCGTAGTGTTAGAAATAATACACGTTTCTGTATCCAAATAATGTTCAGCATTTGTAGAAAGTGGTTGTTTCTCTGATTCTTTATTACAGTCACGTGACTGCTGATGAATAGCTGGGCTGAAAGAAAATCAGGCTTGTAAAAAAGAACAGCTTTTATTTTTAGAAATAAATATTTTTCCTCTCAAGCAGTATCTCAAACTCTTTGCACAAAAATTCACCCTTCAGAATAGAAACAACATCCAGATCATTACTTTATAAAGTCGTTTGTAGGCAGAAATGAAACATAGCCTTTTTAACTGAAATTAGAAGGTTACCTGTGTCAGATTCTATGCTACTATTCTCTAGCCCATTTAATGTTTTACTGTTTCCAGTTTTACATTTATGCCTCAGGCAAACAATTTATTCTATGAGCAATAGAATATTCAAGACTATTTTCTTACAAATTTATGTTCTATATCCTCAATTCAATGTCCTAACTCACCCTGCACCCCCCTCCCCCCAAGGTGCCACCCCATCTGGGTAAGCATCAGTATGTGCTATGACTCATCTAAAGCTATGTTAATACAGGTTTGTGTGTCTTGGTTGGTCGGTCAGCTGATACAAAGCATAAGCTGTGTGTATATGTGTATGTTAATGGCAGATTTTTTTGAAGCTTGTAAAAAATGCATTTACCCATTGACACTTCACCAGCTGAACCAGATGACCTCTTGAGGTCTCATCCAATCTGAATCATTTTGTGATTCAACATTGTTAAAATTAATTTGCCTTTGGATACTTCAGCAGTTGCACTCATCCAACCTGAATTATTTTGCAATTCAGTGCAAAAATTGGCCAGCACGTTCAAATATTATTAGGTGTGGAGTGACAGGGACACGRACTGATGGGAGGCAATTGTGTAAGCCTTGTTTTCTCAGAAGATCAGGCTAGCGTAGCATACCCAGCAGTGGGCTCTGAGACTGGCACTTCAGTGTTGCTAGCTCAGGCTCTGCTTCTCATATTACCAAAGTTTACTCTCAGCATCTGTTCAACAAATTTGCTCCATACCTGACATGACTGAAATGAAACCTAATGACACTATAAGCTATTATCATGTATTTTAACAATCACCTGTTTGGTTTTAGCATAATGTAGCATACATAAGACAAACCGATTTTTATTATGGTACTGTGTATTTGCTTCAAGGCTGTGGTCTTGTTTTCGTTTACAGAGAAGCTGGTCATCCATAGGAATAGTTTTTATTAATGATTTCTCATGTGCTTGTCATTAATTACCAGCTGACACCTTTTCCAGCCTGTCTTTATTCCTATAATTGCATCATATGACAAACACATCTTAACATCCTTTGCTGTTGATGCAAGATCTAAAGAATTGTGAGTTGTTATTCAAGTTCCTGTTGGTAGTTTCTTGTCATTATACTGTGGCAAATCCTTTCTGTTTAATTGTACCAAAGCTATATTCTGTATGTTTACTCCTTTTGGAGATATTCAGGTTGTCATAACCRTAGTTATAAAAAATATAAGACTAACAATGTTTAAAATAAGGAAGAAATGTCTTTTATTAGACAAATATAGTTGGGGGAAAAACATACTCTTCTTTAAATATTGTTAATTGATACTATCAGTAGCTCTTAAATTCTGTTCTTTTTCCTTTACACTGTTTACAGGATCCTTTTTGGTAGTGTAAGGTTTGTTTTCTTAAAGATTGTTTTATCTTCTATTTGTTGAACACTGAAAGATGGCCCTCTTTCTTTTGCTTGGTAATTCCTTGTTTGTTTACCAAGATAGAAAATTTATTTATGCATTAATCACTCTACTTCTGCTTATTTAAAATATCACTGGTTCTTCTGTAATTAACAACTGCATTCTTTTTAGTGGCTTCCTTTATAAGACTTGACGRACTTCAACCTATTCTGTCTTTTGATCATTTTCAGCCAAAGTTTTGAATATGTGTGCTGACAGAAATAGATCTGCTGAAGATCTTCACCTGTTGCAACTAATTCAAGTCAGCTGCAATGTATTCTGATTTTATTGGATATGTCAGAGGAGTGCAACATCTTGAATCAAAAATTTCTACCACCTCATCTCTTGTTTACCGTTACTCCAGTGAGATACTGATCATTTCCTTCTGGGAATGGATGTTTCACTGGTGACCTTGTTAATAACAGGAGACTCCCCATCTGGTGCCTTTGTTTAGCATCCCTTCATTTTAATTTCACAAACTGCATTTGGAGTTTTCCTGAGGATTCTGGGTGGTACCAAGTGTATTTTATATGACAATGAAAATTAGTTTTTACTGCAGGACCCTATTTTTAATTTGTAGAACTGCAAAAGCTTCRATGCCATTTCAGTTATCAAAAGTATAACTTAGGTGTAGTTGATTTGTAATTCCTTATTGCAGCTATCTGAATGTGAGTCTCCACAGTCCCTTAAATTTGCACTGTTATTACGCTGATATTTTACAGATGTGTATGTGCTTAATTTTACTACTCTGAATTGTTGCACTGACTTGAGAGGAACATCTTCTATTTCAAGTAGTATCGCAAGTATTTCACATAAGCTATTTCTCTTGGCATATTTGCAGTCAGAGCAGGCACTAAGAAGCAGGGGAAGGGATCTGGGAAAAGGCTGGTATAAAAAGGGCAACCTGCAATGGGGCCATAGGTGGTGGCAACAARCTTCTTCTCTTAAACAATCACCATTCAGTGTAATTTGACCACAGTTTTTAAGTGGCCACTTGAACAGAAGGCAGGGTAGGCTTACCTGGCTTAGGTGGAGTCAGATATTGCTACTTTTATTACAGAATCCGGAACTATGTCTGGGAAGGACCTCAACAGATCAGGCAGAACACCCATCTCCCAGAACATAATCCACTGCAGGTAATCTGTTCCTGCCTGATGTCCCTGCCATCTCTTTTCTGATGTGTCTAGCAACAGAGATTCATCAGTATTGTTAGGCAAACTATTATATCGTCAAGTTTTCTTTGTGATGGGAAGATATTTCCTTGTTTCTAACTTATGTACCTTCTGCAGTTTCAACAGTGGGTGAAGTCCTTTGGCTCTATATTGGCTAGAATCTTTGGGAGAGGATGGATGCCTAGGAGCCTGGCATGCATAGAGACTCTTCCCAAGGAGAGTGGCTACACAGAAGACAGTGCGGAATGATGCTGTAGGGAGAAATGGAGATGCTGCGGTGGCTGCCGAGGCCAGAAGGGAGGGGTAAGCTGCAGTGGGGTAACAAATTATACCATCGTTGTAGGCCAGAATCTTGAAGGCAAGAATATGAATGATCTGAACTATAAAAAGGCACTCGGGCCTCATCTCGTCATCATCGGAAGAATTGTGTTTGCTCAGGTTTATGTAACCAAAAGTAAAGACACTGAGTTTTAGCATAAAGGACTGCCTTTCACTTCACTAAAGGGTATCAGGGTAAGACAGCTCTTTATTGGGGAGAGCAGAGATGGTTGAGGCTCCTAAGGTGGTAAGGATGGGGAGGTAACCCAAGGAATGGCAGCTAAGCAGTGAGAGGAAGAGCACTGGGAAGAAGGAAATAATGAAGAAACAATGGCACAGTGTTTATAGAGTCATCTGTGGGGGATGGAGAGACGATAGTGACATCCTGTATTAATTAGAAGCTTTAAGCCTGTTTTACTGGAACAAATGAGTCAGGAGTGTCAAAGGTATTTATTTGTATGACCCACTGGACAATACAAAGTCTGGCCATTCAGAGACACCCAAATGTCCTTCAACAAACACCCACATCTAAAAAAAGAGCTCCAAAAGTTTAAACCTTTATTAGCCACAAAGAAAAGAAAAAAGCAGGGAAAGCGGTTGAGGGAGATTTTAACGTCTCGTACTTCCTTTCTCCATAGCTGCAGTAGTGGTTGTTGGTTTTGTTTTGTATCTTATAACAAGGGAAACCGTTGTATTTGGCAGCCTTTTAGATGGTTTTAAAGATGGTAATAACTGTCCTTTTTGGATGAAGAAGTAGTTAAGATGATGAGCCAGAGCTGCTGTTACTACTGTTGTGGTAAAAGCCTGAATCTGCCTGCTAAATGGTAAATTAAGACAAGCACACACAAGAGGGGAAAGGAAAAAAAAAAAAGCCAAGTTAGAAAATGCACCTTCTGTTTCTGCTCCTGACTTTAATTTACAACATTGTTGCTAGAGGAGACTGAGCATAGCACATGGTGACTCCAAGATTTAGCTTTTACGAGCACTGAGCTGTTTAAAGGCATTGCTTTACTCTTGTCTCCCTGTTTTAGACTTGCATCGGTGCTGCCAAAAAGAGTGATCTAGCTGGCTGAGACATAAGCTGAAGGCATAGGAAGAGAACCAGAAAGAAGAAGATAGGGAAGAAAAGGGGCACAAGTGAAAAGATGTGACGGCAGGAATGCATGTTGTCTTCCAGCAGCTGCATTTGCTTAAGCTGGAGGAAGAGGCAGTATCRTGCACACAGCCCTCCAGGCACTGCTCTAGTCAGGGTGTTTCTTAGGACTGAGGAAAGGAGACCCAGAGAGATCACAGTGGATCTACTTGTTTGCCACACAATCTTTTCATGGTCCTTGGATGGGTACCTGGAGACCTTTCTAGCTTTGATCTTTTCTGACTTCTATAGATAATACTGTTATACAGCCTGCTACCTCTGCTCAACACTGATGTTTCCTGGCTATCTTTTCGCTGTCTGAGCTTCTTTCAGGGCACGTGCCTTTGAATATCAGATAATCAGATAATCTGAGCTGCTGTTACAGTTTGAGAGCCATGCATAACTCTTTAAATACCATGATTTACCTTGCTACTGACTGTGTTTTCTTTAAAGAAGCTGGAATGCGTACAGGGTAAACATCAGCTAGCCCTCATGAACCATTTTCTTCCTTACCTTAGGAGGAAAACGTAATTTTATAAGACAATCATAGAATGGTTTGGGTTGGAAGGGACTTCTAAAGATCATCTAGTCCAACCACCTTGCCATGGCAGGGACATCTTTCACTAGATCAGGTTGCTCAACGCCCCATCCAACCTGACTTTGAACACTTCCAATGATGGGGCATCAACAACTTCTTTGGGCAACCTGTTCCAGTGTCTCACCACCCTCATCGTAAAACATTTCATGGAAGTTTATTTCATGTTCATTTTGCTGCATTTCTTTTAGGACCGAATGACCTCTCTACCTTTCTTTGTTCCCTGGTGTTCAAAACAGTTCGTCTGGCTGGTCTTCCACACAGGAGCCCAAGCCCTGTGTTTCTCTTCAGCCACCAGCAAATATTCTCTTAAGCTACATTTAATGATATTTACCATCCTACAGTCTACTTAGTAGTTCCCATCTTCACCACACAATTTTGGATTAACTGCATATCTTTTTCATACCGACTGAGCTAGACTTTTGTACTTTGGACAACTTGGGACAGCTTCTGCCCCTCAGGCCAGGGCCTTGATGGGAGGCCAAGCCCCTTTGCTCCCTTGGGCTTGCAGGCAAAACCAGCTGATTTTCTATGAAAAGACTTGAAGAAAACCAAAGATTTTTTTTCAATTTTGTTCAAATTTCTTCTTCACTTTGACTGGAAATAAAAACTGCTTCGGTGACATTAGACAGAAATACAAAGAAAATGGTTTTATTTTTTTGTTTTCCTTCTCAAAGGTCAGAGGAAAACATTTTTATTTCATTAGGAAAATGAAATGTTGGGAATCTTTTAAATAATAYAAGCATTTTCCTTCTGAAATATTGAGCAGTTTCAAATTTATTTTGCTGGAATACTATGGCTTGTAAAGTGCAAAGAAGCAATGGGAGCATTGACCTACGAGATGAAAGGGGTTTGGGGCCCAGGAAGAATTAATTGGTGCCTCAATAAAGGCTAAGGACTTGTTTTGTAATTAGATCTTCCACTGCCTTGAAAGAAGCAGTTTCTCCAATTCAGCCACATGAATACATTTTACCACCTATGAACTCTGTCAACAAGAGGAGCTGCTGCCTGGAGGGAAATGGAAGGTGCTGCTGTAGAGTGGCAGGAAACTGCTGGGTGGGAATCTGCAGTGATGGGTTTGATGGAGACAGACTGGTGGCTCAGAAATGCACTCTAAGTAATTTTAATGGACTGTAGTCAATGATGGAGGTGTGAAGCAAGTCAAGAAAAAGGAAGGCTGAAAAAATGCAGGATATGCTGTGATGYAAATGCATTTTCATGATGATGCATCTCTACAGTTGTGAAACACTGAGATCCTTGAGGAGGACACGGTGAGTGTGAAAGAGAAGTGAAACAGAAAAGCTTTCAGAGCACTGCAGCCAAGAGGTAAGCAGTCTGTTTCACTCTTTCTTCCTCTTCTACTTTCACTGCTTTTGTTTTCTTCCTAATTTGGTTGTTGTTTTCCTCTTTCCTCTCTGATTCCATCACTTGTATTCTTGTTGCTTGGCCTTCTTTGGGTGCCCCAATTAAAATCTAACTACTTTAATTTTGGATTAAAAAAGGCATTTTCTCTACTGCATTTTCCTTCGACAACGTAATTTGACTTAAAATGTTTTTGGTGTATGACAAAACTGAATTGATATGTTGACCCTATATATTTTTAAAAGTTCCAAGTTGTTTTCTCCCTTGCTCATGAGTGTATACGTTACAGAGATAAAGATATTTTCTTATTTTCTTCCTTCAAAAATCACTAAAATTTAAATCAAAGCAATAGTCTTTGTGCCTTCATCTTTGACCAGCTCATCTCTGCGTATTTTTTACTTCCATTTTCTTTCATTTTGCAATTGGCACTGCCAATTGCAGATGTTCTTTCTGATTTCTAGCTACAACTCCCAGTTCCTGTGAGACATTTTATAGCCTTTTGATTCCGGTGTGGAGTCATCTCTATGAAAAGTATATAATTTACAACCTCTTGTAAGCTCTTGCAGTAACAACAGGGAGGAAAATGATATTCTGAGTATATTTCAGTGTTCAGCAAGTATGTAGGTTTGTACCTCAACCAAAGTAGTGTTTGGAGCAGCACAGATGATACCCTGAAATACAATGTAATAATGGGTCTGGTTAAATCACTGCATTGTTTCATCTTTTTAACTTTTTTTTTGGTTAAAGAAAATCAAGCAAATTGTGTAATTAATTTGTAATATATATGTGGTGTGTTTTCTTTTCCAATATAGTGATTTCAGTCAGTAACAATTTCTACTGTTCTCACTAATGCTGTTGATATGTGCGTTCAGTTTGCTTCCTGGTAGACTGGCAAGGCGAGGAAGGAGCAGGCGAGACTAAGACGGCAGTCTGCATTCTGGAGGAAGCAGTTTGGCCGGTAGAGAAGGCACTAAGGAGGTCCATTTGCATCAAAACTGAATTCCAACCTAGGTTTTTTTTTTGGTCAACAGTTTTATAGAGACATAAAGTACAGACACAGCATTGTGCAACTTTCATAAATCAAGTAGTTGAAGACATTCCTTATTTTAATTTCAAAAGCATACACTCAAACCCCAGAAATTAAACTAGTTGCAGATACATTCCAGATAATCGTCTGATTTTAGATTTTAGTTCCAGTTCCTGTACAGCTTCCCAAATTTTCTACCTTAATACTGTTTCTGCATTTTGGCATGAATAATTCATCAGTTTGGAAGGAATCGCAGGGTATTTCCAGTAAAAGAAGAAAATGAAGATGCAGCTAGGTATTTTATAATGCAATCCAGGGCTTTTAGAGAGGCTGAGCATATTTCTTTGAGTATATTTGAGCTCAAGTAACAGCAGCAAGTTCCTCTGTTCTCAGTTCCAAGCTTTTTTCAGCACAGACAGCCCAAAAGCAGCTCTAGTTTTGTTCATGGTTGTGTTCTTGCCACTGTTTCACTGGTCATGTCTTGCTTTTTTTGCCAACTTGTTTGTCTGCATCTGCAGAGCTGCTCTTCACCGCTCTGTTTGTTAAAAACATGTATACGTATGAATGCCTGCGCGCGCGCGCGCACTCGCACACACGTGCACCGTTCTGCAGTCACATCAGTCCCATAYTGCTGTGCCATTTCCCACACTTGGGGAGAGCCCATGAGAACTACGGCTCAGCTGTTGCCCCACCCTCAGCGTGGCTTAGTCCTTGTGTGACTGACCTGCTGCAATTTCAGCCATTGCTGAACAAAGGGGTCCCTCTAAATTGTTTCCTGAAATAGGCTGAGTGGAAGATAATTCTCATGCCAGCAATGTCAGTGAAGTGCTGCAATTGCCCACAGGTTAAAGACTCATTCACTGGGGACTTAGCCGATGGAGAACTACAGAATATTCTTTATGGCTCTATCATAGGAAACTGCGTAAAACACAGGAGTTTAGTTCTAATTCTGGAATTGCTCTTCAGTGAGCACTGGGTTTTCTAAATGCCACATATTTTAAGGACATTTTTTAGTAAAAATTTCAGGTCAACTCTTCTGGTTTTTCTTTTCCCATTGGGTGTCTAGTGAATTTGGTCATTATTTTCACTATTTAAGTCTGAAGTTTTTATTGAAGTGCAGGCAGATAGTGCCTAAAGATAGAATTTAGGGCCCAGACTGCCAGTGTGTTATTAGTTTCCAGATATATAGGGATGCTTATGGTGTGTTGAGACTCAAGTGCAGCATTACCTTAAAGTTTGCTACAGGTAGTCCTGCTTTGGCAGACTCTTCCCATTGTTTAAAGTTTCAGGAGTCCAGAATTCCTTTGTTAATTTTTTCATGTTGTTTTCTGCTGCAATTTTAAATTTAAAAGGGATGTCTTGTCAGTTCTTCTCTGCCGGATCCCATATCTGCCAGCCTTTATTTGTGACACACATTTGAAATGTGTATACAGAGTTTTCCTTCCCTAGCACAGAACATTCCTCATGGCTGGGTTTACCTTTTCCTCTGGCTCTCAGATGAAGAAATATTTTTGTCAGTGCGACTTATCAGCTAGCTTGAAACTGCTTAGACAAGAAGTCATTTAAATAATTTTATTTCCAGAGATTTAGCAATAAATATAAAATGCATATTGATCCTTGGAGCAAGTCTTAACTTCTTTTTCATGAAGAGCTCTATTTAATTTATACCAGTAAAATCTTCTGTTCCCTTGTGATGTTCCTTACCATGAAACAGGCAAAGTTATACTTTCCATGCAATAATATTATCTATCATGGTTAGGGACCTTGTATGTTATGTACTTATTCACTTATTTTTATAGAATTTACATTTTAGCTTTCTGCAAAGTAATGAACAGACAATTTTTAAACTGTAGGTTGGATGTGCCTTTCTAATGTATGTTCTTTTATCTTGTTTCTTTCTAGGTTCTGTCTTTGAATGCTACTGAAAAAGGTATTTCAGAGTTTTGCTTTTTGCTATCAAAGCTAGAAGCCTCTGAGCCAGTGAGGGATTTGTTTCATGCCCCGTGTCACAATTTTATGTTGTCATTGTTAATATCACAACATGACAGTATGACGTTTAGATTGGATATTAGGAAAAAATTCTTCTCCAAAAGGGTTATCAAGGACTGGAAAAAGCTGCCCAGGGAAGTGGTGGAGTCACCACCCCTGGGTGCCTTTAAAAGACCTGGCGCTTAGGGACATCGTTTAGTGGTGGACTTGGCAGCGTTAGGTTTATGGTTGGACTCCGTGATCTTAAGGGTCTTTTCCAACCTAAATGGTTCTATGATTCTATGATTTCCAGGCTGTGTTTATATAGATTGTGATTTAGGACAAGACTGGTCTGGCCTACTTGTGTGTGTGGGAAATGCAAAAGCGTTTTGGATGCCTTCCTTGCTCCCAGTTGTTGCTACCAGTAGAGTGAGCAGAGCATGGAGTGTAAGCAGATGCAGATGATGGGGGGGGACAAAGCTACTACTATAACCTACTGCAGAGCTCCTATATAGTCACTGCTTTCTATTACAAGCTGCTCTTCTCCTGACAGAGGTGGGCCAGGTGGTGCTTGAACGTTAGCTCTGCCCTGGTTAGGTGCTAGACTATGTAGCAGTGAAGTGGMATACTTGCAAGAATATTTTTTTTTTCCCAGAGTAGAGCAAGGAAGTGAAAGGGAAGAATCAGAGGACTATGGATCTCTGATGATGTGATTCCCAGCCTGTTGGTGGGAATAATAGCTACATACTGCTCCAATTATGTAGGTTGTGTCAGGCTCAGGACTGTCTTTTGCTTCTTGGAAAAAAACATTTGGAAACTGAGATGAAAAGGGACTTTTCCCAACAGTAAGAGAAATTTTCCAATGGTGGCATCTGCTTCATGCTTTCTTAGCAAAGTAAACCGTGCTCTGCACAAATCTTGGCTACTTTGATCTGAGGCCTCCAGGGATTTGACCCGTCCCCAACAGAGAAGGGCAGCATTTATATATTTCTGAAGTATTTCAGCTACCAGCTGTCCTTTGGTCTGTCCTGTTTCTCACTGTGGCATAGCCATGGCATCCCTTCTGTCCTTTCACTAGGAGTAAGGATGAGGATGAGATGGGTCACCATAGAAGCCCTTTACTGACTATAGATTTCTATACAGGGAAAATTATTTCTGTAAAAGGTGATTCTTCCTGGAACCATACAAACCCCGATGCTGTAGTGGCAGAGAAACATATGCTCAGAGGAATGAGACAGCACTGTGGATTATCATCATTTGCTTTCACACTACTGCTCTCAAAAAGAAAGATATTAAATACTGAAATACAAGAGAGAACATAATGGAGAATTATCAGCATCTAGCTCTACAGTCATTATACTGTGGAATGGAAGGATGAAGCGATGTGAGGACAAATGGCTAAGGAACAAAATTTCTTAGCTGAATTATGGTACTTTCTTGTAGGGAGTATTGCCTGGTTCTCCCACCAACACCGGGGCATCCAAAATTGTTTCCATCGTTTCAAGTGCAAAATGATTATTTAATTGTTGAGAAGTCTCCAAATGTGTGGTCCTGACAGGATGCTTCAGCTGATAGAGATGGCTTAGGATATATTCAGTTTCCTAAAATAAAATCTTAGGCATCTAAGCTTTCTCTGGAAAGTTTGAATACATCCTCCTGTTCTTGGCACACCCAATATAAAAAAATAAAATAAAATAATCTAAGTCTTTATTTTCAGCCTTTTCTGCAGTATTTGAAAATATAATTGCTACATTTTCTGCAGCTTTTTAAGTCTCCAGTCAGGATCAGTAACAGGCACTATCCCAAAAGATATCAAAACAGTCTTGAATTCACTGACTGAACTCCCAATGCTGCAAGGCCGTTTGTACAGGCAGCCATTTGTGCCAGCAGTGAGATTCTTGCAGGACTGTGTCCTTAGACAAGAAGTAATATATCAAATAGAATAAAAGAAAGGAAACAGTGAAATATAAGTGGTCTTACCATACATTTGTTTCTATTGTTAATATTGATAGATGAAGATGTTCATGGAATCTAAAGGACAACATTTTTGGCTACAACACGACAAGCTGTTTTATGTATGAGCTGTATGTAATTATACTGAAAACAAACTTTGCTTCAAGAACATTTTTGGCTCCACTGTGCAATAACACAAAGGGCCTTTGTTATGCTCTCAGCAGAGTTATTTATGGATTGCAAAGGACTTACTAAAGGACAGTTTCATCTGATGGTATTCATCCACTAACTCAAATTTAAATGTAGTGACTTATGTTCATACAAATGATAATTACTAATATGATCAACCAGACAAAGATTTCTGAAACTAGAAGTGGGATTGCTCTACAGATTCAGACCTGGAACAGCAGTAAAGAGTGGAGTTTCAGATCCA
The DNA here is from genome assembly GCA_030449065.1 of Oceanodroma leucorhoa. Lineage (NCBI taxonomy): Eukaryota > Metazoa > Chordata > Aves > Procellariiformes > Oceanodroma > Oceanodroma leucorhoa. Next base: position 5,195,286 of record JASVER010000041.1, on the reverse strand, counting down.
GGGCTTTGAACGAGCCAGAATGGAAAATGCAACAAAAGGCTTTGCATAATTCACATCAATTATAATCATCTTCAGATGAATTGAAAATGAGGCTCTTGGTCTCTTAAATGGAAAAAAAAGTCACGGAGAGCAGAGAGAGCTAACTGGCTGTTGGGAAGAAAGGAATCCCAGGGCAAAGTGGGTTTGTGAACATCTGCCAGAAGCTCCTACAGGACCTTATGAAGCTAGGTAAGGGGACTGGGCTTTCCTCTGGCTCACTTAAAACTGCCATTATATTAAAGGATTACTTTCAGAAATTCTGCTTTCCCCAAATTTTTCCTGCCTGACCTGTGGGACTTGGGAAGCATCCAAAATCAACTTTCTGTTCTACTTCAAACTCATCATGACTGTGGACAAGCTCTTTAGGGCCGTATTCAGATCACATGCTATCAGTACAAACCTTTGGTTTTGCAACTGTTGTGGCATCTAGTTTTAAGAGTATGCCACTCAGCAATTCAGGGCACTGTTTATACAAGACTGGAAGACGCAGCTTGCCTATGGCACCAGTGGAGGAGGTATTTATGATAGTGAAGTTAACTTGAACCGGTCTGAATGTAGCCCCTGTTCATTCTTTTGCTTTGGCTTCCCAGCTGTAAAATAGACGGTCAGTAGTTATTTACCTCACTGTGTGTCTTTATTTTAAGAATATAATTGTTTGTTTCTTAAAATTAAACACTTTAAAAGACTCTAAAGCACTGAGATATTGCAAGAAGGGAGGTTATATAAACGTAATCCAATTATATAAGCTTCTTCAGATGAATTGCACTTTCATTACCATAACCTTCTGCTACGTCCTTGTTGTTTATTCATGCTATTAGTGGTTGCAGAAACTAGATGTTATTTCAGATGAGGAATCCCAGTCTTATTTTCTTTACTCAGTGAAGAACTTTGTTTTGGTAATGCAGACTGCTTGCAGGTCACATTGGCTCCATCTGTAGCTGCAAACACTGAATGCTGGAAACCATCAGGGCAAGTTTTCTGAAGAATTTCAGAATTTCTTTACTATAGCATCTCCCTCCTTGCCTTTTCCAGGATCCACTGTGACCTATAGCTACCATCTAACTCAAAGTTCATTATGACCCTATGGGAAATGACAACAAACAGTGTTTGGACAGAAGGAGGTATATGTAGTAGACTCAGGAAAGAAGTAGACAACTTGGCATCATCATCAGTTCACTGTTTACTATTCCTTGACACCGTGCCGTTCTTTAGTTATTTACCAAATAATTAACTGTTAGTTTAGTTATTAACGAAAAGCACCGGATTCTAAGCAGGTCCTTATTGTACTGAGTGATCGATGGCGTTGTTCTGTTATTTCCTTTAGAAACCGCTGAGGGGCAGCAGGTTTTCACATGGAAAATGTGTCTTTCCTTACAGTCTTTCATGTGTAAGGAGATCTTGAGCTGTGAGTATCCGACATTTTATTATTTTAATGAATTCCATATATCAGGTCACTGATGATTTTAACAAAAATGTCACTGTGTGCTCCTGTAAATGAATGTGATTTTTGCGGGTTTATGGAAGCTTGATGTGTATGTTCTCCTTGAGTAGAAAAAAAATGAAGAACGCCCTACCAGATGTGTCTGCAAAGCACCTTTTATAGCTGTAGGGTGTTCATAGGATTGGATTAATAAGTAAGTCTATCACATGCACAACACACCTTTAGGCACTACTTTTAGAAATGAGGCCAGGATACTAGGACAAAAGAGCGAGGCGCGTAATGGAATAGGCTATGTTACTCAGAAATCTTTTTATGCTTCAGATAAATAACTGTTTGTTAACCCGATGCCCTATTAAAACAGATCCTATTCTAGCCAGACTATTAAACCAAGCCATGAACAGTAAAGACATACTTGATAGTGAACACACTCCATCCTTACTTTTAGTGCCTCTGCTGTAGTTAGCTGCACTGTGCAACTATCTATTTGTCTTGATCCTGGCTACTCGGCTACGCCGCAGGGAAGCACACCAGCCCAGAAGTCTGGAGTGAAGCACTTTGGTCTGTCAGCATTGAATGCTCACTGGTGTGATATACCTGACTATTAATAACCCAAGGGAATACTGATTTAGATCCATGATTTTCTGTGTATATTAGTGAGGACAGAACAGCTAATCAGGTTTGCAGAGGATTTCTGCATGGTTTATGCACGAAGCTTTGAACCAAGGGCCAAATCCTTGTTTGGCCAAACAATTTTCTGTATACAATTTGAAAAGTGCTGGCAGATACCATTTGGACATATCCTATCTCCTTTCTATCCTCAGCTGAGGACAACTTCCTGACACAGCTTTTCAGTAACACCTCAGGGTACTCTAAGCTAAATATTCTGATAAAAATTATAAGATTCTGATAAAAATCAAAGGTCTGAGTTGCTACGCTGTTACACCTTGGGCAGTTAGTAACAATTCCCTCCAGCGTAAATGTAAACCATGAACAGACCATAATTCTTTACCTCTGTACTCCTATGCAGCCTTACTTCCACAGGCTTACATGACAAAACTGATGAACTATTTTAATTTTCTAGTGAAAGGCAACTGGAGTGTGAGCTGTCCTGGCCATGCTCTCGCACCTTTGCAACGTTCCATATTCCCATATGTGGGAAGAAGCTTGTGGGTAAGAGTCAGGTGTGTCATCTTTATGCCACCCAAGGATTGCTTCATTTCCAGGCAAACACAGCTAATCCAGTTTCTGTCCCTTTGTGCTGCTGTATCATTGTGAATAGAATGGAATACATATGGCTTCAGGTCCAAAAAAAAAATGCAAATTGTCTTTCAGGACAATGGTGCAAATACTAATTATCTTTAAGAGTCCTGTCTGCCTAGCAGAACCAGCAGAACCAGTCACATTAAACATAGGTGTAGCAGTATGAAAGTAGGGTGGAATAACAATGATTTGTCTGAGACAAGAATTCTCAGATGAATAAAAGCATCAGGAAAGGCAGTGGAAGGTTTAAAGAACATAGCCTCAATTTGCTATTATTATGGGGCAGTCTTGCCAGGATAGCAGGCAGAAACCTGGCAAGGTCTAGCCCTGCAGAAAGCCTGTCAGATCAGCTAAATTCTGCCCTATTGTGCAGTAGGTGCAGTGTTGTACGGCATTTAATATATTACACACAGCATCTCTTTGCCTCTGTGTTACTCACTGTGTAGGACAAACACACAAGTGGGCAGATTTAAGGACGTCTGGTTAAATTTCTTAACTACTGAGAACTAAACTTTGTAAATTTGCATTCTAATAATGTCAGGACTTTGGAGTAGTGTTAGAGGGGAGGCAAGGAGAAGGTAGTGTTCAGATATATTTTAAGTTTTACATTTGTTAACTACCTTCCAACTTTTTTCTCCACTGTCCTGTGCTTTATAATTTAAAATCTGTTTATCTACCTTGTATGCCAGATGATTTTATAAAATACAAGCTGACCTGGCCATATTCAAAGAAGAACTTCAGTCCAGCCCTTTTATTCTGGCAGTAAAATAAGACTGAAACGTTGCACAATTGGAGACTTAATTAGCTGTGACAGTTCTTGTAAAGAAAACACTTCCTTGTTAAGTAACAAATACAGGTGTAATTAACTCTGTTCTGAAATTAAATAGAAATTAATTGCTCTTCTGATTTCTGTCTGTGTATACAAACCTGAGAAGCCATTTGGGGTTCCACTGCCCCCACTCCTGTAGCCATACAGAGTCGCCAGGAGGCAGTATTTGCACAGATTGCTACAAGCCTTTGTCTTTAAAGTGCAATTTGATGAGATTTCATCATACAGAAAAAGTCTGAGCAGAAATTATACAGTAAGAAACAAGATTTTTAAAAAGCTTTTGCCTTAATAGGACACATCTTTGATTTTCCATGAAGCTGTAGTACTGTGATACTTCTGAGAAATGCCCTTTTACAGAAAGGTTTGTAGGAAGAGCCTGCAGGATATTCCAGCAAGCCAGCTGACATAGTTGAAAAGAACATGCAAACTTTCCTGCATACAAGCCTTTCCTTTAACAGGGAAAGCCTTCCCTTCCAAATGTGGCAGAAGAACACTGCTGCTTGACCCAAAGAATAGTCTTTATTCTTGTTTTTTCTTGGATGGAACTGCCCTACTTTTTTTTTGTTTGATTGGAAATACTAATTGAACAAGGGATTTTGCGTAACACCTACTATAAAGCTTGTTACCCTGTCTGCCAAAAGGCAAAAACTAGCCCACTGGGCTGAACAAGTTTGGTCTCTTTCAAGCACTCTKGTGATTTGCAAACAGGTAAATTGCAAAGCAGGGGTTATTTGCTTTTGACCATTTCCCTCCCATGTTTCAGTAGTCACTTAATTTCTTCAATTGCACTGCAACGACGACATGCAAATGGTTGCAAATGAATGCTACAAAACACTCTTGGACCACCCATCGATAACTGGTAATGCTTGTAAAGCATTTTTTGATCGATGCATGTTTGCTGTTGCTTTGTTAGCCATGAGATAGAATCATGCTGCTTCTCCCTATTCAAAACATACGTTTCTTCAATCTGCTTTGATATTCATTTCTCAGCAACTACCCTCCACTCTGATTGCATTAAGTCCTGTCACCCAAATTTGCTTTTATTTTCAGATTTACAACTTTACTGGACACAGAAGCTCCAAGGTGAAGTTGACCAAAATATATGGAAAGTTCACCTTCAGATTCCTAAAGTTGGGATGTAATTGGCTGCTGTCTGCCTCAGGAATTGTGTATATACAGAGGTATACACTGCTGATGACATTTAGAACCATAATTCCATGAAATTTTATGTAGTGGAGGTTGATATCTCATATAAAAATTACGCCAGATACCATCTCTCTCAATAAAGTGGAACATAAATAAAAGGTAATGAAGAATTTTTGTAATAAAGCAAGATGCTGAAATAATATATTTTATGATAATATTCTGTCTATCCTATTTCAATGGTGTCTATACTTAAATAATTTAATGCATTGAAGGATGAAATGAGATTAGTTTATGTTCGATATTTTATAAAGTCAATGGAGTAGAACAAGACAGATACATGAATCCACTTCTTTTAATGCTTACGTTAAAAAATGTCACTGAACCTTCCACTGCATTTGTGTATAGAGTTGAAAAAGAAGGCATGAGCTACAAACTGCTTTAGGAAGAAATTTGTGGTACATGGAGATTTCAGATTTGGTAGGATTCCTCTTTTCAGAAGAACAGTGGGGAAAAATGGGTTTTCTGTGATTTTGTACCTTACTCAAAAATTTCCTTCTTTACAAAAAATCTTCCTTGCTTTCCTGCAGTTTACAGATAAATCAGGCCAACACCTGATGATTAAAAAGCAGGGGTTTAGGCGCTTTTTTTCATGGGGTTTTGGAAAACTTTGGAGCTCACTAAAAATGGAGSCATCTTCTCATGTGCAGCACAGAGAGCTTGTAGTTTCCGAAGTTTATGGTTTGTTCAAATCCCTCTTGTCCTGACATTCAGCCTCGTGAGTAAAGGTTTATTCTTTAGATAGCAAAGACTTTGGATTTGCTGTTCTGGATCTGAACTTCCAAGGTTCAGATGACTTCACTTCTGCTTCCAGATAAAAAAAACCATAGAGGTAGAAAGCTCTGTAAGAAGATCTGATGGAGGTGATCTCTGGGTTTATGATGAATCACAGACTCAGAGGCCACAGGGAAAGAATGAATGAATAGGGTCTGTTCAACTGAGAGAGAAACAAGGAATGTATGTAAATCTTCAAATGTATAAGACTTTAGCAAAGGCAAAGGGAATAAATTCTTCATGTTTGTAATGAGCTGGAAAGAAATAATGGATTTAAATTCCATGAAGGAATATTTAAATTAGGAAAAATTTGTTGAGAACAGTGAAGTAACCAGACTGCCTGGGGTTGGCTCTATCATTAGATGTATTTCCAAACAGGTTAAACAAATGTCTTAATTTGGCTGCACCTCGAATACTGTGTTTAGTTTTGGGCCCCTCACTACAAGAAGGACATTGAGGTGCTGGAGCGTGTCCAGAGAAGGACAACGAGGCTGGTGAAGGGTCTGGAGAACAGGTCTTATGAGGAGCGGCTGAGGGAGCTGGGGTTATTTAGTCTGGAGGAGGCTGAGGGGAGACCTTATCGCTCTCTACAACTACCTGAAAGGAGGCTGTAGAGAGGCGGGTGTCAGTCTCTTCTCCCAAGTAACAAGCGATACGACGAGAGGAAATGGCCCCAAGTTGCGCCAGGGGAGGTTTAGATTGGACATTAGGAAGAATTTCTTCACCGAAATGGTAGTCAAGCCTTGGAACAGGCTGCCCAGGAAAATGGTGGAGTCACCAACACTGGAGACATTAAAAAAACGTGTGGATGTGGTACTTCAGGACATGGTTTAGTGGGCATGGGTGCTGGGTTGATGGTTGGACTCGATGATCTTAAAGGTCTTTTCCAACCTTAATGATTCTATGATTCTCCTATGAATAGCTGATCCTGCCTTAGGGTACTAAATACAGGAGTTGACCTTCTAAAGCCCCTTTCACTTCCTATCTAAGTTTTCAGCCAGGCTTTCTAAGGAAACAAATTTCCTAGGATTGTGCTGTCAGCCCATCTTATTTCTTTAACAAGTCATGTAATAAACCATTAGAAAGCTTTAAAAAATCTTAACTGTTCCCTTACCCCTCACTAAGATGTTACACAAAAAGAAATGGGAAATAAAGCTTTGTTGGCTTTGTTGCTTGGGGTCTTCTTGGTTTTTTTTGAGGAGGGTGGGTGTTGGATTTTTTTTTTTTAATAGTTTGGGGGTCTGTAGTGATCAATAAAGCACCCTGTCAACTTGTTTTCATCCCACTGTCAATTCCTTTCTAAGCCCAGCCTGTKATATGAATCAAACAGGGATTGTATAGCTTCCCGTTGGGTCAGCTCTCATTTTGAATGGCTTCAAATAGCCTTTTAAATATTTCTTGTCATTGTTAGTGTCTGTTAAAATTAATCCTTTTTAAAATGGGTATCTAAAAATAAATGCTTAAAGTCATATTTGATCATCTTCTTAAATACCATGGTTCTTCAATATTCTGTGTTGTGAACTCATTCACTTCAATACAAATTCTTGCATGTTTGGACAGCTTCAAAAAATCAGTCCAGCTGCTTATATTGAGTATGATGGTCAAGCTGCACCCTTTGCCACAGGAAGTCCCATAACTGGTAATGATTGTTCAAAACACTTCTTTACCAATTGTAGCTTGTATTTTAATCCACTTTATCATGCATACCTCTTTAATGCTGTGTGCATTCTGGTGGTGACCAAAGATCTGGCCTTTTTGTTTTACAGATTTTGCATTATTCCACTTTCTGCAGGGGGAATGTCCAGAAGGGTTTAAGAAGGAAAGGAGTTTAATGTAGTGGAAATATACTTACATGGATGCTTTCCAAATAACCTACATTTTAAAATATCCACTTTCTTGATTTGTCTACTTTTGGCTTTCAGGCAAAATTTCCAGCTAGTAACTATTTCAATCTGTTTTAAGCTTGGTGAAGGCAGATGGCTTTTTCTAAAACCTGTCTGCCAATAACAGTCTGAAAAGGATACCTGAAGTTTCCCATTGAAGTTGCATATTTAAATATTTCCTGAACTGCAGGACTTCAACAGGGACAGAAGTAATGAAATAAGCTTATACATAAAAAGTAGTCCAAAAAAAGCTTTTGACACTAACTTTGAGAATTATATTTTCATAAAGGTAGTGGCTTTAATGTAGAATGGGTGGGAATGAGATTCTAGAAAGAAATCTAAGTTAAGTTGTGTGGTATTTCACAAAAATAAACTATGGAAATGTGTCCTTTATAGGTTCCAAGTGTAGTGATACCCTTCCTCAGAAAACGCTTCTCAACAAATTCAGTGTACAAATGTCCATGGGTTTTCTTAACTTAGGTGGATTGATCTATTTCCTAACAGGTTTTTTCATGTCTTCTTATGGCTACGATGCTGGAGTGAATCAGTCAGCTTAAAAAAAAAATCATGGAATGTTCTACTACTCTTATAAACAAGAGTTATATTTTAGGAAGCTTCAGTTTTTAAGTGCTATTTTGAGATAATCAAGTGTTTCCAATGAGATATACAGAAATCAGCTGGATCATTTGAAAGTTAGTTGTTTGCTGGAGGTATGCAATTCTGTTTGAGCTCTTATGATTTAAGGTGTGAAGATAATACAATACTATTCCATTGTATTATTTTTAATTTATTTGATTGTTTTAAAATTTCAGAATAATGTCTTAAACCTTTTAATCTCCAGAGGAGTAAATCTTGTGTACATGGTACCTTGAGACAAAACCAGTGAGTTATTTACTTGTCATTTTTCTTTCCTAAAAGTTCTCTGAACCTTTCTCCTGCATATAAGAAATTGCTGCAAGATCTCATTGTCATTATCTTTTGATTCCAATTATAAGACATATTTTCCAACTTACTTTTATTCTCTTGAAGTCAAGAAAGCAACTGTAGATAATGATGTGTCTCGAGCATTTGCAGCTTGTGTGTCCCTGAAGTAGCCCTCAACAAATCTTGAGGTCTGAGGAAGTTCCTACATAATCCCAAACTGAAAACAGACTCAGGAGTGGAAGTCCATTGATACCATATTTATAGATAGCTTTTTCTCTTTTCACAGGTGAGTTGAGCCAATTATTACCTTCCATGTATTTCTGTCTACCCAATTAATGGTACCTACCTAACAGAAGCTCAATTATTATGAGAATCCAACCCTCCTTCTGACTGTGTATTCTCTAAACTATTTGTCCAGAGGAAGATTTTATTATCAAAATCTGACATATTTAATCTGTAATCACATTCTTTCTGCATTTTGCCTCTTTCATTGTATGTTAACTGATAAATCAACAGGTACTCATCTTCACAGATTTTCTCATGAAGCATGAAATCATCTGTAGATAAATCATTCTAACATTTACACAACTACAGTGGATTAAAACTTCTGTTTCTGGAAGAGCTCCTTCAGCTGTTGTTCACTTGTTGCTTCTTTCTGTTGCATCAGCTCCCTGGCTCCTTTGGTCACTCCCCAGCCATCTGGCTTTGACATTGAAGGACAATATGGCCTGCCTGAAGCAGGCTTCAGATTCTCCCAGTATTCTTTTCTTGCTCTAAAGAAAGAAAAGGAAATTTAGGGTTTTTTCCAGCACCTCACAATACTAAAGGAAATGTGCTCTAAATCAGCATTGCAAAGGGTCATCTAACTTGCACAGACTAACTTTACGCTTAGGTACAGAAGTATGAATGAAAGCGTGCAATGAAATGCTACATGCCTAGAAAGTATCTTTTCATCCTTGAAAGGAACACTAAGTCACGACTAGGAGCTGTTTTACAGCAGTCTGTTAGTTTTTGATCTTAACTTTCATTAATTACTTTCACAGTAATTCAGACCGAATCTTCATTTTGAAGAGGGATGAGAATTTCTGGAGCTCTCCTACTGCCCCTTCACCCTTTTCCCTGCTCCCAGATCAGATTTAATTCTTCAAAATCATTAACACATAGAATGTTTACAGTGATATTTAGACCTCTATATCAGCTAAGCCAGTCTGCTGCATGGACAATATAAGCCTTTGCAAGGAGTATGTTGGTGTGCTTTCCAGTTCAGATATACATACCTTGCTCTGACCCAGGGTTTGGTATGCATGCTCAGGTTATCACCCCAGCTACCGTGTTTCTCAGAAGCTTCTGGCAAAAATCCTCTTTCAGGAGCCAGCTCCTCAGCTATTGCTCGGACGTGATATGGCTCAAATCCACAGCAACCTCCAATGTAACGAATTCCTAAGTCATAGGCCTTTCTTGCATATCTTTGAATATCCCATCTGGTTACAATTCTTGGCTCCAGACCTGCAAAGACATTCATATCTTAAGTTTCCACCACTCTCCATTTCAGCACATTTTTTGGTAAGAAATCACGTTGTTGACATACTTGCACACTGTTTGCAAAACTGGTTGTAGATGTACATGTTTGAACTGTCTGAGCTAGAATTAATGGTGCAAACTTTCTGAAGTCTAGCTTTTCAATTCTGCTATGCTCTGCTGAGCTATGCTGCTCGTAAGCATTTTTGGCCTTGCAAAATAGTACCTAATTATCTTCTGAGACTGATCAAGCCTGAAGTCACATGCTTGCCATTCTGCCAGAGTTCTTAGCTGGAGTATTGGAGTACTTTCAGTGTTAGGCCTGCATTTCCAAAGAGTTCCTAATAAGCAATCAATATCTGGAAATCTGATTACAGTACTCTAATCTGTGAAAGGAGAAGTTATCAGCCTACCTGCAACAGGAATAAGCCTGCTCATTACTACTCAGGAACGCTTACTACACTTTTTTCCACAATCAGCTAGTGGCAGCCAGTTGTTTCACTGATAGCTGGGATCTGTAGCTATTTCTTAGCCCATCCCTTACTTAGTTATAATCCCAGCCATAAGCAGCTTGCTGCCTCAAACCACTTCGTTCCTTGTGGAAAGTTCTGTGTGTAGCTAAGTTAGGATACAGTCTTTATTCTGAATCCTTCTCCCCGTTGCAGGTTGTGGTCAGCAGAGTGAAGGGATAACAGAGCTGAGAGGAAGGACTTGTGGAATGAAAGGAATAGAAAGTGAAAAAAAAGAAGGAAAAGCACACCTCAAAGGGAAGGAGGCACAAGAGTGGCAGAACTGGAAAGAAAAGACCGCGGACTGAAGAAGAAACTTTAAGGAATAAAGGAATAAAAATCCTCCCACTTCTTTATGCACATCTGCAGGAGATGAACCAGCATAGTTATCAGGTAAGTGCAGCATGATGTCTGTGCACTGAACACTCTGCTGGGCAAAGAAGCCGTGGTGAGGTAGTAAGGCTCCAGCAATACAGCAAAGGGGTAGGATTCTTCTCCCTACGTCGTTTCCCAAAAATGCCTAACATGCAAGAAGGTGATACAAAGCAGATGTACTCTAAGTCCAATGGGTAGTTAGAAACAATTTCAGAAAATAAAAAGCAGAGGAAAAAAATGAGATGTTCTTAAACAGAAAATTATTAGTTTCAGAGGGAAAAATTGGACAAAGGAAAAGTAGATGGTCTAGTATCAGAAGAAAAACCAGATGAAGCTATCTTATAAAGCTGTTTAAAAAAGAGTAAGCTTGTGTACAGTCCTGCAGATGTGAGAGAAAGCATCATAAGTACAAATTCATTATTTCCTTGTCTCTCATGTATCATTAAAAAGCTAATGCAAAATTGATAACAAAATGATCAACAGTAAGAACGCAGCATCTTGCACTCAGTTTATACCTGTATAAGCAACTAAACTCCAGGGGAACAGAATACAGTGTTTCCCTGTCTTCTCCATCACCCACCATGTCACAATCCATGGGACCTGAAGAGATGCATCCAAGGGTCCTGAGAGAACTGGCAGATGAAGTTGCTAAGTCACTATCCATTATATTTGAAAGGTTGTGGCAGACTGGTGAAGTTCCCAGTGACTGGAAAAGGGGAAATATAACCCCCATTTTTAAAAAGGGAAAAAAGGAAGACCTGGGGAACTACAGGCCGATCAGTCTCACCTCTGTGCCCAGCAAGATCATACAGCAGATCCTCCTGGAAACTATGCTAAGGCACATGGAAAACAGAGATGATCGGTGACAGCCAACATGGCTTCACTAAGGGCAAATCATGCCTGACAAATTTGGTGGCCTTCTACGACAGGGTTAGAACACTGGTGGATAAGGGAAGAGCAACTGACATCATCTACCTGGACTTGTGCAAAGCATTTGATACTGTCCTGCACAGCACCCTTGTCTCTAAAATGGAGAAACCTCGATTTGACGGGTGGACCATCCGGTGGATAAGGAATTGGCTGGATGGTTGCACTCAAAAAGTTGTGGTCAATGGCTCGATGTCCGGGTGGAGACCAGTGACAAGTGGTGTCCCTCAGGGGTCCGTACTGGGACAAGTATTACTTAACATCTTTGATGATGATGTGGACAGTGGGATTGAGTGCACCCTCAGCAAATTTGCTGATGACATCAAGCTGAGTGGTGTGGTTGATACTCTAGAGGGAAGGGATGCCATCCAGAGGGACCTTGACAGGCTAGAGAGGTTGGCCTGTGTGGACCTCATGAAGTTCAACAAGGCCAAGTGCAAGGTCCTGCACATGGGTTGGGGTAATCCCAAATATGAATACAGGCTGGGCAATGAGTGGATTGAGAGCAGCCCTGCGGAGCAGGACTTTAGGGTATTGGTGGGTGAAGAACTGAATACGAGCCGGCAATGTGCGCTCGCAGCCCAGAAAGCCAACCGTATCCTTCATCAAAATAAGTGTGTCCAGCAAGTCGAGGGAGGTGATTCTGCCCCTCTACCCGGCTCTCGTGAGATCCCACCTGGAGTACTGTGTTCAGCTCTGGGGCCCCCAGCCTCCAGACATGGACCTGCTCRAGCGGGTCCAGAGAAAGGCCACGAAGATGAACAGGGGGCTGGAGCACCTCCCCTATGAGGACAGGCTGAGAGAGTTGGCATTGTTTAGCCTAGAGAAGAGAAAGCTCTGGGGAGACCTTATAGCGGCCTTCTGGTACTTCAGGGGGGCCTACAGGAAATATGAGGAGGGACTCTTTATCAGGGAGTGTAGTAATAGGACRAGGGGTAATGGTTTTAAACTGAAGGAGGGTAGATTTAGATTAGATATTAGGAAGAAATTCTTTACTGTGAGAGTGGTGAGACACTGGAACATGTTGCCCAGAGAAGTTGTGGAAGTGTTCAAGGCCAGGTTGGATGAGGCTTTGAGCAACCCGATCTAGTGGAAGGTATCCCTGCCCATGGCAGGGCAGTTGGATCTAGATGATCTTTAAGGTACCTTCCAACACAAACCATTCTATGAATCAGTCCTTGTGCTGCAGGAGTGTAAGGACAGCAACAACCTAACCTCTCTGAAGAAAAAGGGATAGACCCCACCATAAGAACCAGCCACGCATGTGGTGAAACATGGTGATTGAAAACAAGCAGTATTCTATGAAAAGAAATTGCCACATAGATCGTGTTTTGTGGGATTTTTCCCTTCCCAAAATTGACTAACATTCTATTTTCCATGCCTGTCAATGCATTTCTTTTCTTGGCTTTATTCAGAATTAAATATCTATAGCTTAACAGTTTATGTTAACATTTATAGTAAAAAGAGATTGAAATTTTCATCAATGTTTGATGAGAAGATTGTAACCTGCTCCTAGATATAGCTCCTCTATAGATCTACTCTTGAGATAATTGGCTATGCTTTGACTGACTGGGACATTTCTTTCTAAAACATTCTCCTTGCTTAACTGGTGTCATTTCAGAGCAACTGCAGTAACACAGAAGGGAAAACACCGAAAACTGGAAAAAGTTCTACAGATAAATAAATACTGCTGGCATCTAGATGCTGGAGTTTGCTCATACAACATAGCCAAAGCTTTTCTAGAAACTGAGATCTTGTTGGCCTGTATAGAGGTTATATACACTTCAAATATCTAAATACCTCTTTGTGAATATTGCAGTTAACTGGGTCAGTTTAACAATAATTTACCAAACTGCTTATCTGCTGTCAAGTGATCAGTTGCTCGTTCTGGGTATTGAAAATATTCACAGAAGCAGCCTTCTCCAATTGACTTATGAAATTTCTGAAAGCTGAGATCTCATACAGATTGCTTACAACATATAAGCCAAGAACGATAACAAATCAAAGAGTGAATCCTTCAATTCACTTGATTGCTTACTGCATCCGTTCTACCTTTTTTTGCTTGCAATCAGAGGAGTTATATGAAGGAATGAATAGGATAAATGAGTTCCTAACACTTTTAAACATCCCAGAATATTTTCAAAACTCAGACATATTATTATCATTTAATGAATGCCTCATACTTTATTCTCTTTCCTTTGTTTATGTAAAGAAAGAAATTGAAAAAAGAAAAATATTCCTGAAAATCACATCTATCTCTCAAATTTTTTGCTACAAGTTCAAGTTTTGAATGTTTTAATACCTTATTTTATAGTCTGATCCTGAAAAGAAAAGTGTATGATACCTGAAAATGAAAGCACTTTTCTAATCAATTTTAAAATGTTTAGGCTAATTTTGTCCTCTTATCTTAAAGGGATGTGATCTTCTACATCCCAGGTGGAAATAAGCCGTAAATACACAAGACTTAATACACATAAAGTGGCTGAATCTTTCAGTCTTTGCAGAATTTCTCCTGAGCATATATGTGATGAATCCATCTCCAAACTGCTAATCCATTTGTTAGCAACATCAAAGAACATATTCCCTCTTCTGGTTTCTCTCTAATCTCACTTATATTAGACAGTTGTTACACTTGCAAGACTGAACCATTATGAGTGCATCTATATCCAGTTCTGCATATGCATTGTACATTAAAACCCTATGCAGGTAAACATTATAGGGCTTGTGGGATAGATGTCACAACCCAGAACACTGGGGAGCTCTAATGCAAAGCATTTAAGTCTGGGGTTTTCTTAGTGTATGTGCTCTTGTTCATTTCTTTGGACTGTTTACAGCTGTCCTTAACAAGGTTCTATAGCACAAGGAAGAACTACATTTTTTAACCAAGTTTAGGTTATGGCACTTTAATTGTTTTCATTATAATTCCACTTTCAGTCACATGCTGTGATACTACTGAAATACTCTCACTATGTGGATGATCTTTAACCCAATATTACACTGCAATCCCTCTATGGAAAATACCAGACAGGATAATTGGGACTGATCCTATTGTATAGAAGGACACCTTGCAGCTTCAGCTTTACTAAAAGCTGGGGACAAAAAGGAACAGACAATTAAAAAAAAAAAAAAAAGAAAGATACTCTTGCCTTACCAAAGGGAAATTCTGGAAGATCAATAAAACCCTGCTTTCCACAATCAGGTGTATGGAAAGCGAGTGGTTGGGACATCAGGTGGGCTTTCAGTTTAGCAGCCTGCAAGCCCTCTTTCATCAGTTTCACGGTTTCCAGGGAAGTATCTGGATCAAAGTGACAGTTGACTCCAACAATAGAAGCACCTAGGAGGAGAAAAATAACTTCAAATCACATCTCCCCAGGAAGGTGGAGGTTCAAGTTCTTAGTCACACCACTCCAGAAGCAAAGCAGTCCATCTTTCCACCAGCATTGTGAAAACAAGGCAGGTGGGTTAGAGCCAGCCTCAACTCTCCTGAGGTTGATCCTACCATTTACATCTCAATTGCACTCCTCTTTACCTCCCTAATGATGAATCACATCTCTCACCCTCATGCAGTTGCTTGTCTTATCAGTGCTTAATCAATGAAGACTGATTATGTACAGCCACATATGCAAATAGCTAGCAGGTTCCTAACACAGGTTCTGCCTTTAGATTTCAACTCTAACTTCAAAGGAAAAGAGTAGTTCAAAACAGATATCATAAACCTCTGTACCATCATTCATCATGCCCCTGATTAATTTCTTCTGCCCTTCCCTTGYCCTGCAGAAAACAGAGCCTTTGATATGCAAAAAGATCAATTTTTTCATCCTCTTATTCTCTCATCGTGGATTTGAACTGTGCTCCATACATTTCTAAAAACATGAGCAGAGAATCAAAGGTGGCTTTRGATTCTGCTTATGTTTCATAATTGTGAGCCCAGAATTTGGGGTTGGCTCTGTAACCAAATTTGAGTAGGTTTAGGGTTTTGCTCTATTCAGTATCAGCTGCCTATGGCTATTGCTCCCAATACCATCCTGGTTAACAAGGATTTCACAGCTGCATTTTTCTATGTTTTTTTTTTTTTTTTTTACACGTCTGCTCTAGTAAAGTACACATAAAAACTTTTCTACAGGGTCAAAACTTTTATCAGATATAATTGGGAAGCTACCTACTTGAGATACACATCCATTTAGCTCAATACGTAAGGACTTCACTTTGTTCCATACTTTTAAAGGGCATATTAAAACAAATTCTTACCAGCCTTTACCAGTTGGACAGCACATTGTCCAGGGGGCACGCCATGCATGTCTCCTTCTGGACCAATGCACATCGTAGCTGCAACTGGCTTTCCAGATTCTTTTAGAACTTCAACTGCCCAGACAGCCTCTTCAACATGTTCAAAATACTGAAAGAAATTAAAACTGGACTATTTTTGTTTCTTGGAAATGAAGCATAAACACATTAATCCAGACCCCAAATTCACCAGCAATACAATGACCTGATTCTTTTCTGATTTACATTGACAGAATTCAATTGAGTTCACTGACCACACAGTTAAAATAGGATTTTAAAAAGTCAGAAAGTAAAACGGAATAAAAGATAATGATACTCTTGTTTCAGGATAAGAATGCCCATACAGGAAGTTAATCAGATATTTATCCCCAAAGAATTATTTCCATCTAGAAAAGTCACCTTAGGTCAATGGCTTATGGTGTACGGGATTAAACAGGAACTAGTCAAGATCACATTAATCTACGCTCTTTGTACTAGTACAGAATTTGACTTGACTGAAGTAGAAATGGTCCTATTCTAGGAYGCTTGCAGATGCTGCTGTGCATATAGAAAAATCCTGATACTACTGGAATAAAAGTATAACAGAAAATTTTGAAGGAGGAAGCAATATATACTTGTACTCCCTGAAGTAGACTAGACATCTCAAAGTTAACACTGTGCCAGTTGAAGGCATGTACTTTTTTTACATTTACCTCTGCAATTAGGAAGTCCACATTCTTCTTCATAAAGACATCTAGTTGCTTTCGAAAGGCTGCTTTAACCTCTGCTTTATCCTTGCAGCTTAAGTATGATGGTGTTTGACTGACTCCTCCAGCCACTAAAGCATCGCCTTCATTAGCCACCTCTCTTGCAATGTCACAAGCAGCTTCATTCACTTTCTGGCACTGTATGAATATAGATTATGTCAGTTTTACCTGGTCAGAGACATGCATGTCATTTCAGAGCACAAAAAGGACAAAAAGAGTCAAAAGCCATAATGGCTTCTTCATATTTTTTTACAATTTAAATGTATTTTTTAATAATATTGATTAGGAAGATCAGCATCTTTAAAAAAAATAATAAACATTAGGAAACAAGTTTGTTGCCACCTTTAAGTTATCATATTATCAAATATTACAAAAACATATTACCTTTAATACATCTTACACAAATAGTCTATAAAAAGGAAATATTTGTTGTGAAGTGGAATTTTCTTTGCCTCTTAGAAAATTAGTTGCACTTAAGTGTATGCTTTTATTCTGACATTTTGTGYGTGGAAAACAAAGTATGTAGTAATTTCAATTGATTTTCCTTTTTTTTAAAATGTATTTTAGTATTYTGATACTTTTCAAAATTTAAGAGATAATATTCATATAGAGTTATTTAAGGCATTTAAAAAAAGGTATCATTAATTGTCTGATGTTAAAGTTACCAATTAAGAATAGTAAAGGGAAACATGACTAAATATGATTACTTAATCACCTAGACTGAAAGACACATTCCCTCTATACTTAATCAGGATGACTAGAACAGCTTGTGAAAAAGGTTAAGCTGGGAAGAAAAGATTTTGGGAAAAGAATCATTATTTGGGATAGATAACAAGTTCTGATTAGAGCAGGTTTCTCTGCAGCCCATGGACTACTTAGAATCTACATAGTTTTCTTTCAGCTGAAGTTTTCCATGGCTGCCTCAAAAGACCCAGCTGATTTTTGAGGCTCTTGCGGACAGATTGTCTTCCACTTGCACTTGTGCTCAGGTACATGTTTGGGAACTCCAGGAGGTGGAGCCATAACCCAGTTAAAGCCTGGAGGAACCTGCTTCTAGAACTGGCAGCAAATCAATCTTGAAAGCTTTGCTGCAATGCACTCCCAATACCAGATGCTCTCCCAGTCCTTATAATTTTGCATGGCAGCAAAAGTTGCAGCATGGCTTGATCTAGAGGCACTGGGTTTCTGGGACTACCACTTCAGATATTTCAATGTTGCAGCTATTGAATGTAAAGGTACAGCACTTCAGATAAAATTTGGTCATCTGACATTTTGGTATGACCTCTTAATTACGCCTCAAATATTTCTCTAGCATCCAGATTGTTCTAATTTCTGACTTGGGATATCTTCACAGATACGAAGATATTCCTTCCTCCCTGCCCCCTGGAGAATATTCTCTATTTTGCAGAGGTTGAAATAGACAATAGGACCAAAGAGGAAAGGATCAGAGAAAATACTCAATGGCAAACCTTCTAGTCTCAAAGGAACTATCTACKTTTGTGCCAGAAGTCCCAGTGGAGCTGGGGCCTGCATCTAGTGAACACATCCAATATCCTACAACTCCTTTGTGTAGGGGGTAAGAAAACACCAACACGGTACTTGTTGCTGTAACAGATTACCCTTACACATGAGAAGGGGAATATTGACCACAGTGTATATCTTGGAGTTTTTAGTTGCTACTTTATTGAAGACATGGTTCTAAAAAACATTCCGTTCTCATTAGCCACTCATTATCTTCTAGGCTTCTTCACCATTTTTGCAGTTGATTTGTTTCTCTGGATGTTAAAGCATTTCTTTTTTTCAACTGATTTTGCTCTCTGTGCATTTAGTCCTCCCTATACTCTTTGTATCAAAACTCCAGTAAACCAATCTCCTCAGACGGGAAAAATACAATGTGGGCATCCTCTTTCCTCTCTTCATCCTTGCCCCATTTTGTTATTTTTTTTGTCCTTTAACCTTGTCTTTCTTGCTATTCCAAACTCTGAAGTGGCATCATCTCATTCTTTGGTCCTCAAATATAGCCAAAACTGTTTTGACAAACTGTGAAAGTGCTCAATAATCTCTCTACTAAGCCTTCTGAAATGAATCAATTTAATTTGTATCTCCATCAAAACAGAGTTTTACTCACACTTAGTTTCTCTGCTACATAATTGCCCCTGTTCTCTAGTTTGTCCTCACTGGCATAAAAGGTGAATGTCTGCAGAACATTGGATCCAGCTCTGAGGAATTCCCGGTGAAGCTGACGAACTGCAAAGAATTAAAAGAGACAAAGAAGAGGTTTAGTACAGTTATTACTGTTGTTATCTCAAAACTAAATGTTTATTGAAGTAATGTTACGGTAAAATAAGTGATACTGTGTTTACTAGAAGAGCCATTATGAGAGAGTAGAAGCAGTACCCCACTCTGCATAGAATTCCTTCTTCTCACTCTCAGAAGATTAGGTAGAAAACTGTCTCCTTAGTTATTGCCTGTTAAGAATGACTGAAGATTTCTATTTAGTTTATCAGTAGATTCAGTTTTGCATGCCACCTTGCCTATCTTCTACTTTCTGCAGTCCTTAAGACCTCCAAATTTCACTTTATAGTACTGCATAGTAGTTTAGGAAGGGAAAGCAGACATCCGACAAAAGAACATGAAAGCACGAGGAATACCAAACAAAAAGATCATCAAATGAAAAAGCTGTATTTTCTTAGCTTCTAGACCATGAAGAAGAAAACAGAAGAAAGTATCGTGGCAACAAATTAGGTGAAAAGACAATGTTTATATGGAAGAATACAGTGTTCCATTACCTCCTCTATTTTGCATTTTCTAGTTTTGTCCCCCTACAAAACTCTAGCTGACTAGACAGTCAGCCAAAACCAAAGCTCTACTTTGCTACATACACCCTTAATTACAAGATTATTTGTCGCTCCAGAAAAGTGACTTGTACCACAGACTTAATTATTCTCATAAGTCAGCACATGATGATTTTACTACAGAGCCAACACTTCTTTTGAAGTAAAGGTTGGCATTACTTTTAACGGGCAAATTTCCTACGTTAGGACTTTGAGAGCAGGCTCTGTAATGGTAGTTTTGCCTTTGTCACTGTAAGCAGTACACTGCAATTGCCACAGCAGGAACAGAACAGGAGCTGTCAGTTGATTTTATATGTATACCCACAGAACAATAATTATAATAATTTCTAAAATGCTACTGATCATGTAAAACAGTTAAAATGCTCAACAGCTTATAGCAAATACAGGAATAATTTGTTCCCTAGATACTGTACACAGACACAAGAACACCGCAGTTTCTGTGGCAGATGCTTGGAAAAGTTTTCCTGAAATCCTGGTTTATCATACCTCATTGTCTACAGACAATCTGTGTCATTAGGGAAATGTATGAATGTGTCACGAGAATAAAATTACTCCCTTCAGCTGGAGCAAACACAGCCTTCTATGCCAGAGAAGCTCAAACAGCAGTTTGAATTGCTAGAGTCAATCTGCGTACATGGAATCACGTCTGCCTTCAGAGAAGGAACAGTGTAGTGTCCCTTGCTTTTCCCTACTAGTACAGTATTTCATTTCTAATTACAGCCTTGCGTAACCACAGTGTGATTTAACACAATGCTGCTTTTCCGAGCAGTCACAAAGACCTATCCAGGAATACAGATTATAGCAGAGCTAGAGTTCAAAAAGTCCCTGGAATCTGCCTGAACTACCAGGATCAGATTTCAGTCTTACAACCTTTATGCAGAGTCAAAACATTCCTAGTGCAGGGAGTATTCTTTTTCCCACAGCTTTAAAATAGGCCACTGATCCCATCTGAAAGGGCTGTCTGTATGCTTCTAGTGTTCTGTAGTTTGTTTTTCTGTTCTCCCCCATGAGAAATCATTGATGAAAACTAGTCAAGAAGTGTGAAAAGGAGAAAAAAATCTACAAATATTTTCCACAGATGTTCTATGGCATTTCTGTAATAAACCAGATTTGTCTACCCCTATGGTTAGTGCTCTTTAAATATGGTTCTTGCATTCCTAGAAGAACGCTTGGGATTTGTGTGAATAAGGATGGTCACATAGGTAGGCAAATGAAACATAATCTAACACATATGAATAAGGAACTTCATATCCCAAACTACCAGGTATGTGAAGACCCTTGAATGGGTCTACATTTTGAGGGAAAAAATAGTCTTATAACTATTAGCCTGAATCTCATCCAATCCCAGGCAAATCATTTTTACCAGTAGAACATAGTTACTATTATCAAGCCCACAGCAATCTGCACTATCAAAACCCAAACCACTCTGTAATTTACTTCTTGTGTGACTTCCAGCATGTTACTGAAGCTGTGTTTTCCTCCACTGTTTGAGAAATGGGGATAACAGCCACATAGGAGGCTAAACAATTATTAACAATTTGATGCATTTTAGGAGTCAGATGTATAACACTGAGTTTTCATTTCAATCCACCACGAGTTGGACATTTCACAAAAGACACAGACTTAAGCTAACAGGAGATGGGGGCACTAAGTGCCTATGCATATTGCTCACTACAGAGCAACACCCAACCTAGCTCAGAAGAAATATTTAGCTCCCATTTCTGAACTTGTCAGTCTGGCAAAACTTCTCCTCTCTTGTAATAGAGATAGTGGCCTTGAACTCCCTCTTTTTTTTTTTTTCCACTCCTTGCTGCATTCTCAGAACCTCCCTCCTTTTCCCTCCTTCCTTACAAAGACAAGGAAGTCTGGTAGTTGTGCGGTTTTTACACCAGCTGGCTCAGTCAGTTGCTTCTTCTGTTCTTTACACCTGCTTTCAAAGTAACATGACCCTTTAGCATGCAGGACCAAAAAACAGTAATGGAGGGGAGGCAGCACACTGCACTAAATGAAATGAGCACATTTCCAGTGAAGGGTGTATTTATAAATAGCCTATAAGGGGCTTATAAAAATTTTATAACTATGTTACAGACATGAGCAATATATTCTAGCAAATCAGTAGCAATTCTTCGAAGGCTGGATTCTAACCTATGACTACTGATCACTTATTTAAAGCAAATCTATGTGCCAATTTAGCTAATTAAAGCCATCTGCAACTGCTTCTATGTAAGGCAATGTTTTGCATTCCCCATGGACTGAGACCTGCACTTCCTGAAAGGATGTGTGGAGAGGGTCAAGGCTTTTGAGGTGCAAAGTAARCAAAGGGGAAATAAAGAGCATGGGATAAGTGCTATGATTTCTAAGATGGCATGTGTAGAGATAGACAAAGGTAGAGGTGGAGACAAACAGAGAGAGGTGATGGGATGTCTTTTGGAGAGATGAGAGTCAGCAAATTAGGTCATCACCCTTTAAACCTCTGCTGGAGCTCTGCATTATCTAAGGCTGTCCGTGACCCTAAGTTAGGCATGCCACACAAAGTGACATTTGAAGGCTGAGAAGGATTAGGGTGAATAGATAGGTAAGGTGTACAAAGCAATGTAATAGAGAAGGCTAAGATTTATCTCCTTCTTCCCCTTCTCTTCCTTCTTCCCCCTGTATAGAGGAAAGACTAATTTGAAAGGGCAAACACTTAGAACAAAGAAATATTTTTTCCCCAGGATATTCTAAATTGGCTTGTGGGATTAACTGCACATCATATTACTAGGGCAAATGCTTTCTTGTAATGAAGCATACATAAATAGATAATAGTATCTGCTTTTGCACTATTTATGCTAAACACTATAATCTTTATCCTGGAAGGCATAGAATGATTGCTTGTTTTATCTCCCTCTACTTCAAGAGAGTTGCTCCATTAAATGCTTATTGCAATTCTTAGGTTCTTATGAGGTTTATCATTYCCT
Organism: Oceanodroma leucorhoa; assembly: GCA_030449065.1. Lineage (NCBI taxonomy): Eukaryota > Metazoa > Chordata > Aves > Procellariiformes > Oceanodroma > Oceanodroma leucorhoa. Next base: position 5,172,762 of record JASVER010000041.1, on the reverse strand, counting down.
ATTTCACAGTGGAACCAGATACATTAAATACTCCTCTTCCATTCCATTGTTTATTAAAAGCTGCTATTTTCCTGAGAGAATTAATAAACAAGCTATATTGATTTATAACAATATAAAAGTCCTAGAATGGCTAGAACATAACAAAATAGATAGTTAACTGCAGAATTCTTTTTCAAAAGATGCTTTAAATGATAAGCTTTATCTCAGCTCAAGGGCAGACTGGACAAATCCGTGAGAGAGAAATCACAGAATGTTATTAAATGCAAAGATAACATATCTGGGTCAAAAAGTTCCTGGGCTGCAAATTATTGAAGACTGAGAGAGTATTCTGGAGAGGTATCACTATATGTTTGCCCTACTCGTATTCTTACTCAGCCAACTGCTTTTGGCCAGTGTTAAGAGCGCTCTAAGAAAAAGGGGTAACATGAGCATTTAGTCTATAGATTCTTAGGCTAGTCTTAACAGTGTAATTCTACAGTGTCAAGAAACACTTCTATTTAAAAACCTACTAGAAGTTCCTATATATTTATTATTTATCCAACCCTGTTTGCATTCACTACAGGATTACCATTTCCCAGTAAAACTGACCTGCTTCTGGGTGTTCTACCGTTGATTCAGGAGTCCAAGGCCCAGCTTTTACGTATCCCCTCTTTTCAAGAGCAAAGACAAATCCTCCATCTCCAATCACAATTTCTCCAGCATCTAAGCGCTCTAGAATACCCTGAAGAAAGCAGGAGGAAAGGTTAACAATTACAGTTTTTCAGTTTTGTGGGCTTCCTTTGTCTTTGTTGCCATTTCCTGTATTTGCAAAGCAGWCATAAATATTTGTGTGCTACCAGAAACATCTTTGCCATAACAACAGAAAGTAATCAATTTCCTTCTTGAAATTATCTTTAAAGAATGGTACATGGCCTGTTTTACAACATAAGGCTTTAATATGTGCATATATATTATGTAAGACTTTTCATTAGTCATTTTTATTGCATTCCAGAGACACAATCCCCAGAACTAAACTCAATGGTCCAATTCCATTGGACAGTAAAACACGGTCTTAAATTCTCCTGTAAAATATAGGAGAAACTTCTTAAAATGAAACCCTAGTATCACTGACCTCTTTATTAGCTCATTCATGCTTTAGCTATGAATGCCATCTTGACAGAGCCTTAGCACGAGTAGCTTGTGACACGAGATGGCACAACGGGCATCAAAGAAAAGTAAGCATGTAACATTTTCCTACCAAATAAGACACATCTCAAAATGCTGGCCTCCATTTTCTGACAATTCTTACTGGCCTGGGTTTGCTTACCTAGATTTAGAAAATGAAAGAAAATCCTGCTTGTTTTGCACAGTCCTGAAATGCTTTAAGATGCCAAATTACAAACCTTACAGCACCCTGTGATTAACCTTGCTTCTGCCTTGAACTCCATGCTAAAACAGGGAAAGTGGTAATTATTTTTTTGTAAAATTGAAAAACATGAGAACAACATATATTGGTTGCACGTAATACATACTATTTTTTTTATTCCTTTCATTGCTTCATTGGCTTGTTCAAATTTTCCAAAAAGTACCTTGCTATTACACTAAATAGTACTAATTTCTGTAATTGGACTACAACCATACTTCTATTTACTTTAAAAAGTGGATGAATGCAGACCCATCACATTAAAAAAGATAGTGGGTACAGTAAAAGAATTAATCAAAGGTGAGACTGAAATTTCCCTCCATAGTTATCTTTTCTTGATGGCACACTAGCATTTCAGTAGATTAAATTTGAGGCAGTAGGAAAAAGAAAAGCCTTGTGGACATAGAGTGTGGCTTTCGTGCTGAGCGGAAGAGGTTTTTAACAACCTCCAACCTTTAGTAGATTATCTTTCTTGATAATTTCTTCTTCATTAATTCAATTATCTCACACCATACATCCAGGAAAGTCAAACACTTGTGACATCTCAGCACCGCCCTTTAGGCGGGACGAGAGCATGCCTTTCCAACAAGAAGGAGCACTGTGCCAACTATGCCAGTTCCAGTACCAAGCATAGCRGTGTAAGGCTACTTGGAGGCTACAAAGCCTGGCTGACAGGGTCGGCATTTTTGGCTCAGGCACTGACATGGAGCAAGGTGACAGGACTTCTCTGTACAGTGCTGCTGTGTAGATACATGAGCTTGGCCAAGTGTTGGCCTGCAAATCTCTGCATCACATTCCATTGCACAAGGTGGACTTGCCAAAATATTGATCTGATTAACTTTAATAAAGTGTGCAAGCTTTTATCTTTATTTCAGCAGGACCAGGGCAAAACTCAGTCTGCAGTACTCAATCGCCAAAACTCGGTAATTTTCAGTGCATCTACCAGTCATGCCTGTCTACTAGGGCAATTCTGTTCTAAGTGTAAATGTCAGAAGGCTTTGTAAAGACCGTGTTTGCAATTAACTAATTTGCAGTTGTAACACAATGCCTTAAACGGGGCCAGAGAAAGGCACCCAAGGGATCACTGCTTGAGTCCCTGCTTCCTCTGCCTGCCAAGGAATCTTTTATAGATGGAGCCTGCTTCAGAAGCTTAATATGCAGAGAACAGGAGTGTGGAGGAAAAAAAAATCTTTAACATAGGAGCAGCCTCAGTCGTTGCTTGTTAACTGAACATTAAGTAATAGATACATGTTGATATCATATATAGGTATTATATTTAAATGCACTAAAACGAACAGGTTTTTTTTCTTTTAAGAAGTCACTTCTGGGATTTAACAGCAGTTTTCCTTCACAGTTCTAGCTTTTTTAAACTGCATTTTAAAATAATCTTCACTTTTGACACACAGAAGCAACATAAGCCATGGCTGAATAGACCATGGCATCTTAAAATGTAATATATTGTATATATTAAACCTAGCATCAGGGCATCTAATAGCAGGTGACATAACTATAAAGCACGAAGTACTTAACACAAACTTATTTTGTCAGTTCAGATTGGCTTAAAATGGAAGTAACTTTTTTGCAAAGCTTATTATAGGTTTGATATCATCTCTTCACACCATTTTTATTTTATCTATACTGGGTAAAAATACTATTAGTTCAACCAGCATATAGCTAGCATAAGTTCAGCATCAATGTTGTTTTGTTCTGCCCTGGAGACCTACAGCTGTGTGCTCGTACCCAATCCAGATCAAAATTGTACTGTCAGGTGATCCAGTAGTACACAGATCTGGTATTAAATAACAAGAAATAGTATCTGTAAAAAGCTAACCAAGGCTTTTTTGAGCCATCTTTTCACTGCTTTACTTTTGCTACCATGAACGAAGTTGTACCACATAGTCCATACATCTATCCATGGAAAGAGTGCAAATGTCTGTATAAAGATATTCCCTCAACCACCTTTAGGAATGTAACTGAACCATGTAAGTGAAAAGCCTGCTTGCTCTACCTATATCCTACCTTTCCCTCAGTGGAGAGAAAAAGGCATCTCAAAACAACTATTCAGGTCTTAAGTGAGCCCTCAAGAGTCCAGTGCCTGTAGGGGGAACTTAGGGCAATTGCCTTCTGCGAGGTGTCTGAAGTTAGGTGGCATGAATATGTGCCAAAAAATAAACAGCAGAGCAAATACCTCCCCACCTCCTTCCTTTATAACTAATCTACCTTGAAAGGCTTAGAGCTCATAGACTTCTCCCCATACCTCCGTGTTCTCTTACTCTAGACTTCTACGCTACACACAAAAATGAGTAAAACCAGTTCTAACTAAGAAGTGTCCCATTAATGATAACAGTGTCSTTCTGAATGGAAGGCAGACTACATGATTCCAGTGACCTTCCCAAGCAGCAGTGCAGGGTAGCAGTACTGGTAAATGTCAGAGAGTTTGATTTAGACATTGCTCGTATGTTTGCCTTAATGGCCAGAATGGCTGATGCCTGGATAACTTTTTATACTGGCTTATTTCTTTAGCTAAATGAGGGTGCAAAGGGCATGCATATATTGGAGACCTCACTCATATTACAAACACTGTTGGTATTCAGTCATATAAATCAAGGGAAGAGCAATTTGGGGCTTTTAAATAGAGTTGGCAGGATGCTGGGGCCAGAAATCCCATCCAACGACAGTTTATGCTTAAAATACTTATAATTTTAAGGTGTTGCAAGTACAGCTTAGTTTGCGTATCAAATAATACTAAGCAAAATGGTTTTGAACTTTGGTGGCTCCAGTCTTTGTGTTCAGAGAAATCAAAATTCTACGAGCTGTTACAGCATTAAATTCAGTCTATCTATCTATCTATCTCATAACCGTGTCCAAATGTCTTTAATGGTTCGATGCTGAATAGGCGTAGTTATTATTACGACTTTACTTGAGCTTTTCACCATACGACCTTACCTGCAGAAATACCGAGTGCCTTACGGGGAGGTTAAGAAGCGCGGCTCGCGGGCTGCGCCAGCCCAGCAGCAGCTCCCCCGGAGAGCCCGCGGGCGGGACCCCGCGGAGGCGGGAGAGGCGGCCGGGCACCGCCCAGAGCCCCGCTCTGCCCTGTGCCGCTGCGAGGCTCCCGCCGCTCCCCGCTGCACCGGCGCGGGGCTGCCTCTCCCCTACCGCCCGGTCCCGCCGCGGCAGCGCCCGCACCGCAGCAGGCGGCGAAGGGGACCGCGGCGGAGGCACCTCTCCCAGCGCCCGCCGCTGCCCCCACGCCGGGCAGCGGCGCGGGACGGGCGCCGGGGAGCAGGGGACCGGGGCTGAGCGGGGGAGAGAGGGGGGGAATTACCCTTTTGCCCTGTTTCATGGTCTTCCTGATCGGCAGCATCTTCCTCGCCCAGGGACGCTGGCTGCCCGACTCTGCTCCGACGGATCGGCGCGAAGCACATGATACCCCGGGGCCTCAGCCCGCACTTTTATAGCCCGGCGAGGAGGCGGGCCACGGTGGGCAGCGCTGCGGGAGACACCTCCCGCCGGGCCGGCCCCTGACCCCGCGGGGCGCCTTGGCACGGGCCGGGGCTGCCCCGCGCCCTCCCGCCGGCGCCCCCGCCTGGCTCGAGGTTGGGAGGCGCCCGGTTGCTCCCCCGGGCTGCCCTCTCAGCCAAGGGGCGGGCCGGCGCCCTCCTCCGTGAGGGCTGGCCTCGGCGGGGGCCGGGCCGCCGTCGGGAGAGGCGCGGAAGCAGCGCTCTCCATCCCTGCTGCCAGCGGGCTGTGTGCGGGATGAGCACGGTGCTGCGGGGAGCCCTGGGGCGGCTGCGGCCCCCCCGCCGCGGCGGCCGGCCCGACCCCCTCGCCGCGGCTGCCCTGCGGCCCCTCGGCGGCGGTGCAGGCGCGCAGGGGCGGTGAGTGCGGGCCGGGCTGTGCCGGGCGGGCGGGGGGCGGTGGGGAGGCGCGGGCGAAGGAGCCGTTAACGGTCGTGGCCTCCGCGCCGCCCGAAGGCGCGGCCCCCGAGGGTAAAGCTGCCCGGCGGGGGCTGCGAGGGGAAGGTCGTGAGGGGAATGGGCTCCTTCTGCCGCCCTGCAGTGCTCCACCAGCTGCCGGTCGGGGTCACCGGGCCACGAAGGCCTCTCCCGTTGGGCAGGAGGAGGTGCATCTTCCCCCTGCGCCTCGCATTTCTGCGTCAAAGGCCAGACCCAGCCCGGGGTGAGTCGCTGACCTGGTATAGAGAGATCGCTCCTCTTGTCTTCTGGGCCATATCGATGAGCGAAAAATGACCTGTTTTAACTGGCACGAGCAAACATCTGGGTGAACTGTGTAGTTCACGGGAAGGTACCCCTGGGATTCTTACCAACCTCCTGGGTTTGAAAGAAAAGGTTTGGAAAGAGCTGAAAGTCAGGTGAGGAAGTCTCAAACTCACGGCCTAAAAGAAGCATGAGAAAAGCCTCCGTGCTTGACCTTGGTTACCATGTGCCTCAAAATTCAGTAGAGGAGCTGGCATGTCTCACATCTGGCTGTTGAACAGCTTGCTGTTAACTTGCAAAAATTAATCTGTAATCTCAAAAAAGAACACGTGCAAGTGTGTGGTGCACCAAATACAGAAAACCTGTGGTGTCCAGTGCTCCCATTTATTTTACTTTTCATTCATTGCCACATAGTGAATAAGCATGGTGCATATTCCTCCTGCATTTGTGCTTAAAATGTGATACTAATTTATAAGATCTCCGTTCATAATACATACAACTAATAGCTTTGATTTCTGAGTGGAAGATGGGTAGAAGATGCGTTAGTTACACATTAGAGAGCCTTTTGCCAGAGAAGTTGCAAAAGCAAATGTACAAGGAGGGGGGGAGATAAAATTGAGTATTGATTAACTGTCCTGAAGGGAGAGATACTGTGGTTTCACAGTAGTCTGTACTGCTACTGTACTAAGAGGTCCTACCTTGTCTCATGCAAAAAAATGGCTTTTTTTAATGTGGATAGATTTCCTAATCTGGCTTGCTGCTTGGCTATCTCTGGATTGGGCAGTGGAGAGGAGGATCAGATGARATGGAGGAGAATGGGGCTGCCTATCACAGCAGTTCTGGTTTGTGCTGGCTTAAAGTGGTTGTGAAAATGCAGCGTGATGTGGTAGCAGGTGGCAGCCATTGACAAAAACCTGTTTCTATAATGTTTTGACTTCAGCAAAGTAGAAGGTGTCAAAATGTCAAGACAGAACATGAAAATAAACACGAAGTTTCATTGTTCRTGAACACAAACACTGATGTAGTCTGCTGGCGAAATTTATTAAGGAGCTTTACTAAGTAGACATTTTTTAAAGACTTTCTCTTCGTATTGCGTATACTAGAGCACTTTTGAAAAGTCAGGTTTTGACACTGTCATTTCAGGGGTACAGTTTCTCATTGAAAAATAGGGTCTACATATAAGGGTATATTGGACAAACAAAGATTTGAAGTTGTGAGTGGAAGCAAACTTGCTTTGCTTTTTGTATTACTACTGTTTATGTGTATGACCCTTTAAGAGACTTTGAAAGAAGATACAAGTGAACAGGTGASGTTTTAAGTCAGGTGTGTCACTTAGACTCCCAAGCAGGCACCAAATTATTTTGTGATTGGAGCTGTAAACAAAAGATAGACAAAAGTGCAATTGTCTTTTCGTAACTGTCCGTATTTTTTTTTCCCCAGGAAAGAAATCCAGTCTCCTTCGTTGGGGAAAGATAGAGCAGATACAGTGGTCATCGGAGGTGGTTGCGTTGGTGTGAGTCTAGCCTATCACTTGGCTAAGGCTGGCTTGAAGGATGTTGTTCTGCTAGAAAAATCTGAGCTCACTGCAGGATCTACTTGGCATGCAGTAAGAAATGTTTTGTTAATCTCTCAGGTTAACAGCGGTTTGTATATCTAATGGTGGTGGAAGTTTCATTACCTTTACATTCCCTGGCTTTCCARAGATTAACTATCTTGGTTATTTTATAGATATAAACTTTAGCACTGAGTTCTTTATAGATTTGCTGTATGAGTTTTGAAAAGTTGGTTCAGCTATCCATAGTACACTTTTCTCATTTGTAAAAATTGAGACAAATACTGTATTTTGAAATTACTGGAAGGTAACAGTATTATTATACATTTTTGGCAGTTAACTGGATTTAGACTTTAAACTTTAGTTTAACTTAGACTTTTTAAATTTAAGGTTTTATTTCAAAAGTAATCTAATTTATACTGCAGACTTTATCATTGGAAGTGATTGCACTGTCATGCATAAACCAGAAATGTGAAATTTGGCATTATTGTATGTGTAATTATTTTTTATATATGTGCCATCCTGAAAAAGAAGTAATCAAGAAGCAGCATCAGTTCTCAGAGAATATCACTGTCCCAGAAACTGATTCTTATTAGAGACAAAAGCTTTCTTTCCTGCCACCGACATTACAGAAAATTTTGGAGGACCAAAGCTAACAACTGTACGCTGTGGGTTTTTTTAAGGCTTAATGTTTGTCTGTACTCTTAAGAAAAAGAATTAAGAAGACATACATTTAATAATGACAGGGTGGGGACACCTCCTATAATAATAATAATCACATGGACATACTGGTGCACAACATGTATGTATGTAATTACATGTTTTCTATGTCAATGTCTGGAGTAGGTAACATAACAAAATGAAATAAAGCTTGCCACAATATTAGATGCTTTTTCCATTCATTTCCAGCTACGCTCAGCTGAAATTGGGAGAATGTTATCCCTGTGTGTAAGGGAGTAGAAAACCAACAGTTTGTGGTCTCTAGAACTACTCTATTAATACAATAGAGCATTTATATAATACTATAGTATCTGAGTGCCTTTCAGGAACAAATTGAGGAGGATGACTCAGATGGATTATATTTCATTTGTATTCTCATACTTCTCCCAGGGGAGGAAGTCTGAAGTTTGAAATACTTTATCTTAGTGCAGATGTTTTGTGTGTATAGGGCCTTATGAGAGAACAATAGTAAAAAATGAAATTAAAAAAAATCACTGCCTGAAATGTATAAGTAGGTTTATACTTCATTTCACTTGCTTTTCAACAAACAAAACTAAAGATAACACACTTTACGGAGTTAGGAAAAACAAAATTACGTAATTATGTCTCTTTTAGAAAGAGTGATTCCACGGGTGATGGCAGTTCAGTAAACAGAGCAACACCACATATAGTATCAGATCATGCATCTTGTGTGTCGAGTCGTAACCATCAAATGCTCAAAGTAGTACTGTGACTTAAGTATATGAGTGAGGCACAGACTGAACTCTGCATATACATCTTCATATACAGAACAATAAGTGTGTAAAAAATAATAAAAATCCCCTCATTAAATAAGAAACCAAAATCACGAATGGGGGATTGTTACTAAGTGTTTTCTTTGTTCTTGTTATTATACTTGCTCACTCTAGCTTCTTGCTTATAACTATGTAAAAGCAACCTCTCCTTCAGTATTTTTGCCCCCACTTCTTGGTGAATGCAGCAATGGAGCACTGAGTGAGGAACCTGTTTCAAAAGTAGGGAGAGACCTGGAGCGCAGCAGAGAGTGCAGCCCCTGCACTGGGCTATTGAGAGGGCTGCTTTGTGGCACCTGCTGCAACAGAATTTGATGCAATTAACACAGCAAGACGCCTAGTTATGGGACAGGTTAAAAATGGATAACTATTAGGTAAACTACATGTATACTGTCTCTTTTCATTGAACTCAGTATGAGTGCTGTGTCTGGAGATGAAAAAATTGATGTTGTCTCAGATGGTAAGAAAGATCAAGACTCTGACTGTGAGTTCTTTGTTATACTGTGTATTGTGCATTTATCAGTGGTTTCGTCACAGTGATACAATACTAGATACAGATGAAAATTACACATATAGTTAGCACGTGAAATGGCACATAGTATATTGCCTGCAGCCGCAAATGTTGGAAGTCTGGTTCAGATGTTGCTGTATGATACCACATTTTCCTTCTTTCACAGTCTAGTAGGTCCTGCCAGAGCTCAGGATCATTTCATGTAGATCATATTCCTGCTAGTGTTGCTGCCAAAACTTTCTTCCACTTCTCAGGTCTGAGATAAATTTGGCTGACTTTCATTTTATTTAAATTAAAACAGCACAAAAAGTGTGCACACGCTTATATTATCAGTAATAAGAAGATATAAATAACAGTGAGTGCTGCTCATTTTTATACCTATCTAACCATGACAAAGTAGTCATTATTGTATGTGTGTAAATTAGGTCAGGACTTAGGCTTTAAGAACTCTTGAAGTTGTACTACTCTTCAGGTCAGATCATTTGCAATCTTACCGAAGCCCTAGGGACTGAACAAGGGATATATAACTCACTCAGCAAATAATTTTTTTGTGTTATTACTTTTTTAAAAGGTGTTTTCTAGGAAAATGTATAACGTATCATTCTGTTATGTGATACTTTTTCTTGCAACATGCAATTGATTTTGCTGCTGATAGTTAATAAAGCACAACACAAGACAAATAAAAACTTGTTGCAACTTGGTCAAACTTGCAAGAAGAGGGAGCATAGGTAATATCAGTGTTAATGCCATTTTCCTCCAGAATGCTAATTTAATAAATGGAGTTAGTATAAAATCTTAAACACTTTGGAATAGAACAAAACTGATACATGAACATTTCAACAAAGAAAAATTTCAACTATAAAAATGTCTTAAAATCACTGTGTCAATTCTCATAGCAAAGTGGCCATTCTTAAAACTATTCTTCCAGATCATATTCACCTACAGTAATGAAATCTCTGTTTTACAAAAATAGAGCAACACCTAGAGCAAATCTCTTTCAAATACAAGAACAGTCCACCCTGAAACACCTATTGAGAGACTAGCTGGGCCAAACAGGGAGCTCATGACTGAGTTCCAGAGCAAAACTGTGGTATACAGCAGGTGGAAGCAGGAAAAGGGGTAATTTAGAAAAATTGCCTGGGCCTGTAAAGGGGATGTTAGGAAAGCCAAAGCTCAACTAGATTTAAGACTTGTAAGGAACATTAGGCACAACAAGAAGAGCTTCTACTGCTGCATTAGTAGTAAAAGACTGAACAAGGAAAATGCGGGACCGTTGCGGAATGAGGTGGGTAATTTAGTGACAGTGTGTGCTGATAAGKCTGAAGTACTCAATGCCTTCTTTGCCTGAGTTTTCACTGACAAGGTTTCTCAGGCCTCTGTGCTCTGAGCAGAGTTCAAGGAGAAGAGGAACTACCAGCAATGGATGAGGGTCAAGACAAGGATTACTGGGAGGTCTTGACTCATGCACATATATTGGACCAGATGGGCTGGATGCAAGAATGCTGCTGATGGCATTGCCAGGCTGGGGATGTATCACCTTTGAAAGACTGTGAAGATCGGGGGAGGTGCCCAATATTTGGAGAAGGGCATACGTATTCATCTTCAAAAAAAGCCGAAGGGATGAGCAAGGAAGCTAAAGGCCAGCTAGCCATACTTTGGTTTGTGGGAAAATCATGCAGCGAGTCTTGGATCATATTTCTGGGCCCATAAAGGAGAAAAAAGGTGATTGGGAGCAGTCAGCATAGATTTGCCAAGCATAAATCATGTCTGACCAAACCTGATTGCCTTCTATGATAAACTGACTGAATCTGTAGACAAGGGGAGAGCAGTTGGTGTTACTTATCTGGATTTTAGCAAGACTTTAGACACTGTCTCCCATAATATTTGTGTATTCAACTGAAGATGTTATGTTCTGTATGGCTGGACAAGTACATAGTTAAAAGACTGTTTGGATGGTTGGGCTGCAAGGATAGTGATTAATCGGCCATATTCTACCCAAAGGCCGGAAACAAGTGGAGCGTCACAGGGGTTTGTCCTGGGACCCATCCTGATTATCAGTGATCTGGAGTAGGTGACCAAGTACATGATTGTCACRTTTGCAGCTGGCACCAAACTGGAGGGACCAGTCAATGCACTCAAGGGCACAGCTTGAGCAAGGCCGTGCTGAGGGACCTAGACAGGCTGGAGGGGTAGAAGGACAGGAACTTTATGGAATTTAGCAAGGACAAATGCGAAGTCCTGTACTTGGCCAGGAAAGTAGTGCAGTCTCTGTCCTTGGAGGTTTTCAAGACCAGGCTGGAGAAAATCTTGGGCAACCTGCTCTGATCTCATAGCTGACCCTGCTTTGAGTGTGAGGTTGGATAGAAACCTCCTGAGGTCCCATTCAATCTGTTCATTTTGTTATCACTGTTTTATGATACTATGATCTTGATTTTTATGTAGTCCAGTCAGATTATTATTGTCTCCCAACTGCACTCCTGAAGTCAGAAACATATGTTATCTGAAGCCAAAGGGCATCAAATGTATTTAAAATTCTTTTATTCACTTAAAAATGTCAGAGAGAGAAGTTTTGAGTTAATACCTGCAATTAAATGCTCTTGAATGAATATGGGTTTATAGCTAACTTGCAAGTGATTTGTGGTTCATTTGACCACTAAAATGGAATTTCCCTACATCTGGAAAATATATTACTACATTTGGAAAAATAACAAAAGACCAGAAAATATTTACAAAAATAAAAGAAGACAGTAAAAATAATATGAGATGACACAATTCGCAGGTACAAGTAAATTAATTACCCATCGGTTATTGTAAATGACTAAAGAAATGTAAACATTTCAATGTCTAATTTACTTCTTTATTCTGTATACACAGAAAAAAAGCCCTTATTTTGGACTTATTTTCTAAGAAACAAGCAAGTTTTAATTACAAATTCTGCAGTGAAACAGCCCTGGGTAGTCTGAAGTAATTAAAATAAATGTGTTCACAACAACGTAAAACCACATGTATCAAGTGAGATCAAAAACGCATTTAGTGAAATACGTAGTCTCCAGCACTGTCCAGTATGATGATGGTCCGATATGATAATAAGAAAAGGACAGGTAATATTTTTCCAGACTATTAATCTAGCCCAGGGACTTCCTGAATTCAGTGTGCCTGCTTTGTGCTTAACGTGGCCCTTAGTAGATTTTTCTTCCTCCTACAGATCTGTGTGATCACTTTTTAAACTCAGATTGTTGAGGTAATGAACAATACCAAACATACTTAGGGAACTAGAGCCAAACTTATGAATAAAATACAGACACAACTGAAAAATATAATACTGGTAGGTAATTAATTTTGCACATTTTTCCATTGGTTTATTTTGGCATTTCACTTGTGCTACACTATGATATCGTATATAAACTTTAAGATATCAGAAAGATAAAATCATCACAAAGAAAGGTAGGAAAAACTTTTAACACTGTAGCTAGCATAAAGACATACATTCAGTAATGCCAGACACTTGTCGTACTCTTGCTCTGAAGATACTGAGTGCCTGTCATCTTGGGCAGTGAGTATGATTTATGTTTTTTGAGGAACATGGTATCTGAGTGTAAGCCATTTGCTGAGAGCAATGTGAAGCTAATTGTTTCTGAAGAAAAAGATTGGGTCTTAAATGTGAAGTTGCACAAAGAAAGATGGATCAGAAGAGGCCATGGTTTCAAAAAATGAGGATGTGTGATCTAATTCATGCAATATATGTGGATGTTACTTATAGAAAAGTGTAATGTTTAATAGGTTCTTAGCATAATCAAGTTGGTTTGAATTAAAATGTATCTAAAGACCACTAAATCTTGCTTTTGTTATTCATATGTACACAGTTGTTCCACTAGCTTTAAAAGTTAAAGCCTCAAAATATGTAGCACAGAACAGAGTTGACAAGCTAAAATCAAGAATAGTTAATGTATGTACATACTAGGCAACTTAGAAGGAAACTATCAAAACTCTACTATATGTGGTACTTTTCATCTTTAGATTTCCTGCTGGTCTTTTCTCAGAATAGCAGTGAACTCAAAGGTGGACTCTAGTGTCTCTCTCACTTAATTGAAGCAACCATCTATGAATAAGCTCTGTTTTAGTTAGCAAAATATGCACCATATATATATATACACATAAAGTATTTAAATCAATGTGGTTACTTAGCTTGAAAACCTAAGGTAATTTTGCATTTCTGTTGTCTCACTTGGAAGAAGGGTTTTAGTGAGATGTCAAATTCAGGAGATATGCTGACATATGACATAAGCATAAGACATACGCTTAACTTCAGTAATACTTTATCTCTGGTTTTTTTAAGTGCTAAGTGTCTGCAGTTATGAATGTCGTTAGATTGATACAGCTATCTCTTGTAGGCTGGTGAACAGTTTCCTTAAATACAGAAGAGGCTGTAGTAACTTCTTGATTTTACCTTTGCGTGAACCCAAAAGGGCTTGACAGCTTTCTAAAGTCAGACCTAGTAAAATGATGTGCAAAATACACATAGTAATTTCTTAAGCTACTTCTGAAATGCAGCAATTGCTCTTCAACTGCCACATGAGACAACTGTTGAGAATAGAATAATACTGACTTCCACTGCCCTGCTGTTCACACCCCAGGAAAGTGAAAACTTCTGTTAAGATCTGGTCTTTGTGACAGATCTTTGGTTTCTCTCCCATCTCCATTTGCAAGAAGGAGAGGATCCTACTACAGGACATTTAGTAGGACAATCTGTTGAAATACTTGATCAGGAACGGAGTTATGTGTCTCTTCCAAAAGACTTGAAACTGACAACTGAATAATTTAAGGAAGAAAGGAAACCGTAGGAGAGAGCAACTGCAACAGTATCATGGGTTGACAAATTTGATGAGAAAAGACATGTGTGCAGATAACAAGAATGCCATAAGTAGGGAAAGGATTTTATTTTTATTTTTGTAGCAGTTGGCTCTATCCATGTGTTGCTTTTCTTTACAGTATCTTGACAGTTTCTTTTTGAATGACAGTTGGAAGGAGGGAAAGAAAACACTGCATTTCTAATCCTATCTCTATGTTGTTGTTCCTATTTCTTATTTGAGGCTGGTTTAACTACTTATTTTCATCCTGGAATAAACCTGAAGAAAATCCATTCTTACAGCATCAAACTCTATGAAAAGCTGGAAGAAGAAACTGGACAGGTAATTTCCTTAACCTTTCAATTATTAATTCAGATCAATGTTAACCTTACCAATAATCTTTCAAAAAAGAAGTTTGGAGTTGACATGTTGATGGTGTGTTCATGACTATCATAAAGCTCCCACTTTATTAAAATATATTCTCCTGCCTGCATATAGTCTGGTGCTTAGTCACTAAGTGTTTTAGATGTTTCCCAGATCCCTCTAAAGTTTAAGAAAATGGTTTTTATCAAACATCTCAGGAGCTCAGCAGACTGAGAGTCTGCAACTTTAGCTTGGTATATGAGTTAAAATAGCATCAAGGATCTGGAATGAATGGATTGATTAYGATACATTCCTGCTTTAAACATGTCCACTTAAAAATTCATATGATATGAGGCTGTCTGTACTTGAGAAGATTGCTGCAATTCTTCCCATCCCTTTCAGAGGTGTGTTTTTATTTAGTGAGTTAAAGAATGGGTACGCAGAGAAACACAGGGGTCATCTTTTTTATCTGGCATCATTCAGCCATATAGATTTCATTTACTAAACTCGTGTGTGCTTCAGACAGCAGTAGAAATTTCATGATCCTCACTGTACTAGTCTACAAACTTGATAATTATAATAAAATGCTTTTTTCTTTATTCTACTGCTCAGCTAGATAAGATACTACAGCAGATTATCATTGTGAGTCCTACTAAAAGACTTATTCAGCCATATTAATGTCCTGTGAGGGAACACAGAAAAGGTGAAGTAAATAGTGTATACCAGGAAGTGAGCATTCAGTGTCCAGCTATATAAGGATTTCTACTTTATTAAAAAGACAAAAAAAGGCAGGTGGTTATTCATTGTGTCAATAAAGGTGCTTAGTCAGTTAAATTTGTTCTGCAGCATCTCAACAGAAAACTATGCAGGTAATAGACTTTAATATGAACTATAATACATTTATTTTTGAGATGTATCTGATTCTATTTTTGAAAGATACTGTATGAGTGCATAAATTAAAACATTTATCAAATTGAAATAAAAATAGCATGACATTCAATAAAAGCTTTTTACAACTGTTTTGACGATACTATGTATTAACCTAAGAAATTCATTTGGTAACTTTTTTTTAAATTCTATTTTCTCTAGGAGTTTACATGTAAGTCCTGTTCCTTCAAGGGCACCTAACTTATTTGAGTCACTTTTCAGTGTTGGTAGTGGCAAAATTCCTGTAGACTTCCCATAGCACAGGAACATGCATTTATGGAGATAAGTAAAGGTTCTTTCAGTAATTCACTTCTGCTCTTTGTTTTAGGCTGTGGGGTTTCATCAGCCTGGCAGCATCAGAATTGCTTCAACCCCCACTAGGGTGGATGAATTCAAATATCAAATGACTCGTGCTGGTTGGCACCCAACAGAGCAGTACCTAATCACGCCTGAGAAAGTACAAGAGCTATTTCCCTTATTGAACATGGATACGGTAAAGAACCTAATTTTATGAAAAATAACTTCCATTGCAATTAAATATTGGTTTACCAGATATGTAGACATAAGGTCTGTTTATACAAATTGTACAATAAATTCTTGTTTTTCAGTGAAAAAAGATACATTATAAACTAAAATCAGTTACATGTATTTTAGTGCATACTGTATGCCAGTATGCATACTATTAATTATAATATGTATAATATTATAATATTAAAGCATTGCAGCCTTTGATTGCGTGGGACAACTGAGCAATTTTATTTCCTTATGCCATTCTTAAGTTGTCTAGCTGAAGGCCTGATATTATTATATGTTTTGAAAATTTGTTTTGATTTGACTCCTTAAGGTTTACCGCATTCAAGAAATAAAGTGGTTTTTTAAAAAAAAATTAGTTAGTTTTGATGAATTTTAATTTCTTTCATTTTGTGGGATTTTACCTCCACTTAGGTTTTAGCTGGCCTGTATAACCCTGGAGATGGTCATATTGATCCCTATTCTCTCACTATGGCCTTGGCTGCAGGAGCCAGAAAATATGGTGCCGAATTAAATTACCCTGTCCAAGTGACTAATCTGAACTCCCGATCAGATGGGACATGGGAAGTTGAAACTCCACTTGGAATGATTCGAGCAAAGAGAATTGTGAATACTGCAGGTAACATAAGCATTTTTATGCTCTTCAGATTTACAAACTAGCTGATACGGAGCATCTGTACTGAATTGTGTAGATTATAGGAATAAGTAATACAYGTTTTTGACTTGGTTTGTGGTAAAACATACTTTGCGCATATTACTTTACAGTATTGTGAAAATTTAGCTCTTATGTTAATTGTCCTTGACTAGGCATTAATAATATTTCTTTCTGGTTTGTCTCCAGCAGTTACTAGTCAGACTGTCTTGTTAGATTTTAGTAGCAGAAGAAACCTTTACTGGTCTACAGTAAGTCGTGTAGAAGAGACAGGCTACTGTCTATGCATATTGTCCTCTAAAATCTTATGAGAGCTACTTAGGAAAGGAAAAGGGACGTACAAATGAAGTAGAAATGTCTTCACTGTTTTTTCAGAGAGACTGGGGATTTGCATCAAGTAAGATAACCCTGCCTATTTCAGTACTATCGCTAAGATTTAACTCTATCCACACATCCTTGAAACAGAAGATTTTTGTTGCCCTTTGAGTAGTATTTTAAACATGCACTTGGCTTAACAATACATTTTTTCATGTAATAAAAATTTCCTAACTCAAAGGAGGTTGTATTTACATATGCAATTTTTATTCTTCATTGTGTTAAAGAAGCCATACTGATGTTTCTGCTTCAAAGAGCTTTTGGGCAAGAGTCCTTTGGATTTGTGTTTGTTTTTTTAAACAAGTTGATAGGCCTAAAAACCTGTATTCAATCTAAACTTCACTCATTTTTATGCTGCTTTATACAAGTCATAGAAAAATATATTATTGGTGAAACTGTTGGCACCTCCTACGTGAAGTGTGCCTTCTATTTCCTAGTGGAAGACTTTCTGTTTTCAATTGTCTGAAAACATGCTGAATATTTACCACTTGGATGAAATTTTTGCAGACTCTGTCTGTCTCAAACTGAATCATATCTGCATTTTTAGGGCATAGTTCTTTCATACATCCCATCTCAGTGAATAATCAGACTTCAGTAGGGAGCTGTGATGGCTCAAGAGGTCTTTCTCGCTCAGATGGGACAAGTGAACTGAGAGCAAGGATATGTCTTTATAATTCCTTTTTACATTTGTGCAGTGGAAAAGAAAAAAGCTTCTATTTCTAGTGCAAAGCAGATAAAATGAAGAAGTGAGATAGGGATTCTTCTTGCTGGTGGGTAGAATAACCATGGCTGACAATTGGAATTATGAGTGAGTTGTACTGGAATGGGAATAGACTGGGAGAGTGAAATGCTTTAGGAAAGTTTCCTGGAGGTGGTTGGGAGCACTGGCAGCAAGTGAAACACTTATGTGCTGAAGGATTTGCTGAATAAGGAAGCTCAAACCAGGAGGGACTGTGGGGATGGCAACAGTGAGGATGACACCGTAGAGAGGGGTGGCGGAAAGGGGTCTGACATGTTTCATTAAGGGAAGTGGAGCTGGAGCTTTTCGGACAAAAGATTAGGAAGGATACTTGAGGACTGGTTGTGTGTGAAACTGAGACTGGAAAATTGAGGCTGCCTGAGCTGTCTGAGCATGAAAGACTGGCAGAGTAGCGAGGGAGATGTAGGTGGGAGTACATTGGAAGGAAGAGAAGGCAGGTGGGACAGGATTATGACAAACGAGGGAGCCTGCCTTGCACACGGAGACAAAATAGCTGAAGAAGGATGTAAGGACTGGAGTAAGAAAAGCAGAGTATGAGACTGAGCAGAAAAGAAGAGCAGRTATGGGACAAGCAGGGGTGGGGAAGAGAGAAGATTGGGATAGAGAGAAATTTGGAGGGAATGGGATAAAAGGGCAGAACTCTGAGAGGATGAGCTTTAGTGCCATGTAGACAGTGTCTGGGAGGTAGACAGCCCCATGTTAGATCATTCCAGGCTTTCAGTAAAGACTAACTGGGAAATCCATTGAAAAGTGTGCTTTCTCATCATATGCTTCCAATACATAGGTGATCACCTGCTATTGCTATAAGCCTAGCTAAAATTACAGGGATATGAAAAAGGTTCCTCGAGGTTCTAAGCATGCTCATGAACTATCCTTATGTTCATACAGTGCCACATAATGACATTCTGGAGAGAAGGAGGACTAGAAGAGTTCATATGCTTTTTAGAAAGCAAGGAACCACAGAAACAGGGAAACCAAATTAAAAGAATTTTATTTAGACCGCAAGTCAAGCACTTAGAAGATGAGAGGCATCAATATTTGATTGCCTTTGCACTGTCAGTTCATGGCTTTCAGGCATGAATTGTGGAACAACATTCAGCTGCAAAATCACAAGCTCTTTTACTAATAGGATCCTTATGTCATTTGTTACACAGTATGGATATATTGGTCTGGGAATGATCCAAGATTATGGAATGGAAAAGCAGCTCTTTTGGCAATCAGACTTCTTATTTAGGCCGCAAACTTCTAGGCAGTCATTATTCCTAACCATTGGCTCTGTATCATATGGATGAAGTATCACAGATGTAGTAATTTCCTTATATTTTTGTGGTGTAGTTATCTTTCTTTGGCTTATGTATCAAGTTGACATTAGGCAGAGTTTTCTAGTAAATGCTTTTCAAAGTTTATTTGCAAAAATTAGAACCTTTGTGAAATTTTCATAGTCTTTTTTATTTAATAAGTTATTAAACCAAGAATATATTTAGTTAATTCTCTTGTGTAGTTAACTAGTCAGCCAAAATGAACATTTGAAGCACATATTGCTTAAAATTCTGGCTAAGGATGTGAAATCAATACTGTATAACACATATCTCCTATAAATGTTGTCTCAGCTAACATTCATTCTTCTTCTCAGCCTTGCCTCATTCCACTATAGATCATGACTGGTGTAATTCAGAGCTCATACTTTAGGCTCATGTTGCAATACGAGCAGAGAAAAATATGTCAGAAGGCTCTCTACATTCTCTCTTCCCCTTCATCCCCCAACTGACATCTGCTGTGGAACTGGAACAAACTAGTTTCAACCAATCTTTAGCTGTTCCTTATGTGAGATTTCCATTTTGGAAGAAAGCGGATGCCTATTAAATAATCCCTGACATGAACTAATTGGTATTGAACCTGCTGAAGTGATTTGCAGCCTATTTATAATGGAATGTTTGATTAAAGTCTGCAAAAATAGTGAATTTAGTTTATATATACAGTATGTGTGTGTCTATATAAGCACACATTTGCAGACATGTACAGACTGTATATACAACCATTTATACATATGTAGTGATGGAACAGTTTTTTAAAAGCAAGAGACAGTCAGATTACATAGTTCAACAGATATGCTAAGTACTACCACCACTAAATATTTCAGCATCAGATGTTTGCAATCTCTACAATTTAATCTTTACAAATGTCCTAGAAGTATAATTTATGCCTTTGTTTCTCTCTGCTATGTGTGATAGGACTTGACATCTGCTTCCAACTGGAATTTTGTTTCAGAGAACATATTCTTTCTTTTGCCATTTTTGAGTTTGTAATAGCTTTTGCACATGGTTCAAAAGCTTTAAACAAAGAAACTGTAATATTTTTTTTTAGTAAATGTCAGGTGTTGCTATTCTAAGGAATTAAATAAGCACTTATTATTAAGTGTGACTTTTTTTAGAAGTACAATATTTAAAATTCGATTTTGAGCAAACCTAAACTATTTGCCTTTAATTCAAAAGCAATTTAAAATCAGATGTGTTTGTAATAGACTTCTGCAAACTTAAGAAATTTAATATTGTTTTGAAAGAAACAAAGTTAAGTTTCAAAGACCTAAAATTAAGTCTACCATTTTTATTTTATTTGAGGAGCTTGAATATGCCTGCTTTCTATATTTTCCCACTCATTATGTTTTAATGAGTAAGCAAAATAGTGAATTTATTAGAAGCACATTCCCAGAGCATTATTTCTTTTCCGAATATCTCTTTAAGTCCAAGCAATTTTGGCAGGAAAACAGTACATGATACTAGAGATGGAATTTTCTGCTACTTCACCATTCTTTCTCCTTTATGGATCATTAGCTGACCTTACCTTAAAATAGTTTTCTTTGTAGGTAACATGGAAATGCCCAAATCAAAAGAAGTTCCCTAAAGATTGTTAGCCTTTACTTAAATTCACATTTGTATTTGTCATGTGTAACGGAGGAAACCCTTGTAGATGTGCTAGAAATTCAAATTTATTAGAATTTTTTTGGTTGTTTTTTTGTATAAGGGAGTGTAAATCAGGTTTTAGTAGCCTTAAACGGTGTTTTGAATCACTGTATGACTATGGCATGATCTTTCCTTAGCTAATTTAACTGACTTAACAAGTCTTCTGTCAGTGAGTCTCCTCCAAGTAGTGAGGATGCCTTTAGGAAGCAAAACTCTTACGTATGATGAATGCAGAACAACAGATACTGTTTTTTAGTATTTACTGGGCAGGGTTTTTTAACTGAATAGATCTTTCTATCATGATCCTGGATTTTCTGCTCCCTTGCTTTACTTGGCTGTCAGTAATTGTCAAGTGAGTCACCACAGAAAACGTCTTTCGCAGGAACTTTGCATTTTTAAAAACTGTGGGTGTTAGACCCTGAGGCTGGTTTGTAATATTAATAAGAGCTTGACAGCCCTCCTGGCATGGGGGAATGGCACAAGGCCAGCACCGCGCAACTCAACTTTCGTAATTTCCCTGGCTTTAGGTCATGCCAGAGATGAGAGGATGTATTCCCAAGTTAATGTCAGCAAGCAGCGCGGGCTGGCTGCTCCCTGCGGGACAGGGAGCTGAGCGTGGTAACAAGGCTGGCAGGGCAGGGAGCCGAGCCAGCAAGGGCTCCATCTTACGGGGCACAAGGGAAGGAGCAGGGCAGACCCAGGACCAGCAGCTGGGGTCAGCCCACAGTCCAGCTCTCCAGACAAGTTTGTGGGGATGAGGGACAGGCAGATCCATAGTGATGAAGCCAGACTGAGGCCAAGCCCAGAAGTCGATCCACAAGGCAGGAACAGGTTTGGTGACGGTAACCAGGGTCAGATACTGCCCAGTGATCAACAGGCAGGACCACAGAGACAAGACTGGGCTGAGGTCAAGCTGGAAAGCAGTCCACGGATCAGAGTCTGGATCAATGAGGTCCATGGCCAGGCACGGGCATGGTTGTGACAGAGCTGTAAACAGGCACACCTGCAATCAATCCAGCTCAGACAGGTTCTCAAGGCCCTGATCTGACCTGAAATGGGGCTCCTGGGCCCATGGGTAGGGGTGTGGGTGGAAGTCCCGCGTGAGGCTGCTCAGGATCATTAAAGACTGTTAGTGCTCTCAGGGCCCTGAGAGCTAAATTTTGACCAGATCTTGCAGAGCGTGGAATTGAAGAGAGAGGTAGGAGCACCTGGGTAAGACAAGTAAGCAGCAAAAAGGAAGAAAAGTTGTATGTTAAGCTGGGCATCATGAGTGTAAGTCCCAGAAGAAGAGGCAGCTGTGTCAGGTAGTGAATCTTGCTGGAGGCAGTTTTTCATAAACAGTTTGGAGTCAGCTGGTTACACAGGAACCAGGCTGACCTGCCTTCTTTTCCCAGGTGCCCTATAGTACATAGCCTTTTATTTGGAGGGCCCTGCTACCTCTTCCTCCTCTTCCATTTTGCCTTCTCCCAACCCTCACTCCTAGACTTCCCTGGAACTTCTGCTTCATGGGATTTCCCCCCTTCATTCTCACTTCTGAGACCCTCACTCCTTGATCCAAAGAGTCATGAGAGTGGGGCTGAAGGATATTCCAAGCTTCCTAGAGCAGCTGCCATCCCAGTCAATTGTATCTGTCTGATTCCCGGGTCTGTATGTTCCAGTCTCACAGCAGATGTGAGCCATGATGCAGAGCCCAAACTAGTGAGTTTGGCAGTTAAATGGCTTCCACTCCTTGACTTTGACACAGTTACCTCATTAAGTAAATGTGTCTTACCAGCTGGAAACAGCTAGTCTGGAGGGACCTCAACAGAGAAGAATTAGGTCTTCTTTAACTTATGCCAAGTGGTATACATGAAGGGCCTGTATAGGCTTCAGGGGCAGGGAAATTGTTGGTTGCTTTCTGGTCACAATCTGTATCAGAATTTTTAATTGGACAACTATGGAAGAGCACACTGACAACTCACTAATATGAACTTCATAATGAATTGGTTGCTATGTGAGAGACATAATTAATATCAGTCACGTGATGCATGTGAAAGGGGAGAGAAACAAATTCTTGAGGTTAGCTAGCTGAAAGTATTGCCTTGCTCTGTTGGGGTGTTAGGACTTGACTGCGATCTTGGGAAAACACACTAGCTCATTTGGTTGATAGTAAGAGGCTAGGTTAACACCTATGATGTGTTTATTCTGATTTTTAAATGTCTCTGACTTTGCTATGACTGCATTGCAGTCCTACTTTACTGAAATAAACCATGGGGTTTGTAGGACTGTTAATTAAACTCTCTTCTGAACTTTTAGAAGCCTAATTTATATTTTTCCAATTATATTTTTTTATAAATTATATAATTATATATTTTTATATAATATCTGTATACTAGAATAATATATGGTCGTATAATTAGGAACGAGGACATGGAATTATAGAGGGAAAATTGTGCTGGATAATATGAAAAATAATTTGAAAATTAGAAGTATGGAAAAAAATTTCTTTGTCACATTCCATAAAGCACAGTGCTTGCTGCAGGTGTTTTACTGTTATTTTCCATTCATTGAAATTAGTCTTTGAATATTTCTATTTTTTTTTTGTCTTCTCTAGGCTTCTGGGCCCGTGAAATAGGCMAGATGATTGGCCTGCAGCACCCTCTCATACCTGTTCATCATCAGTATGTTGTGACATCAACTATCCCTGAAGTGAAAGCCCTAAAAACAGAATTGCCTGTGATTCGTGACTTAGAAGGATCGTATTATCTAAGGCAAGAAAGGGATGGTCTTTTATTTGGTCCATACGAAAGCGAAGAGAAGATGAAGCTGCAGGACTCATGGGTAACAAATGGAGTCCCACCAGGTAATTAAGAACATTAAATCTTTAAACTTGATAAACACTAGCACACGTTTTAATGCATATAAACCCCAGCCTGCCATGCTGCCTTATGTTATGGAAAACAGGAAATATTTGCAATGCGCGATTGTAATGCAAAAACTTTTTTACAAAGAATAGAACTCTAATGATAAGAGTGAATAGAAATAAAAATGTAACATAAAAAAAGCCTATTTGAAATAGGCACAAAATACACATCTACAACATAGTATTACCCTACTCTTTGAACAGGTGCCTGTGTGTTGTGATCAGATGCAGTCACCAAATCTGTGTTACGTAGCCTTTTGCAACTGAATAGGGATTTTTCTAAGCTACAGTTATCTCCAGCATACTGACAGGAGCTTTGGATTTTTGCTGTTCCCACAGAGATAATGTGGTTGTCAAATAGGAATACAGGTATAGCAAACGAATGTCTTAGACAAAATGCTGTGCTCAGATGAGCAAGAAAGCTGTAGATTTGTGTCGAATTTTTGTACAAAAAATCCCAACTATGTCATACTGCTGCTTATTAAAAAAAGAAATTAAAATTACTGTGTTATATCTAGGCTCCAGCTTTCCATTCACTTCTAGACAGAAAGTTATATTAAGTCACTAGTGTTGCTGTTTTAAAAACAACATGTGTTTCCTAAGGAAGAGCAATTAGCATTGTTGGGCTGTGGATTGCACTGTCACAGCTTCCTGAGCTTATTGTCTCCAGTAGTGTCAAGTCCCTCTACAGAGTGATGTTCAATAATGCTTAGAGCCCAGACTGAAGGCTGAATATATCCAGAAATTCACTAAACAGCATGGAAATCATAAGCTGACGCAGGCAATATCTATCTTCCCCTCCCCAAATTGTTGGCATATTGAGAAAAATAAGTGGGTCTTATTAACATAGAAGGAAGTTTCTGTGTTTATCCGCTTCCTTTCTACTTCATTGTTGAATTTGCGTGATCTAGGGTTAAACAAATATGTATAAAGGACAGTGTAACTGCAGTGACTATAAACTTGATCCTGCAGGAAACTAGGGATTTATTCACACCATTTTTCTCATGTAGGATGCCAAAGTCTTGAACATACTCACCAGTGAATTCTATATAACTTTTATATATGTAGATTGCCTAACTGTATTTAAAATGTAAGTATTTTCAGTGTAATTAAGTATATAACAAGAGTCAAATATTTGTGCAGGTTTTGGAAAAGAACTTTTTGAGTCTGATTTAGACAGAATAATGGAGCATATTGAGGCTGCTATGGAAATGGTCCCAGTTCTGAAAAATGCAGACATCGTAAACACAGTTGCAGGTCCTATCACCTATTCTCCAGACATTCTTCCTATGGTGGGACCACATCAGGGTGTCAGAAATTACTGGGTAGCTATTGGTTTCGGGTGAGTAAATTCTTCATGACAACTTCTGTCTGTCATATTGTTAAAGTAGCAGTCAGCTCAAGCTTTGTGAACTTCTATGGGTTTGGGGATTGTTTTGCATGTATTTTGTGTAAAATGCAATTGGAAATAGTCTTAATTACCACTACCTACATAATACAAGCTCTCTCACTTCTTCTTCATAACTCTCACTATTTTTTTAATTTGTTTACTCCTTTTATTCTGGAGGCCAATATCTGTGACACTATGAAACAGCAAGAAATGGGTAGTACCTCGGTACTGTCTGTGCAGCAAGTTAAACTCATAAAAGTGCTGGGCTTTACAATACACTTTCCAGTTCATTTTATGTATTCCTTTGAATTACATTGTGGTCAACAATTGGTTGGCGTATGCAGAAACTGGTGTCACTGAAGTTGTGGCAAGAATGATTGGTACAGGGAGAATATGAGGCGTTAACTTTCGGGTGAAGAGTGGAAGGCATACTAAGCAGAAGGCACTGCCAGCATACTGGGTGACTGACTGCTCTAGGGATATGAACACAGTGATGGTTCTGGCTGTTGAAGGTTGAGCTGAGAAATAACGTTGCTGGATGTTGGAGGAAAGCAAATGAGCACACTGTGACAACAGGAATGGGTGTTTTACTGGTGTCATTTATTCTCTCCTGCCCATTATGATATTTTCTTTGAATGTGACTTACATCTTATATACTCTGGCCCCACTGAAGTTAGCGGTAGAACTCTTACTGACTTCTCTTTAATTGTCTTCGTTTGAACATTGATTCAAGATGGATAGAATTAACTGAATACAATTCCAGGCACATGTTATTGAACACATTCTGTTTACATTGTTTTTCCAATTGCCTAACTTGCTGTTCAAAATCCAGCTTAGGTTTTTCCAGTTTTCTTTCAGTCCAAACCAAACAAACCCTCAGATCATAAGATAAGGTATTACCACTAATGTGCTTTCCGAGGCCCTCAAAATAAAAAGGTTTGGTAATTTTGCAATGATTCATTGTGAAAGGCATTCACCTTTGCTGCTTGGATTTAAAAAAAAAAATATTGTTATCTTTTAGTAACATTCGCAGAACTTACAGTTACAAAAGTGGTTTGCCYAGTCCTCGTTCACCAAAAAGACTGTTTAAGTTCATTACTGTGCAGCCAGACTTTGGAACCTGTTTTCCTTCATTGGTGTCAATGAGCAGAAACAAAGTTCCATATAGGAATAACTGAAGACCTGAAGTGTTACATGTTTAAACATGTTTCTTTAAACAACTTATTTCAGGAATTTGATTAATCTCTAAATGTTTAGACACAGGTCATGATTATGTTACTGTCATTGGATTGCTTTGTCTGCTTTTCAGGGACTTTTGACTCTCTGTTGTAGGCTTCTGGGTCACTGCAGAGTTTCTAGCAGTGTTGTAATTTTTTGTGTGCATTAGCAAATCCTTATCTCATAGTCAACTAGCAGGGACATTGTGACAGAGGACTTAGTGCTGTTAGTTTAGAGGATTTTTATTACCTAAAATTAGCAGCTTGCTAGGCATTTTAATGTGCAAAGAAGTTAAGTATAGTTAACAGAGCTTGTAGCACTGTTTATTATTAAGGTTGCTCAATGCTTCCCATTTAAGACTGTTTTCAGTTACTTACAGTTTTGAAAATGTTAACAAGAGTAGGCTAGAATTTTATTCAGGAAAGTTTAAGTCAAAGCAGTGTAACCATTCCAAAGAATGAGATTTTTTGGAAGGTATGTCATTTTTTAAGGTTTTGGGGGTGAAGTCTTTCTTTAGAAAAGCTCTAATTTCCCCATTTTCTGAGAATGAACTTCACATTTGGCAGAAGTGACCTTTCTCCTAAAGATAGGCCTTTCTGCCATTCTTCACAAAATCTATCCATGAGGCCCATTCACAAGCCTTTATAAATGTTACAGCTCATAAACACTTAATAGAGACGTGCTAATTCTTGCACTAAGATTCCTGCATTCTATCTACAATAGTATTCCACAGCCAGAGACTGAACAGGAGTTTTCCTGTGGAAATGGGATAGAAAAATGGCTAAATCTGGGACAACTACACTAGAAAAGGGACCATGGTATGCAAGGACTCAGATTTCCTAGGAAAAAGTAGTGGAATGAGTCAAAAATCGGTGAGAAGCAAGGACTCATAAACAAGTAAGACACAAGAATAGGACGGGGACAATGGGGATGATAATTTGGCAGGGTTTGGAAGGAGAGAAGAAAAACAGAAGGGCAGTTTGTGTTCATTAAGAAAATTTTCTCTAAATGAAGACTGAGATTCCTAAATTGTACCACTCTTACAGCTACTTGTAACATCCCATCCCTGCAAAGCATGTGTTTTGTTCTTGTATAGCAGAACTGCAGTGGTATATTAATACAATCAGCTCCCCATTATCTGATGTAATGAGGGATTTGGGCACCCTGCATAATTTGAAATCTCCAATAATGTAGGCCCAGCTAGGAGCACTAAAATCAACTGATTGCACAGAGTCAGTGCTGCAAAGTTCTGCAGAGTGCAGAGACCAGTCAGCCCACATGCAGTGCTGGACCTGTAGTAGCGACTCCACATCGCAGGGCTGTCTTGCCCCCAGGGTTACCGTGCCATCAGCTCAGCAGTCTTCAGCTGAAGCTAGAAAACTTCATTGTATTTCGTCTGTTGCCACCCAGAGTCATGCAGTGGTCTCTGTGCTGTGTTCCCCTGTGCTTTTGGCTGCAGTGAATGGTGCAAGGAGACTTAAGCTGTCTAAAACTTCTTCTGGAGGTGTTCTTGAAGGCATTGTAGCCACGGTCACAAAACTCATACCCCTGAATAACTGAGAGTTGCGTAATTAAATTAACTCCAGCAATGGCTGTTCTGTAGTACTTGCAGAGTGGCAGTTTACAAGTGCTCATCCTTATTGCATCAACTGCGGTCATACAAGCTTGTGCTGAGAATCTGAATATTTATGCTGAACAGCCTAAAGGAGTGTGTTTGGCAGAATTACTTCATATACTCAACTGTTTGATGTTTCTGTTTTATTTAAATAAATAAATAAATAACAGATAAACCCCCACTATATCAAAGTAATCTCATTAATATTATGAAGTCAGGCATTTTACAGTTAGGAAGTGCCAGAACTAAGTTACCTATGTAATCTGAATTCATTCTACTTATGCATATGTGTTAGAATTAAACGATTACATCCTTTTTTTTTTTCCCCCATAAGATCCTTGCCTATTTAATTGAGGGCATAGAATTCAGAATGCAAAGTTGATGAACTTGTTTTAGCTTCACTATTCAGTGTGAGTGTCTGTGATTTAATTGCTGTATGCTAATCTAAACTTGGTTTTGGACAGACTTACTATTTTTTCAAGGATTTTTCTGTTGAGCTCATTGGAGCATTTTACAAATAACTAAGGATTTATTTTCACATCTTCCCTAGACAGGAGGCTATTTTGACACTTTTTTTCAGACATGGCAAACTAATTCACAGAGGTATTAAAATAAAAAGTTTTAAATAATTTAATGAAAAATACTTTTTAATACTTAATGTTTTGGTGTCAAATCTGAGGTGCCGCTAATTCATTATTACATAGTACTGTTTGGTCATACGTAGACTGAGTAGCGACATACACATATTGCAGCACAACAAAGATCCTTGTCCCCAGTTGTCCACTTAAAGTTCCTCACAGGAGCACATTTCATACACAACTTTTTCCCTACGGATGTCAAGATGTCAAGCATTGTGAAAGTTAGAAATATGTAGAAAATATTTAAGTAAGGAATACTTACATCTATTACTTCATAACTTTTGAGGATCTACCTTTGCTGTCTGGTAAACCTTTAATGCAGGTTTCTAACAAGAGATATCCTATACAGTCTGATCCTTCACACACTCGTTATGTAGAAACAGGACAGGCTTTTGCTACAGACTGGTAGCAGAAAATTTTTACATGTTTATTTTGTTAGCATAAGCTTTCTGGAACCAGTTCTTTTTGTAGTTGTAGTGGAGAACAGGGAAGGTAAATCAGGTGAGAAAAAGCAGCTTTCAACTCTTGCACCACTGCAAACAAGTCTTCCAGTTTTATCTGCAGTTCCTCTACATTCCCTGATTCTTTAATGCTGTCTCGGTAGTGTTGTCTCCTGACTTTTGCTGCTGTTGCTCTTGTCACTGTAATGTAAATACTCATTGTAGCTGCTAGAATGTCAGTCTGGTTTTCAAATCTGAGTCTGGTTTAATCAAATCTGATTGAAAAAAGAGATATTCTATGACTAGAAAGTGTATTTAATGGCTATCAGAAGTTTGAGTACTTTCTTTAGTATTAATCGTTGAAGAGTTCTAATGTCTCTGTAAAAGATTGTTAAATTCTGAACTTCAGAGAAAGAGTGAGCTTGCTGTAATCTCAAGCACCGCAAATGCTGTACATCAGCAATGGAGTTTTGCTGCTGACAGTGGGGCAGTAGAAATATCTGTCAATAAAGCATGTAATCTTGAGAAACAAGACAAAATAGAAGACCCCCCCCCAAAAAAAACAAAAAAAAACAAAAACAAAAACAAAAAAAAAACCAGAGGGAAAAATTTAGAATACTTTAGGGGGTGTATTAGTAGTATATGCTAGTACTGATTTTTAAAAACAAACAAAAAAAGACTTGGTACTACAGGACTTTTTCCTGTTTTTAAGGTATGGCATTATACATGCTGGTGGCATAGGAAAGTACCTCAGTGACTGGATCCTTGAAGGGGAACCTGCATTTGACCTGATAGAATTAGATCCCAACCGGTACGGAAAGTGGACCACCACAGAATACACAGCAGCCAAAGCAAGAGAATCTTATGGTTTTAATAACATTGGTAAGAAGTTGTGGGGGTTTTTTTTAATACATTTGTATCCTGAAAATGGATTCCAACAAAGCCTGCCTCTAGATTTCTCTGTTTATATAAATGTATTAATATATATTCTGTCATGGTGATTTACAGTATCTAGTATGCCATGGGTTTTGGTTTTGGTTTTTTTTCCCTCTAGTTGGTTACCCTAAGGAAGAAAGATTTGCCGGGAGACCAACAGAAAGAACCAGTGGGCTCTACGATTTGCTAAAATCAAAATGTTCAATGGGCTTTCATGCAGGATGGGAGCAACCTCATTGGTTCTACAAACCTGGAGATGAGACTGGATACAAGTAAATAAAAGATTGCTTTCTTCCCGCCCCCCCTCCCTAGCCCTTGCCGATAAATTGTCATGTCAACAAGGGCCATCTGAGTTAAATTTAATAAGAAGCATACATTTATCATTCATTTCAGCTAAAGGTATCTATTAGGTAGATCTTCCATTATTGTTTTTTCTATAGTTTAGAATCCATTTCATTCTGATAATGCAGACATTTCAAAACACACATCGAGGTGTCCTGTAACTCTTCTAGGTATGGGCTATCAGGGAGCAACCTAGCTCAAGGAAAAGATTAGAGAACAATTTGTTCATTATAAATTTGTACTTTTCTCACTTTCTTATTACTTGATCAGCAGCACAGTATAATGTTTTCATGAAAAAGCTGATTCCTCTCTGTATAATTCTCAGGAAAGAAGAAGCTCAATCCTCGTTTCTTTTTTTTTTCCTGTGCCCACCTACCTAGTTACCCGCTTGCATCAGGGAGCATCCAGCAAATAAATGTTTTCCACAGGGATACTGGAGTCCCAATCTAAATGAGGCTCTTAAAGGAATAAAGAGACACACTCTGCTGTTCAGAAATAAAGCCTTTGACACCTTAAACTCAAATAAATGATTCAGCAACAAAGTATGCTGTAAATTTACACATGACAGACTACTACTTCTTCTAACATTTGAACAGTTCGCAGTTTATTGTACAAAATGGTTGATAAAATATCAACCCATATCTTTCTCTGTTGTTAAAGGATTTTAATAATTAAGCTATGTTAGACCAAGGAAAATATTGGGTAAGCTACCTACAATTAGGAAAGTCTATTTCTTCTGAATGATTATTAAACTGAAGAAACTGAAGACTATGTTTTGCTGAAAAGGGCACAAAATTTGCAAGTTGTGTTTTACGTGTGTAAATGCTCTGTTTCAGACCCAGTTTTCGGCGCACAAATTGGTTTGACCCTGTGGGTCGTGAGTATAAACAGGTTATGGAAAAAGTCGGTGTGATTGACCTGTCACCGTTTGGCAAGTTTAAAGTAAAAGGCACAGATTCTGTTAAGCTGCTGGATCATCTATTTGCAAATGTTGTTCCAAAGGTAAATGGGACAGTGATAACTGTTTTAATGTAGGATTTAGACAAACAAGATCTGTTTCAGCAATGGAAAATGAAGCATAATATTATTGCCATATCTTTCAGATACCAAACACTCAGATCCTTTGGAGAAATTGCTGTCTCAGGGAATGTATTTCACTCAGTTAAGAGCAAGGACAGTGGAGTTCATGCTAGAGTAGCCCCACGTAGAAGTACGTTTTGGCACAAATAATTGAATCATAGAATGGTTGACGTTGGAAGGGACCTCTGGAGGTCACCTTGTCCAACCCCCTTTTCAAGCAGGTAACCTGGAGCTCATTGCCCAGGACTGTGTCCAGATGGCTTTTAAACATCTCCAAGGATGGTGACTCCACCAGTTCTCTGGGCAACCTGTTCCTGTGCTCAGTCACCTTTACAGTAAAAAAGTGTTTCCTTGAAACACAGAACCTTCTGTGTTTCAAATCTTTGTCTAAAGAAGTCCAAGTGAATCTCACCTGGAATTCTTTTACAGTAGTACAGTAGTACCAGAATAGCTTGGCAGCTGCCTGCCTAAAACTGCGCTGTACAGTGGCAGCTTCAGGCAACAGAGGAGAGCAGTGGAAGGTGGTCTTGCCTGACCATAGCTGGATGTTGTATTCTTCCTGGATGCCCAGGGGAACAGTTTTGTTGGKTTTTTTTTCAAATGTGACCCATGCTTATTTTCCACCCTCCTCATACTGACTCTTTTTTACAGCTTGGCTGCCTGAAGCAGGCAGGGTTGCAAATATTCGGGATATTCAGCTTTCAGCTCACACCTGTCCTTTCTCCACAAGTGTGGCTGCTCACAGATCCTCAGAATATGATCCCGTTTTCAAAAATGGCACACTGTGACAAACTATCCCAAGTTTCTTATTCTTGGCCCTCAGTTTATGGTAGTGCTCCATGAGTCCCTTTATAATCCTGCTTTGTCAACCACTCTCATCTAGTGTCTTTAACTTCAGAGATACACCTCCAGCAAGCAGATTGTTCCTTTCCGAAGTGCTACAGCCATGGGTTTGCTCATTTCAGCACAGAATTTCATTAAGTTTTTGCTGTAGGGGATAGTTTTAGCTGCTTCAGACATCAGAGGGAGGAAGCATAAGGCAACAGTAGGTACACCGAGACTCTAGTTATAAAGGTAGATAACTTCTTCTCAGAGGTCAGAGCCAACTGGATGGGAAGGCTGTACACAAGAGTGGTGTCCTACAGGTTTAGGAGAAAGCAGAACCTGAATTGCCACATAGTCATATTTTTTACTGTATTAATTTTGTGATAGCAATATAGATTCAAAGTTTGTCTTCTTTCTAGCTTGGGGTAGAGATGGGGTAACTGTCATCAGTGGACATGGATAACACTTGCTGAATATATTTATGTGGTGGTGGGAAAGTAAGATTAAACAGGAAATCATGAGAACAAAGCGAGTGCTTTCTATTGAGTTTAATCAGTGTTGCTAAGGGTAAAAAGAAGGATAGAAGGCAAAACAGAACGATCAGTTTATGAGTCCACTTAAAACTCCAGCATTCACAACAGCTGATTATTTAAGCTGTCTGATTTTTGGTACCATTCATGCTTGTCTGCATCATTAAATAATTCAGTGAAGTTATTGGAGATATACTTATATCACAACCAGGTTGAGTGTGACTACCATCAGATCCTGAAAATTAAATTATGTGCCTGTACTATGCCAGTAACTATATTAATGTAATATGACCTTGCAAAAGAATGTTAATATCTGCAGTATTTTTCCTTTTTCCATTCATTGTCTGGAATCTGGGCACTGACTGGGTGATTGACAAGGTTCTTATGAAAGCAGAATGAAATAAGAGGGATTAAAGTCTGCCTCGGGAACCAGACCAACACAACAGCTATGGCACATTCATATTTCTGTTTGTATGGATGATATCTGTATGAACATGTATACGTTTTATGGTCACAGCTAAGTAACTGTTATTTGAAATTTTGCCTCTAGAGATCACGTTTCTACACAGAACCTGATTCAAGTGTACAGAGATGTAGATTCATAGACAGCAACTGCACAAAATATAAAAGCGTGCATAAATCAGGGCTACAAAAGCATAAGCCAGCTCAGTATTTCTTTCATTAAAGTAAGGGGCAGAGTAATGTTATCCTTTCGGGATCTGAAAGCCTTATTCATATGACTGAAAAAGAATATTTATGTCAATAACATGTAGAWTTTTTATTCTGATGATCAGAGAACAAACTAAAATTGATGGAATTTGCATTGAAAGTGCATTCTTAAATCAAATGTAGCTTAAGAAACCTTGTGTAATACACAATTAACAAATATTTATAAAGGTCTTGATTTMTCTCATTTCAAAAATTTAAATTTTTTTCTATGAAGAAAAACGCGAAATTTCTACTGTAAAGCTTAAGCTTGGCCAATTGTCTGCTCCTATTATGGCATAGCAGAAGAAACATAAAAACATTGTTCTTTCAAGTAAAGACATATTTCCATATATTTCATGATGTTTAAGAATTCAAAGGTTTTATTTTGCATTCTTAATAATGGCAAATTTTACTCTGTAGGTGGGTTCCACAAATATAAGCCATATGTTAACACCGAGAGGAAAAGTTTATGCTGAGCTAACAGTCTCTCAACTGTATCCTGAAGAATTTATGCTTGTAACTGGCTCAGGGTCAGAACTCCATGATCTGAGGTTAGTTTATTTTTGATACAGTAAGTACACAGTGCTATACAGTCACATTAATATAGGAACCTTTTTACTAAGTGCCAAATTCATAATTATTATTCAACAAACCTTTTGCTAGGTTCAAGTGAATTCTACTTATTTATTGATGTTAGTTTCTTAGAAACTTGGTTGAGTTGAATCCTGAAGTATAAGCAGTTGCATAGGGGATTATTGTTGGTGTAAAAAGATGGAGAATTTACTGATAGTTATGTAATATACTTTAATAGAGGTAGTTCTTGTTCTGTTGAACCTGTTTGTGTTTGGCCTTGCGTAATGGAACACAGCACGATTGTTCCTTTCTAATGTTTTCTCTTACGCAAAAAAAGAAAATTGGCTTTAAACGTGGATGACCCCACAGGCACTGACCTGGCCAATCCAGATGGGTGGTGCAGTCTTCCTGATACTGTGGTAATGTCTTCTGCTTCGGGCTCTGGGGTCACAAAGTGAATCAACAGAAAGAAAGGAGGTAGAAACAGTTGCAGGATGACTTCATTAAAGTGCTTTTCATAGATGAGCATTGGAAGTGATATTTCTAGGACTATAARTGGCTGTACATACATACTAAGAAAAAGAATTTTTCTTACTGGAGATTGCTGACAAATCAGTTACTCAAAATGAATCAACACATAAAAGACTGAAATATGCTACCCCAACACACGATGAATAATGTACTGTTTCCTAACAGTCTCATGGGAATCAGTAGGACCATTGGCACATTCAGGAGYCAAATGGCAGAACCAGACCTAATGCATTTACTTCTACAAAATTTCAGCAGTCCTGTTTGGTACTCCCCTGTGTCTGAGATCTTTTAGCACTGCCTAACAAAGTGGTACTTTATAAAATTTTTAAATATAGCCCTTCCATTTATTTTGTGAGCTTCCTGAAAGACAATACCTAGCTGATGTTTTTAATTAAATAAAAACTCAAAAGTGAACTTTCTGCCAATTCTTTAAATACTGTATTCAGGAAGGAACAAGCCTGGTTGTACATTTCTGTTGACAGAGGAATTTATTCTGAGATTTCTTACATTCATTGTGTTTATTGCTTGCTCTTCTTGTGTGTTGACTTTTTATTAACACTTTCTGGATCCAAAGGCAAATCTGTGTTCAGTTCTATGAGATCACTTCTTTCTTTTACCTTGAAAATACTGTTCCACCCGTTCAAATTCTCTCCTGGCTGTATCCCAGATGCCTGTGTTCCTATACCAGTAGCTCACCAGAAAACACTGTTTGACATCAATGATGGATTTGACTATCTGGTGTAGCACATACTTCCATTGGTTTTGAGAAGGTGTGGGACTGGGAGCTGCTGGGAAGATGAACACTAACAGAAAATGATTCCTTTTTAATCTTTATCTAAATCAGTTATTTTTAATTAAAAAGTTAACATCATTGTTGTGTTTTACATGCAGATGGATAGAAGAGGAAGTAACGAAAGGTGGATATAAAGTTGAAATAGAAAACATGACAGATGAGATGGGAGTACTTGGTGTAGCAGGTCCATATGCCCGACAGATCCTCCAGAAGTTGACAAGTGAGGATCTGAGTGATGGTTCATTTAAGTTTCTCCAGTCTAGACATTTGAAGCTTTCTGATATTGCTGTTACTGCCATTAGGATATCGTACACAGGTAAGCAATAGAGAAAACAGACTCTTAAGGAAAGAGGCAATAAATAAAATAAGTGTAACTAAAATGGTGTTGAAAAATAAATCTCATCATGTATTCATAAGCAATAGGTTCATCACAATTTATATATAAATGTGTGAGGAAATGCAGTACATCACTGATTTTCAAATGTGATCTGGTCAGGATCTGTGCTTAGTTTTCCAAGACCTTTTTCTCTAGAATACCGTGTAGTGTAAATATTTATTTTACATAACAAAAGGCCAGTTCTGATAACCTCTGTGGTATTTGCTCCAAAACCAACGTCAAGAATTGTTTTTGGATTACCGTATATTACTGTTTGTCAAGTGCCTTGAAAATGTAACATTGTAATGCTGAGTATTTGTTTTTCTCAGTTACTTTTTATTTTTATTTATTTTTATATCTATTTCTACTGCACTGGACTGAATTCAGACCATTCCGAAGCAGCTGAAGTCCTTCTCTTTCTATTGTACTAAATATGATACAATATACTATTTTATGCTTATTTACACTCAGTTACTTTTGCTGTTCATTTGCCAAGTCATCATCTGTTTATAATGCCCTTAAGCTTCATCACTCATTGTGACTTCGCTACGTGACCTTTTCTTATCAGTTATTCTGATTTTTCCCCCGCTCCACCAGATTTCAATTAACAGTTTAAATTAGAATAATAGTACCACTGCTTAAGATCTAAGGCATAAATCATCCGGTGGTTCTTGCAGGGAATTAGACTTGATATACAATAGCAGAATTGACCCTAGAATGTGAATTAACACTTAACAGCAGTGATCCCCACTTTTTACCAAGAATAGGACTGTATTTATTAGGATTGTTTCATTGTTGAGCTAATGAAACCAYTAATCTTTTTTGTATAACAGGTGAATTGGGCTGGGAGCTCTATCATCGAAAAGAAGATTCTGTAGCTCTTTACAGTGCAATCATGGAAGCTGGCCAAAAAGAGGGAATTGACAACTTTGGGACATATGCTCTGAATGCTTTAAGGCTGGAAAAGGGCTTCCGAGCCTGGGGGGCAGAGGTCAGGAAATATAACTTCTTTATTATTCTTTCTGTTTATTTTCTTTATTTCATTATGACTATACAGCTTTTAGTCAGAGCTAGCTCAGATAGTATTTGTTTCTCAATTTAGCATGAAAAGAAAATTTACCTTGACAGGAAAAGCTGCTGTAATTCTGAACAGTGTCTTTTCTAAATAAGAATAACTAGTATACTCCCTTGCACTGCTGGCAAAAAGATACTTATTTTGATTCACTGATGTTTTTCCCTCTTGTGTATAACAAAATTATGAGGGTTTTGCTGAGCTCTAGTGTTTTGAAATCAAAGGTTTGGCTGATAGATTCTGAAAATGTTTTATTTCTGTAATAACTATGTCATGAGAGGGCACTTATTCTTGCTTTGCAATGTATTTGGAACTTTTTCATTTCCCATTAGTTTCTGCCGAATTTGCTCATTCACAATATAGAACTACTCAGGGGCCCTAGAGAATTTGGGGAAAATCAATATGATTTCTGCTTACCTGAAATTTTTCTCAATTCCTTTGGAAAGGAAAGAACTCAGGAAGGTGAAATGGTGGGCATTTAGGGGTCCTTTTTGTTTGCCCAGTGATAATTATTTTCATTCTTGCTTCAAGCGCTGCCTAACAAATCATTCCCCCTACACCTAATGGGAAGGTAGTAAATAAAATTGGCTTTGTGTTTTATTTTCCTCTGCAACTAAGGCATTCTGTGGTGTGGCAATTAATGTACATACCTCAGTTATTCAATCTTCAACAGGTTCCATTCTGCTTTGATGAAAAGTCTTGTTTCTTACTGAAATGTGTGTTTACTTTGCATATTGAAACTTAGATGAATGATTTACATATCTATACTTTTTATTAGGCATAATAGTAGATATTCTGTTGAAATCACATATAGGAAACATACAGTGTATTGAAATGGAAGCTGCACAAATGCAACATGGAAGACGTTGACCCAGGAATAAATAGAAGACTGCATGGAATAACTAAATAAATACCCCCCCACTCCCTAACCCAAAAGCTATGGTAGTCCATCATGTACGGATGGAGA
This sequence comes from Oceanodroma leucorhoa, assembly GCA_030449065.1. Classification (NCBI taxonomy): domain Eukaryota; kingdom Metazoa; phylum Chordata; class Aves; order Procellariiformes; genus Oceanodroma; species Oceanodroma leucorhoa. The sequence goes on along the minus strand of JASVER010000041.1, from coordinate 5,135,215 downwards.
TTTTTTTTTTTTTTAACAGATGAACTGCGACACTAATCCCTTGGAAGCTGGACTGGAGTACTTTGTAAAGCTAAACAAGGTATGTCTTATTATTTTCAGTGTTCTATTATGCCCAAGGTTATTCTTTAAGTGTTTGAAAATAAAAAGGTAATTATCTGTAAAATAAAATAGGTTTAGAAAATGAACCAAGCAACATTTTTTCACTGTATATAAGAATAATTACTTTATTAATTACCGATTTGTTTAAAAAAAAAAGTTTCATATTTTTCCATGTTTGTTGCTAATAGAATTGTACGTTAGGTCAGGAAATTGCAAATACTCAACATTGTCTACATGAAAAATAACTCTTTGTGATTTACTTTCATAGAGAAATTTGAGTCATGTGCTTTTGTAAACATACAGTATCTATATACAAGCTGAACAAGCCTGTTCATATTGTGAAAACATTCTACCTGCTTATTCTTGTTAAAGGAGTTGTCTGTAGGATTATTTTCCCTGGCTACCATCTTGTACAGCAATAACTGAAAAAAACAATAGATTTTTCAGAAGAAGTGCTGACTGACGACTTGGATATGAGTCAAATATAAGTTAAATTAATATGTTGGTTAAAAAAATAATAACAATTAGTTGTTCATAGAATTTCTGAAGAGGTCCTCTGCTCATAACTTGTTCCTGCCTGATTTGAAATTTAGATATTGAATTTAAATATGCAGTAAATTGAAAAGATGTTATTCTATCTCCTTTTATCAGCACCCCCATTCTCTTATATTCCTATGTTAGCAAATTAAACTCTGTTATAGTCTAATAGATGCAGAAATTGCTTGTAATTCTCTTTTCTAGTCCAAATGAAACTCAAACCAAGTGTCCTAGGTTGTCAAATAGAGGACCTTTTCATGAAACCCAGTGAAATAATTTCCTGTGCAGCTCTAGTGCCATTTGTTGCTATCAGTTAGCCCATGAACTCAAACAGCTGCTTGCCTGCACAGTGGATGTGAAGTTTCTAATGTAAAAAATCAGGTCCTATACATTTCAAGTTAGTGTCCCAAATGAGGGGATATTTCTGACTTAATCTTTAGTCTCAGTTTTTCATCTGTATAATAGAGAAAGTGCCAACATTTTTACGTCAGGGAGATCAAGAAGAGAAAGTAATGTTTGTGAGACATTTCATCTTTACAATGATGTCATGTGATACAGGAAAAAATTCTTTTCTTATTTATATTCCCTTTATACCTGAAAGGGTAATAAATTGGATAATAAATGACTCTTGATATTTTTTTGCCATGTTATATGGAGACACTGTGGAATGGATTAAAGGAATCCCAAACTTTAAGTTACAGCTCCAAACAAACAACAAATCTTAGACTTTGTGTAGGCAAGAATTATGGAGGCATATTAGATGTAAAAACGTGCTTTTATCTTTATGACACTACTTCACCAACAAAAACGGGGATGACCCCAAGAAGATGCTTTTCCTCTCCAACTGTTGAACCTGTCTATAGATGTTAAAGTTCTTCAACCTATGCAGTACTGATAAAACATTCATTTTCGTCCTATCAAACATCAGTGTGTGCTCTAGCATGAAATACGTGTTCTAAACTTGTTCTTGCCCAACTATGGAGCTCATCCACTGGGAGGCAAGGTGCTCCCAGGGGTGTCCATGGCGGTTCCTACATGTAGTGGAGTTACAGCTGTCTCCATTTGGGTACTGTAATTTTGCCCTAATCAGAGAAAATGACACATGCAAAGGAAATACAGAATCTTATGGAACAGGATTATGTTGTATTTACTCATCAAGGACTTTCGCATCTTGAGGAGAGCATTAGCAGGACTATGGGAGAATGCAATGAAAAGTGTTACTGTTACTAGTTTTTCTTTCCACTTCTATTTGATACATGTGTGTCTTCTTTTTTTTTTGTTAGTATAAGCAGGAAAGCAGTCATAAGCAGGGAAAGCTGTTGCTTGCCAAGATGCCCATGCAGAACATGCGAAGGCAGTAATGCGTGTGAAGCACTTGATTCTTTATGGCTCCGCACACTTCTCTGCATGGCTGAAATGCAGGGTTGGAACAGCTCTCTGGAGCAGATAGTCACCTTGTAGATGAATGGGCATGGAATGAATCTGCAGCATAGATACAGGATGTCAGCCTAAAACATTTGCCAGTTTTGCTGAACTAATGTGAAAAAGGAAATAATTGATGTTTATTTATCGACTCAAATGAGGGCAGTTGTGACTGTGTGAATTAAAACCCAAATGCACTGTTCAGTATTACTAGAGTACTTCTTAGCGTGCAACAAGCAGCTGAAATAGCTTACAAAATGGGCAAAAAGGCTTCAGCATAAGTGAATTTTGAGTGGTATGTCATGGAAAAGGTAAACAGTTTCTAAACAGATTAAAGTGAATGAACAACCAAATGCCAAAAACAAACAAACAAGTTTTACTACAATCAAAAAGTATTTTAATTTCCATGAGAGGGCATTCAAATATCTGGAGAATAAATATGAAGAGATGTAAATTCCCAGTAAAATCCTGATATTTCTTTGTGTTTACAAAGTTTAGTGTATGCATCATCTTCAGGTACATATGGACTAGTAATTTTTTTGTGATGAGTAACAGGAGAAACTCTTAAAAGCTGAAGCTGACAACTGTTTTTTTCCCAGTCTATTAAATTATAGCATGACAATAAATAAACCTGTTTGCTCAGGATTTCTGTGGCAGCTTCCATTTTATCAGAAAGGCTGAAGAGACGGTATTGTTCTAGGTGGTTTCCTCTAGGTTGTGCTTGATACTCCTTTTTTTCTCTAATGTTGGTGTTAGTTGCTTCCTTGCACAGACGAGCAGGATGGGCTGTGATTAAACCAAAGTGGAGGGACAGTAACAGAACTAATTTCTAATTTAGAGTATACATTGTCTTCATAACTTCACAATAAAATCTGTCTGGTTTAGGGGTGGGATTTTTTTTTAATACCTGTTGTCTTTCTTTTGCTTGTTCAATTGGTCTTGCATTTAGTAAGTTAGATAAGTTGTTAGATAGCCTCATTCACTAGTACTTTCATCTCATAAATAAGCACTCTGCTACTAAATATTCAATAGAGTCCTAGTGGCCTTTGTGGCAGGAAATTCACAGAATATCTTTAAAGAAGACGAAGTTGCAATTCTTTTTTTCTCCACATCCTAGAATATTGTTTTAGTTCTGCTGCACATTTGAACTTTCTCAGGCTCAAGTGTTCAAAAATACAGTATATCACCTCTGAATACTTTCTATTTCTCAAAACCCTGGTTTAAATTTAATGGCTTTTTCAAATATTATCATAGAAAAAGATAAACAGTCACCAGATATTAATTTACTCCAGACCTTTGTTCTGTGGCAGAATCAACTACATCTGTGTTTACCTTGCCATATGTATAAAAAATTCTTGTGTGAAATTACAAAGACCTCTTACACTTTAAACTTATTACTGATTTAAGTGTAAGTTTAAACCTTACACTTTAAACTTATCACTGATTATTATGTTCACTACTGACATACAGAAAAAAATATTTCCTTATTTCAGAAGCTGTTTGCGTCTTCAAAACCCACTAGCATGCACCTTTTTGGTGTTATGTACTSGTTGATTATTTTTAGCTGATTCAATATTCTTAAAATAGCCCATTTTTCTCCTGAGCGTAATGGACCATCAGTCCCAATAAAACTTGATGTTAGAGTGAAACACCTCCGTGTCAATTTGGGTAGCTCACAGAAATGAACCCTTTCAGAAGGGTTTTCCATGTGAACCCAATAGTGCCAACAGTCATCGAGAGCATACAGCTACAAAATTCTGTAGTTCACTGTAGGTTTGTGACTTGTTTTGCTATATCCAAGACTGCCATCTCCTGGGCACTCCCTCTGTAGCAAAAGCTCACTGCGATTTGGGAAGAGAATGCGGTAGATCATAGGAACCCTTTGGGACTCTGCTCTAGTGTGCTCTTCCAGGCCAGGATCTGAGTGCTTCGCTAAGATTTAGTGTTTGTTTACACCAGGAGGAAATACCGTTATCAGAGACAGGGTTTCTTTGTTGCAGCCCTATTTTTTTACTGGGGCAGTTTGTTTGTTCTCCATTCCAAGCTTTTTTCCAGATTATACAATACCCAGAACCTCTCTCCCTTCACTTTTTCTTAGGTCTACTCTACCAGCACTTTTTTTTCACCTTTTTTGTTTTCTGCTCCTTTCCCTGTCTGCTTCTCACTATTTATGTCTTATCTCCACCAACCCTACTCAGTGACTGCCTGCATTTCGATATCAAAAAATGCCTTTTAGACTACAAGCCCTACCTCATCTTCTGACTTTGGCACTGGATTTCTGAGGTGTCTATTAGACACRTGAGCATTTAATTGCTTCCTAATTCATTATGAATTAAAATTGTGTCATGCCCAGCAACTTCACACAGGTGGGTGTATGACTGTAAATGAAAGATACACTCCTTGTGTATTGACCTAACCTCCAGCATAACTACACCTAAGTTATCTCACAGGAAACTAGGATGAGCAGTTGAAAGGCTGTGCCTCCATCCTTTTATTCCTTTGGATGTTATATCTTATAGGTTCATGCCATCCTCTTTCCAGTCTTAATCTTATATGTTCATCTTAATGAAGTTTAATCTTATAGGTTCATGCCATCCTCTTTCCACTCGTTTACCTCCTGTTCACTCTGCTAGAACTGCCCCTCAGTTGTGTCAGTCCAACTCATTGTGTTACCATGGTCTAAAGTGATATGTCCTAATTTATTAAAGCACAAAATGATAAATCTTTTTGGGGAAAAGGCTTTTTTTCATCATTTCGCAGATGCAGTTTGGAGAAAGAACACCAACAAAGGTTGAACTGGCTTGTTTAATATCTTTATCAATAATCTGGACGAGGGAATCGAGTGCACCCTCAGTAAGTTTGCAGACAACACCAAGTTGGGTGGGAGTGTTGATCTGCCTGAGGGTAGGAAGGCTCTGCAGAGGGATCTGGACAGGCTGGATCAATGGGCCAAGGCCAATTGTATGAGGTTCAACAAGACCAAGTGCCAGGTTCTGCACTTCGGTCACAACAACCCCAGGCAACGCTACAGGCTTGGGGAAGAGTGGCTGGAAAGCTGCCCAGCAGAAAAGGACCTGGGGATCTTGGTCGACAGGCAGCTGAATATGAGCCAGCAGTGTGCCCAGGTGGCCAAGAAGGCCAACAGCATCCAGGCCTGTATCAGAAATAGTGTGGCCAGCAGGAGTAGGGAGGTGATCGTGCCCCTGTACTCGGCACTGGTGAGGCCACACCTCGAATACTGTGTTTKGTTTTGGGTCCCTCTCTACAAGAAGGACATTGAGGTGCTGGAGCATGTCCAGAGAAGGGCAACAAAGCTGGTGAAGGGTCTGGAGAACGGGTCTTATGAGGAGTGGCTGAGGGAGCTGGGGTTGTTTAGCCTGGAGAAGAGGAGGCTGAGGAGAAACCTTATCGCTCTCTACAACTACCTGAAAGGAGGCTGTAGCGAGGTGGGTGTTGGTCTCTTCTCCCATGTAACAAGCGAGAGGACCAGAGGAAACGGCCTCAAGTTGTGCCAGGGTAGGTTTAGATTGGATATTAGGAAAAATTTCCTCACTGAAAGAGTGGTCAAGCATTGGAACAGGCTGCCCAGGGAAGTGGTTGAGTCACCATCCCTGGGGGTATTTAAAAGACATGTAGATGCAGCACTTAGGGACATGGTTTAGTGGTGGACTTGGCAGTGTTAGGTTTACGGTTGGACTCGATGATCTTAAGGGTCTTTTCCCAAGAAAAGACCTAAATGATTTTGTGATTCTAATTGCAGAGACCACACCCTCCAAAAGGGAGCACTAGAGAATGATCAGTCCTGCCATGGGCCTCCAGGGCTTTGGCCACAGCCACAGCTGAGCACTAGGTGAAGATGGTGGGGAAAGTGGCGGAAAGGAAGATATACATGCTGGCTCTTGGTCTCTGCAGCATTGCAGCATATATAGTCATTTATATCATCATCAGTAAAATGCTACTGTTCTGATCTGGTGACTACACTTTGATGTGGTCTGTAGTGCTGATAAGCAGCAGTAGGAAATCAAAACCTTTCACCACAGGAGAGTCATGGTGAGTAGGGGTAACCAGGAAAGCAACCACCTGTAACCATTTGCTTATGTTTTCCACTTCTTAATTAATTTTTTTTTTTCGCTTAAGCAGTCACTGACTTTAAAATGGGAGCTGTGTTTGCAGTACCATAGCAAATGATTCGTTTTTATCTCCTCACTTCTAAATTCCAGTATAGGGCATATAGGGCAGACGTAGTGGGTAGAACGCCTGGCACTTGCTATCCAGGTCTGCTGGGAGCACTGTTCCAACTTATGCTGGACAGGCCGACCCGCAAGAGTTTCTGTAACTCCCCCTTATTGGCATTGTTCACCCTTCCTTCACTTTCTCCAACTTGCATCCTTCCGGTTCTGGGAGGAATGACCACAGTAGTGATCACTGACCCCACTCCACAAATTGGTATAAGGCTGTGTTTTGTGCCATCTCTACTCCATGCAAGAAAGGGAGGAGGAGGGAGAAGAAAGAGCACAGACTTTACTGAAGAAGGGATAAGGAGCCTGGGGGAAAGCAGAGGGATCTGAAAAAAGATGGAAAGACGGAAAGGTACTAGGAATTTGAGAGGGGGGAAGGGTACTCTTTTTTTTTTTTCCCCCCTCTCTCTTTCATTCCCCATTATGCCTATAACATACTTATTCAGTGTACTTTTCCACCTAAATCCTGTTCCCATCCAAATTAAAATTTGGGAGTGGAACCATATTCTATGGTTACTTCATTTGATGTGCAGAGGGTCGTAAAACAGAGGATTTATTCCATAAATTTATAGAGTATGAAACACATTAGAAAAAATCTGCTATGATTTTGTTATCTGTATAGAATGCATACTTAGGTCACTCCCAATGTGTTTGTTGGGCCATGTAAAGGAACAAGCACCCACTGAGCTAGGAATTTTGAGCCAAAATAATTCAGTAATTCATCAGTTGTTTGTGTCATATCAATTTCTTATTGCTGGCTGTTTGCATACAAGAAGGGCTTAGGCAGGTTGAATGAAAGGTGCAGTGATGCAGGTGCCATACATACTGACTGGCCACATCTCCCTTAGAAAACTGTTTTGTGTGGTGTAAACTGTAGCTTTGGTTTGCTGCAGAAAAAGAAACTTGTCAAATATTTGCTACCTGCGGAGGAAAATGGTCTTCAGTTATCGCCCTGGTGAGGAGGGTATCATTTGGAGTGTTAGCCTGAAATTATTCAAGACCATCCAACTAAGAATAATTAATTTCAAAGTATTGCATTGATGCTGTCTCCACTGTGTTGTAACGCGATGGTTATAGTAGATCGCAGCAGCTGTTGGTGTGGCTTTGTGTACATAATTCGGCTGTATGCCCACAGTCATAAGTAGCATACCAAATAAATTACATTTCTTTATTAAGAGATTTGCATATCTTTGCCAGTTACTGTTGAATGGATATGACATTTTTCTTCTTAGATACCTAAACTTCATTCTGCTAAACTGCACAATAAAAAAAATTGTTTTTTTAAAGTTTTATAGATAATTTCTATTCCTTCCTTCCCTTAAGCCACAAAAGATTTTTACAGAGAATTAGAATTAGGATCTTTATGCCATTGAAAGCCAAGCACACTTGAAACACAGTAAGTTAAACTTTCCAGGGTGCATCACTGTGCCTAAAAAATCACCTCATTTGTTAATGTCTCCTGAACTCTTTTAAAAAGAAGTTTTTATGTTGTGCTAGCAAACTCATGGCAGCTCACACAAGGTAAAAGCCTGACGAGGACAAGGGCAAGGCAAATATGTGTCTCTGATATGTTAATAGATGAGATAATCAATGGGCTCCCTTCAGCTATATGCTATTTGAAAATTTTACTTGATTTATCTTTGTGATATGATTTTCCACTGTAATCTGTATGTTAGGTAACACAAGTAAAATGCACAACCTATCTTTTTTCGTTTTATCTGGTGAACTGCACTCAAATCAAAGAATATGAAGCTAAGCAGTAGATACTGTCTTTATCTTGTATCTAAGAAGTGTTTTTATTTTATGTGAAAAACATTACATCTGCCAAAGCTGAATGCTTTGGGAGCTCATGCCAAGGTAATGGAAAGTCTTCTGTATTTTAGGTTTAGCTTATTAGGACTCTCCTTAATCTAAGTAGTAAAAGTTTTACGTTGTTACTACATGTCAAGTGATTTTTTTTTTTAAACTAAGAGACAGTAAGAGCAGCTTTAAATTTGATATTTGTTTGAGATTGGAATTGTTTACAGTTTTCCTTTGTTTCTGTTCTTTTTCTTCTGKTTTTTTTTTAATATTCTTTTACTGAATTATACTGTTTTGAGTCAGATTTTTTTCTTGCATTATATTTAGTGTGACAAGCTAAAACAAATGGAAGCAATAGCCAAACTAACTATTTTTCTCCAAGAAACAGGAAGCAGTTGTTACCAAGAATAGCCAAACTGAGTTTGAATGAATCAGTTTCCAAAATGCTGTTTTGATTGGAATGAACGACCTCATGTACACACTCATAAATCAAAAATGAATAGTGGTGGAAATCTGCTTACTGTACAATTCATGTGGATACCCAAGAACCGTAAAATAAGACGACTGACCTAGTCAGATTCATATGGTTAGAATTTCTTAAGAAGTTGCTTTAAATGTTCAAAAATGTATATATACACATTTTTTGCAATTGTACATCATATATACCCATATTTTTTCATGCATACACTTTTATCCATGTTCATATAGCGTTCATATATGTATATGCGTGTTTACATATGTCCATATACATATATATACACACGTTTTTGCAGAGAGTGTGTGGTGTGTGAGTATATATTTTTTTATATTTGTATATATTTTGCAGAGTTTGAATTCTAGGTTATCTCTTGGTTGTTTTTCCAGGCGATGATTCTAAAAAGACAAGAATGTTCTTAACCTTCAAGGAATATAAAATAACAAAGAACAAACCCATGACATGAAATCCCCCAAATCCATCTCCAGTTAGCATAAGAACTGTGTAGTGATTTATTCCAGGTGGCCAAAAGCCTGGCCCAGTCAAAATTAGTTGGGTAAGAATTTAATTTTGTATCTGTAACCAACAGGCAAAGAATGATCCAGAGATTCTAAAGCTTGCTAGCTGCTTGCTCTAATAGTTTCCATATCTAAAAGGTAATTAAGAAGTGGAAGTCAAAATTATTTTTGCTGYCAACCTCAAGGTTCCAGTAATTAGTATATTAACAGGAGTTAACTGCCATCTATACAGTTAATCTGGAAGTGACCCATAAAAGCAGTACACATCTGTTAGCAGGTCATACTCAAGGTTCTGATTATGACTGCTGCATTAACCTTTATGGAAACTGTGTTTCCATTTCTAAATGAGGAATTCATAGAGGTGTAAATTAACCAGAAATCTTGAATTTAGAAAAAAACACAACAACCCCAAACACGAAAATGATAAGTGTTTTATAAGGCTTTTATCTTTCTCTATGTCTATGCACTTAGAAGTATCTGAATACTCCAGAAAAAAGGAGCCATGCTCTCAATACAGCAGTAGCTACATCAATGCTGTGTAATATGGCATTCCCAAAGTCACTGATTACAATTCTTTCCTCTAGAAGACTTGATGGTGACTCGGCTGAGGAAAAGGGCACAGTCAAAGAATGCTGTCAGAAGATGGTTCTGAGAGAGTGCTGTCTATTGCCACTCTTACGTTACTAAGACACCTAAAAATGGGAACTCACAGACATTCATACCGCTGTTTTAGATGCCTTAGTGTATCAGTAATATGCACATTGGGTTGGCAAATATGACACAGGACTGAAGGGAGACCTAACTTCCCCTCTGGAAGAGCAGCAGCTGAAGACAGAAGGCCCCAGGGTATATGAGATTGTATTTGAATACTTGTGTTTAGTTCCACAGTTACATGCCTTGAGACTGAATAGCAGATGCTACATTAGCCTGTATAGGAAGGCATTGATTCAGTGCTAAGCGTACCTGTAGAATACTTACTTCCTTGGTATTTCTGTGTGTCATGCAAAACATTTTAGTCTGCGTGTCATGCTGTGGTATACAGTCTTATTTGTCCGTCAGTGGACAAGGGAAGAGCTACTGATGTCACCTATCTGGACTTCTGTAAGGCCTTTGAAACGGTCCCCCATAGCATCCTTCTCTCTAAAATGGAGACATATGGATTTAATGGATGGACTATTCAGTGGATATAGCCCATCAAGGAATTGGCCAGATGGTCACATACAGAGAGTAGTGGTCAATGGCTCAATGTCCAGATGGAGACTGGTGACAAGTGGTGTCCCTCAGGGGTCCGTATTGGGACCAGTACTGTTTAATATCTTCATCAATGACATAGRCAGTGGGATCGAGTGTGCCCTCAGCAAGTTTGCAGATGACACCAAGCTGAGTGGTGTGGTTGACACACCTGAGGGACGGGATGCCATCCAGAGGGACCTGGACAAGCGTGAGAAGTGGGCCCATGTGAACCTCATGAGGTTCAACAAGGCCAAGTGAAATGGGTCCTGCACCTGGTTTGGGGCAACCCCCGGTATCAATACAGGCTGGGGGATGAAGGGATTGAGAGCAGCCCTGCCAAGAAGGACTTGGGGTTACTGGTGGATGAAAAGCGGGACATGAAAAGCCGACAATGTGCGCTCGCAGCCCAGAAGGCCAACCATATCCTGGGCTCCATCAAAAGAAGCAGGCCGAGGGAGGTGATTCTGCCCTTCTACTCCGCTCTGGTGAGACCCCACCTGCAGTACTGTGTCCAGCTCTGGAGCCCTCAGCACAGGAAATACACGGACCTGTTGGAGCCAGGTCCAGAGGAGGGCCATGAAAATGATCAGGGGGATGGAACACCTCTCCTGTGAGGAAAGGCTGAGAGAGTTGGGGTTGTTCAGCCTGGAGAAGAGAAGGCTTCAGGGAGACGTTATTGTGGCCTTTCAGTACTTAAAGGGGGATTATAAGAAAGATGTGGACAGTTTTTAGTAGGACCTGTTGCGATAGGACAAGGGGTAATGGTTTTAAACTAAAGGAGGGTAGATTCACACTGGATGTAAGGAAGAAATTTTTTACAGTGAGGGTGGTAAAATACTAGACCAGTTTGCCCAGAGAGGTGGTAGATGCCCCATCCCTGGAAGCATTCAAGGTCAGGTTGGACGGGGCTCTGAGCAACTTGGTCTAGTTGAAGATGTCCCTGTTTATTGCAGGGGGATTGGGCTAGATGATCTTTAAAGGTCCTTTCCAACCCAAACCATTCTGATTCTGTGATTTGTGTTTCTAGTTGTAGGTGTTTCATTTCATGAATGTTCCTGTGTAGTAGAAATATAATTCTATGAAAAGTCAGAGAGAACTACCAGTAACTGGTTATTGTCTGGTCTGAGATCTTTGCTTTATCTTTTCCAGCAGCATCTTGAAAGTTATATTCCAAAATGAATCCTCACAGTCCCTTCTTTTTCTGATCTGGGCTGTATTTCATGCTGTCCTTTCCCAAAGGGGGTCATCTATGATCCTTATGTGTGATATCTGCCTTATCCTCAGTTGGTCCACCTTGATTTTCAGACTAACTGGTCCGTAACTGGTTCATAAGCTGTTTTCCACAACTGCTTACAGAGTCTAGTCTTTCAAAGTTCAAAAACTCCTCATCGCTTTAGTAATTTCTTTTGAGCCGACACATTGACATATGTGAATCTGAACAAGAACTACAGAAATAAGGACTCAGGAACTAACTGTGTAATAATCTATTSCAAGTACAAGTATAATATGTGTTGCTTGTAATTCTGACAGTGCAATAATTTTCTACAGAAATTAAAGAACATTACCAGAAATAGTATTTTTGATGTCTTCAACAATATTTCCCTTCTTTTCTCTTAAACACTCATCAAATGAATGTTAATTCCTGCTTCAGACCTACTAGAGCTGTTAGTGTCCTAAGATCAAGTGTCTTAAAAGAGCTTTCGCTGCTACTCATCTCAGCAAAGGCTGGAAAGCTAGAGGACCTTGTAAATTCTTGCCCATGAGGGCAGGCTGGTGTGGATCTGGCAAACTAGTTGAATACAAATCCTTTGTTCTGCCTGATCTATGCCTTTAAAGAAGAAATGAATAGGGAGAATTTGTAAGCCACTGTTCCTAATATTTACTGCACAGTTATTGGCAATAATGATATCTAGCCTGATTACTATTTTATCCTCTGTCCAAACTGTCAGCATCTTTGAAAGAGGCTTTTGCTTGGTTCTTGAGGCGTTCTGTCTAGTACCACAAAGTTTGTAACAACTCTTCTTTCTATGGCTTCTTTTTCCAATTTATTCTCTACCCAGGCAACTAAATAAGGAAGTTGTCTGTGTTACATTTAAGACTTGGGAGATAACAGTGTGAGACAAGTCAGGTTCACAGCTACTGGTATGCAAAATAAGCTTGTATCTGTGGACCTGGCTGTGGAATCAGGCTAGCTCAGTGGAATCAGCTCAACATTATCACATACAATAAATACTGTCTTATATATCCTTTAGGATTCAGAGACTTACTGATGGCTCCCTTGTACTTATCACACATTTATGCAGTCTGCTTCTAGAAATATGAGAATCTGCTTGTACCTTTTTAGGCAAAAAGGGAACTCCAAATTATAGTATTATTCTTTAACTGACATGCTGCATTCTCCCATAAAATGGTAGATATGGGAAAAAAACATACATACCATAAAACAAGAATATGGAGCAAACTGCCAGCTCTGCAGCCTGGCAGAGACACCAAAGTGGAATAGTAACAAGTTACTAAAATGGTTGCTAATGGCATCAAAAAGGATGTGTGTCCCCATAGGGGGACCAGGGCTTTAGGATTTGGGTGTTGGTATTCCAGGTTTTTTATAGAAACTGCAACTAAACACAGTCTTCTGGCTCACAACCTTAACTGGGCACATGACTCACTACATATGTATTTCTACCATACTTGGAATTATGGATATTAAGGGACTGAGATCTAGAAAAACTAATATATTCAACAAAGTTACCAAGATATAATGTACCAATATAAAAAGATATAGATTCTGTCAAAGATTTGATTTAATCTATATTTCAAACAGAATACTTAAATGATAGGAAAACAAATGAAGACAAATTTAAACGCTTGTATCTCTAAACTTTTTGCAGAACCCTAATAACCATATATCATCATTATCTTCTATTTTTTTCAGCCAGCAGACTTTACAGGAAAGCAAGCACTGAAGCAGATCAAAGAAAAGGGGCTCAAACGACGACTGGTATATCTCACCCTGGAAACAGACAACGTTGATCCAGAGGGAAATGAAAGTGTGTGGCATAATGGCAAGGTAAGGACTATAGATCGTGTTACAAGAAACTAATGTTAATTCTCCATGAACAGAGTCTAACTTTGTGTTTCAAGTGTGAATGCATTATTTTTGTTTTACTGGTACAGAACAATTTGAAGCTATGATAACCTTTTTCTAATCTTCAAGCAGGAAGCAAAGAGTAACTAAATATCTACAAAGAAAATGTGAAATACCATCAAGTCACAGAAACTAGAGTTGGAACAGACTAAAGCATTAACTTATCCATTCTCTTCTCATGCAAGTTCACCATTGTCCTAACAACAGTTTTGCTATTCACTTAAAAGAAACAAAACAACAGCAAGGTTTAGGCCTCCACACTTCAGCACAGATTACATGTTGAAATGCTCACTAGCAGTTAAATTATTGTATATAACAAACATATATTGTTTAGTGTTTGTGTATATAGTGTTTGTTCCGGTGAAAACTTAATTGAACACAATAGGAATAGACTGTTTTTTCAAGGAGCAAAAGCTTCCCAGTTTAAGGTGATGTCATCCACAGTAGAGAATATTATGAACTGCATGACACACTTGAAACTTGCTTGATGTCTGAAGTGTGTATACCCAGACTAGTATATGAGATGTATAGTTGTTTGGTTTGTTTGTTGTTTTTTTTAAGAAAACTTCTCTGCATCTTGAAAATAAAGATAAATATTTGTGTTTTTTTTCAGGTTATTGGCAACACCACATCTGGAAGTTTCAGTTACAGTGCTCAGCAGAGTCTGGCTTTTGCATATGTTCCAACAGAACTCAGCAAAGTTGGACAGAAATTGGAAGTTGAACTTTTAGGAAAAAATTATCCAGCAACCATTATACAAGAGCCACTGGTGCTGACTGAATCAACAAGAATGCGCCTTCAGAGAAAGGGTGAAAGTCCCAAAATATAAACACAGATGAGAATACAGCAAATTGTGCAGTAAGAAATAGTTCCATTAATGTGCATGAAATTAAGAGAAACAAACCCAGATTTGCTAATTACTGAACACAAGATCCTCATTGCCATACAACAGTGAGAAATTCGATGGTGTTACCCTCTTGCTTCCTTGTATGGGCTATTCACATTAGAGAGCTGAGCACAGTCCATGAACCTTTGTGTGTTCCCCCTTCTCAGTAGCACTTGTAAGCAGAAAGTGGCAGGGAATAAGTAGATCCTTGATTCAGCTTGCTCCCACATTGGCTGGCAGATCTGAATTAATGCAGAAGAGAAAGTTGCTCTTGGTATTGGCCAATAGCAAATTCTTCCCCCTCCTTGACACTCACAGTTCCTCCTTTGACTGTCCTCAGGGTAAAGTAGCTTATCCTGGCTCCTTACAACATGACATTGCAAACTTATCATTAAAATAATATCACTAGTTCTGCACAGAAATGCTTTCTAAGGAATTGAAATTCATCCCAGCAATCATTAAAAATAATAAAGGCAGTATTAAAGGCAAACTGAACTGTTAACATTTTTTCCCAGCGTGTCACCCTGGCAGAAATTCTCACAGAAGATTAAAATCTAGTTCTTCTTCATGAAACAGTTATGGGAAGCCCATTTGTTAATATTTTATATGAATCATCTGGTAGATTACATGTAATATTCTACAACACACAGGACGTTATTGCTCAGTTTTGAACAGAACTTCAAGTACTGTGTCATGGATTTACTGTTCTAAATCTGAAGAGCTAGACTGACACCAGAGAACTTCTGTTCTTCCTTTTCCTGCTAATTATAGATTGAACAGCAGTAAGAGCCATATGTTGTTACACAGAAATATTAACAATGAAAAAAATATAATTAAATCCACAGGAGAGGAGCTTTATTCAGTGTTAAATATTTGATAACCTGAATGAGCAGGATTGGGATAATGTAAATGATGGGAACACACTACATTATTAAAACACTCTTCTGAATTCCATAATATGCTCAACAACTCTTTTGACTAAGAACAGTGTCACAATTTCCACCTTACAAAGAGTAACACTCCCCTTTAGGCTATAGATAAACCTTTCCGAAGTACAGGTGAATATGAATAATGTCCAAAATGTACTTTCTCCAAAGGAGTTGGTGCCTCTAAATCTTCAGCAAAGAAGCAAACGTATAAATAGAATATACCAGGAGAAACACAATTTGAATAATGAACACTTAATCTTGCTAAAGTAAGCTGACATTGCATTGTGCTGTTCTGAATATCTTTTACAAAGCAGGTGAAGATAAAATATACAAGCTTTGGCAGATATGCATGTAGTACTATCTTGAGTGAAAAATCCATTCAGAAATTATTCTCTGTTACGCTTTCATAAGTGATTTAGTTCTACTTTGCTGAACCGGTCAGAGATGTTACTTTTTCTAAAGGTGACATTATTTGTAATGAGGCAGTTAGCCACTATGTTTCCTTGAGAATTTAAGAAATCTACAATACAACACAATGCAATATTCTTTTATTTAGTTTTGAATTTCAGTACTTCCCAAGAACATGCAAATTCACTAGACACCATGTCCCAGAGTGTACAGTAACAGTTATCCTGAGACAGGCTCTCACATATACTTTCCTAATAAGCTTCGCTATGCAAAACTCTGTTTTAACAATATCTTCCACATCCCAATCTGGAAGTTAGAATCAGGTTTGTAACTCCATTTCCAGCTTGGGAGAAATAAGTGCTATTCATGTCAACCAGATCAGTCTAACTGTGCAGAAGGGGCAGGCTTTCTGCAGCCTGAGCAAAAGGTAATGAATCACAGATGTAATTCCTACAGTCAAGTAAGCTCAGAAACTGTACTCTCCATGGGCTTGTACCACATTTCCAGCTGTAATCTCCCAACCACTAATTTCTCCTTTTAGCTGATGCAGACAGCTACCTGTCTCATTTTACATTGTWGTATTATAGAGGCCCAAACACTGATTTCCTTGTGGGCTTCTCATTGACAGCTCTTGTCACCGAAGTCTCACGAAGATCGAGCCTTGGCCAGTTAATTTTCATTTCGTTTCAAGATTTAGGGGAGCAGACAAAAACTGTAGCATGCTGCTTCTGGGACAAGGCAAAGCAAAGTTTCTTTCCTGCAGCCAACTTGTAAGACCAAAAGAACTCCCTGTTCATTACTGACCTTAAATAAGAAAAATGGAGTATCTGAGAGCTTGTTGCATGCTTTTTCCTCTTAAGAATGACTGTGCTTTCTGTTTAACAATGCGTTCAGGAGCAGAGATACCTGAAGTAGTTTTAAGCAAGCATGGCTGAGTATTAGAAGCACTGTAGCTATGATAGCCGTATGTCTGACAGGGCTTCCTAGTTGACGTAACTTCTTTTTTACTGCTCAGTAAAAAAGCTGACTTACCCAAGTCAGCTTACTGAGTATTTATTAGGATAGCTCAACATTGCAGCACTTTGCATAGCGTGGATAAACTAAACTGTAAGGGGATGAAGCTTTACAAATCATGCCCACAGAGAGGTTCACACATTTAAGTCAATCTTTCATAGTTACAAAATGAAAACTATATAAACCTGAAGAAATGAGGGGGCGGGTGTGTGTGTGTCTGTGTTCAGCAGCTTTCGTGGTTTCCTGTCACTGCTTCTTTTCATTATATGTTGTGATATGGTGTTGCATAAACTTGTGGTGTCAGGATACAGCAAGGGGAATTGAATAGGAGCAAGAATGTTTAAGTAGTACATCCATGTTTTAAGAGGGCTTTTAACCAATCAAACAGAAATACCAGGGTAGAAAGACTGGCAGGGACATCTTTTGAGTCTTCCGCAACCCGATTAGCTAACAAAGGAGACACCTCTGTAATGAGGTGAAAAAATGACAGTTGGTCATCTAGGAAATTTTCTGAAATATTCAAATTTCTGTGTG
Source organism: Oceanodroma leucorhoa (assembly GCA_030449065.1). NCBI lineage: Eukaryota > Metazoa > Chordata > Aves > Procellariiformes > Oceanodroma > Oceanodroma leucorhoa. The sequence continues at coordinate 5,117,977 of JASVER010000041.1, read as the reverse complement.
TGGAGAGATCAGGACATGTCAAAAGGCAGTTTCCTCAGACACATTTTTTGTCATTTTCCTTTATTCTATTTCCATCTCCAGAGAGTTTTGGTACACCAGAGTAGATGTTACTACTACCATTTGAATTTTTGTTTCAAGTTCCCATGTGCTATGGCAAGATGTGCCATGTTCATACTTTGTGTGGAATGATAAATCAACATGGATAACATAAACTTGTGTGTCACTCTAATGACTTCATTAATCATTGACCTCAAAACAGCATCCAAATGATTCAACCCCAAATTCAGAAAAGGTACACAGAAACATAGGGAACTGAACATAGACCATTTCCAGGATTTATTCTTTTGATTAAAGAGAATACTCTCTGATATAAATAGTATTTTCCGATTGGGATTCCAAATCCCTCAAGGAGTAATAAAAAAAAACCCCAAACCACTAAGAAAATAAGACAGACAGCAACATCCAGACTGTGACTGTGCAGTATCTGCTGTGTATGTTTTAGGTGGTACAACTTAATGTTTTATCTCTGGCAGCTCAGGCAACCAGGTTATCCAATTCTGGTGGAGCAGGATAACTGGCAAATAACCCTTGACACTCCTCTACAAGGGAATATAAGTTCAGCTGCACTTGAACACCGTGATACTTTTGGAAACATGTCAGATGAATAGCTATTATGAATTTTATTCCAAAATTTGTATCCAACATTTCCGATTTCACCAGCATTGTGTAGATTTTCAAAGTAATTATTTTGAATGAACAAGAATGGTTTCCATGGGAATGGGAATATTTGAATGGAACTTTACCTATAATAAGGACATGGAAGAAGTTAGTAAAATACACAATTCAGTGAGACAACTGTGACTGGTGATGGGATCTGAACTAAAACCACGATAAATTGGAACTTCACAGCCTTTTGAACAGTGAATCACATCTCAACAAAGAAAATGTAACTCATAGTCACATACCGGCTTGTCAGCAATCCTGGAATTTACTTCAGGGAAAACTAACTTCAGGACAGTATTGTTGCTTGTTGTTCCAATACCAGCTGTGCACGCACACATTCTTATTGTAGAAAAAAATATGGCATCACTCATCATGGCTGTTGTTTTCAAACGAGCAGGGAATTCTTTGGGATGTGTAAAAAAAATTTGGTAAATTCATAGACTTACCCACTCAACTTCATTCATAGGAGCAGGAACTTTCTTTCTACAGAGACTTGTCAATCAAAAAGAGACAGGAGTCTGGCATATTCAATATTTGTCTTTCTTACCGAGAAATAGGATTTTTAATGTGGATTGTTCTTTAACCTGTTACCAAACGTGCGTACCATTCCAGCKAAATGTGAAACACATGGTTATTTGATCTTTAACTGGACACTGAAATTTATAGGTATTCCATGGATGAACAAAATCAGTCAGAGTTGACAGCTATTTCTGGTCTTTCACAGTCTTAGCTATTTAATCAAGATTATAACTAAGGTAGTGGTCGTTTACGATATTGCTTTAGAAGATTGCACAGCTTGAAGAAACGGCCCTGTTGACATAGCTGTTATTTCTGCTTCTGGGTTGCTTCACTTCCTTCCTACGCAGTAACAGTCACAAGCACCTTCTTACAACCAGACCTAGATCAAGACTTCTCATCCGTATGAACAAAACCAAGAGAAAAAAGCACTGGGTCGCTCATGATTTTGCAGAAGGGGTGGGMAGGGGAGGGGATGAGAGCAGCACCTGATGATGGCGGGAGAGTGGCCATGCACTTTTCTCCTACAGGAATGATTGCCATCTTGCACAGCTCAGCTGCTTCTTCAGTGGCAGTGGCAATCTGTCTTTGCCTTGCTGTAGCACAGGTTGGCAAGCAGCAAGGCCATGGCTGTTTTGCAGCTGCCCCACTTTGCTTATGCATAGAATAAACTCTGTTGGCAGCATTAAATGTGGATGAGCTGCCAGGGTGTCGCGTATGAAGACAGAAGTAACAGTCTAGTTACTTGTACCAGAATACGCTGTGCCCTCTACTCAAGCTGTTGTACTGACTTCCTTGGAAACCCAGCTGACTTGGAACACAAGCTTGCAAACAGTTCCCTGGTTCCCTTAGGAAAGGCTCCATGGCTTAAAACGGATGTTTTGTGTAGGAATTGGAAGGAAGATGAACTCCAGCGTCACTGAGTTGGATACTCTGCTAACACCGGCAACAGCTTTACAATCTCTTTTTTTGACACATTTCATAAACTACTCGGCCTGCAGCTACACTTCACCCACAACAGGTACTCCGCGGCGTCTGCCTATTCTTACCGCTACACAAGCTCGGACCGAGCTCCAGCGCAGGGGGGCGGGAGGCCACTGCCCTGCCCCAGCCGGGCCGCTGCCCGAGGACGGTCGCGCCCCACGCCGCCGCCCCCGCAGCCCCGGCCCGCCCGGCGGGAGGAGCCGGGCGCTGCCGCCGCCGCGGCCCGTCCCCGGGGCGGTGCCTGCGGCCCAGTTCCTGGTGGCGGGCATGGCGCGGCGGGCGGGCGTCGCGCTGCCGCTCTGCCTGCTCCTCCTCTGCCTGCTGCGGCCGGCGGCGGCGCGGCCGCCCGCCCCGCACCTGGTGCTGGTGCTGGCCGACGACCTGGGCTGGGGCGACGTGGGCTGGCACGGCTCGGCCATCCGCACGCCGCGGCTGGACGCGCTGGGGGCGGGCGGCGTGCGGCTGGAGCGGTACTACACCCAGCCGCTCTGCACCCCCTCCCGCAGCCAGCTCCTCAGCGGCCGCTACCAGGTAGGCGCGGGCCGAGGGGGACACCCGGGGGAACTCCGTCCCGGAGCTGTTTGTTGCCCCAGCGCGGCGGTGCCCGCGGGAGAGCCGCCGGGGCTCCCTCCATCCCTCCCGGCGGCGGGGGCGGCGGCGTTGCCCTCCCGGCCCCTTCCCTTCGCCCCGGCGGCGCGGCGGCAGGTGGCGGGCGGGGCGCTGCCCTCCGCCGGGCTTCCCGCGGCGCTGGCTGTGGCTCGGCCTTCCTGTAGCTCCGGCAAAGGTGCGCTTGGGAGGAGGCTACTGTACGAAAGCCAGCTGCGTTTATATGCAGGGAAACTTGCTTCGCTTACTTTTGGCTTGCTAGCTCGGCAGTAAACTAAGCGGGAGTTTAGTGCAAGTTGTTCTGCTTCAGAAAAGCTGAGGTGCTCTCTAGGCTTCACTTGTATTAACAGGCATGGCAGCGTATCGTGAAAAATATTCCTGTCGTAGTCATCTTCTATTACGTGCTTCTGAACTGGACAGGCACGCAGTCAAGATGCAGCCAGAAGCAGATAAACCCTACCTGCTCAGTTTATGCAGCGTTTTCCAATGCAGTGTTTAAATGCTGTACATTCTCCTTCATGTGGTAATATAGGTGTAGACATTTATGCGCCCCTTGATGGAGTGCACACAGACTGATCCTTAGTCAGAGTGTCTACCTGCCTCATAGTCCTAGTGATGATTTTTCCCCTTTTTTTCAGTTGCACAGGTATAAGAATTGGACTTTATCATACTGCTATACTCCTCCCTCCCCCTTCTTTTTATTGCAACTTTGGCAAAAACGAGGCGGGGGGGGGAGGGGGAGAAGAATACAGCACAGACAGAAAGGAAGAACTCACAGGGGGTTAAGTGTATTTGGGAAACTTCCCCTCTCTCTTTCAGAAAGTCCTGCACATGTGTATTAACCATGGTGATTGTCAAAGAAACTGTCCAGAATGAAAATAAATGTCATCCTGTATTAATGGATGCTATCTCTCTACAACTACCTGAAAGGAGGCTGTAGAGAGGCCGGTGTCGATCTCTTTTCCCAAGTAACAAGCGATAGGACGAGAGGAAATGGCCTCAAGTTGCGCCAGGGGAGGTTTAGATTGGATATTAGGAAAAATTTCTTCACCGAAAGGGTTGCCAAGTATTGGAACAGGCTGCCCAGGGAAGTGGTGGGGTCACCATCCCTGGAGGCGTTCAAAAAACGTGTGGATGTGGCACTTTGGGTCATGGTTTAGTGGGCGTGGGTGCTGGGTTGATAGTTGGATTCGATGATCTTAAAGGTCTTTTCCAACCTTAATGATCYTATGATTCTATGATCTCTTATCGCAGAAAGGTTGTTCGAGGTGATACTCTTTCCAAGCAACATTTGTTCCATTCCTAGAAACTCCAAGAGTCAATAACAAAGAATARTAAGATGTAATTGACTTTTTTACCAACTCTTTAAATTGTTCTGTGTAAATAACCTAAAACATTTTTTCATTTTTACTATTTCTACAATACAGTTCATACTCTGAATGTGCTTATCTAGAAATGGTTCAGGGTTAAGTGGACAGTGCTGTGTCTGATCTTTGAAGTGGAAATTGGAAATGCTCATAGTTCAGTCCTGATTTAAATTCATCATATGCATCTCACTTGACAATTTAATCATCTTTGTGTTGACCTTGTTACAAATGTGTAAAATAGTATTAGAAAATGGTATGAATTTTTCTATAAAATTGAGGAGACATTGTGCGCAGGAAATAATTATGTAGCAAATATGTGGGATTTTGTTTTGTTTTACCCATTGGTATGATTAACAATTGCTCAGAGATTTGAAAAAGTAACCTAAACCTGGTCCTGTCTGGAGCTGGAATTTTGATAGTCATATTGCAGTCCATAAAGAAAGAAGAGCAAAGGTATTGGTTTATTAAAGCTATAGATTTTTTTTAATTATTATTATTTTCCTCTCCTTTTTCTTGCTTTCTAGAGACAGTGGAAAAAATTACAATGCTTTGCTAGCTTGTGTCTTTCACTATATTAATAATCTTTTTTTTACGTAATGTAATACCACATTTAAAAATGTAGTATTAAATGTAATACTACATTTAAAAAAAAAAAAAGGTTTTGCCAGCTCCTGTTTCAAAGAAAATCAGTAAGTAGTAAGCCCTTTGTGATAGTCTACTTATCCACTTGCCTAAGATCAGGGCTTATTTGGTTTAAAAGTGAGTTCAAAATGTTACTAAAGTGATGCTTTAAAAATYAATCATGCAGCTTGCTACACTGGAGTGCTTAGTGGAGTTATAAAATCTGATGTCTTTAGCTGTAAGGGTCTTGGAGGTTTTGTGCTTTGACAGAGGCAGATTACTAGAAATACTCAGTAAATAAACAAGATGTTTATACTTCTATGTGTATGTTTGCTGGCCTAAGTTTAGGGTAGTGCGTTTTTTTTTCTGGAGGAGATAGGGGAGTTGGCAAAAGCCAGCTTATAGTACGCAATAACTGAAGAGGTTTCTTGCATCAAGCAAAGTGTAGTGCTCAGAGTATCATTATCAGTCGTCCTTTTGTAAAGAGACACAAAGTTCACCACTTCTTAAGATTGCAAACTTATGTGGAACTATTAGAGGTCAGATCTAGGCAGTCTTTAAAACTTGTGTTATCTCCAGCATCCAAATGCTTTTTTTGTAAAAGTGCTCACACTCACTTTAAGTATGTAAATAAATGCATAAACGTGTGTATATAATGCACATTTAGAAAAAAAGCGCCCTCTTAGCCTTTATCACCATTTCCTCCGGTGACTATTCTCTGATACAGGCAAAAGCTCAGTAGCTTCACCTGCCATGTGCCTGTTTGCCCATCTCTACCCCGTTTAAAATCTCTCATTCCATGTTAAGATGTTGTCCCTAGCCTTCAAAAAGACCGTAATGGTAATTGTTACCTGTTGGATTTTTAGACAAAAACGCAAAAGGCTTTGCTCTTTTTTTATTGCACTCAATTTATGCCTGGGAAGATCTTGTAAACCCCTGTGGTGCTATTTCCTTGTCTTCCTCCATATTCCCCCTGCCCTCCCCCCGCGGCTTCCTCATCTTCCTTGGTGCTACATTGGTGAGGACAGGAGGCCCTAAAACTAATGCTAGCCTCTGGTGTAGCTTTGCTTCTTTTTGCACTTGCTTGTAAAGCAGCCTTCGGGAATGCGTTGCTGTGTTGTAACTAATCTTGCATACTTCTTCTCTCTGCTAGATCCACACAGGTTTACAACACCAAATAATTTGGCCGTGCCAGCCCAGCTGTGTGCCACTGGACGAGAAACTCCTCCCAGAGCTACTTCAAGAGGCGGGATACGTTACTCACATGGTGGGGAAGTGGCATTTAGGGATGTACAGAAAAGAATGCCTTCCAACCCGCAGAGGATTTGATACTTACTTTGGTAATGGTTACATTTAACACAGGCAATAAATGCGATGTTAAAAATGATGAGAAACTGCCCGATTCTTCTAAGAGCAGCAGATTTACTGTTACTGTATAAGTAAATTAATATCTGGGCATGCATGTTTCTAAAGTGTAACTGCTTAAAATAAGATAGTGCCTTAAATGCATGCCCAAGCCTTACAACTTATTGGAGAAAATATCATAATTATTGAGTGGCTCCAAAGAAAGTATTTCTCTCTTGTGATCTGGATTTAATTTGGTTCCATGATGGTTAGAAGATTTAAGGTGTAGTGATTGGTTTGTTTTTATAAGTGTCTTTAATCTGAACGTTTTATATTAGATCAGACAGCAGACATCGCTTGCTCTGCAAATAATGCTGCACTTCTAAAAGCTGATATTTTTAAGAGAGAAATAGACGTCATAACCACATTCATGCTTTGTGAATAGAGTAGCATTGGTTTTCCAGAGCCTGTGGCAAGGAAGATAGTGTGAGAGCCTCTATGAAACAGTATCCAAAAGGTCTGTTGCAGGAACTCGCAAGTTATGAAGTCAAACCCTCAGATTAAAAAAATAATGTCGGAATCAGATTGTCCAAGTGTGAGTGTTACAAAGCAACTTGTAGCTACATGTTGTTTATTCTTCCTCTCGCAAAGGCTCGTGTCCTGATATTGATTGGATGTTTATTACATTGTTTTGCACAAGCGCTGCAGATGTTAGTGAATCAGGCTGCCTGCAATACATCTCATTCCGTGTGGTACTTAATGCAAAGTTGTCCATCTCCACTTGGTTGTTTTTAAGAAAMTTCCATTGAATGGAGAATTTCAAAACAGTTCATTGTCTTCAAAACAACTTTGCAAGCTGTTGATAGTACTGCTGCCCACCTCTACAGCTGAGAAAGTAAGATGCGAGAAGCTTAAGCTGAAGTCCACGTTCCTCTTGTCTAACTTCAGGTACTTAAATGAAGAGCCTGGCTGCGCTGTGTGCCTGTTACAAACAGTGGCGACATCGTGGTTTAACCGGGCAAGCAGCTAAACACCACACAGCTGCTCACTCACTCCCCTGTCCCCTGAGGGATCGGGGAGAGATTCGGGCGGAAAAAAAAAAGTAAGATTCGTGGGTTGAGATAAAGACAGTTTAATAGGACASAAAAGGAAGGGAAAATAATAATAATGGTAAAAGAATATACAAAATAAGGGATGCACAATGCTATTGTTCACCACCCGGTGACTGATGCCCAGCCAGTCCCTGAGCAGCGACCCCCCAGCCAACTTTCCCCCAGTTTATATACTGAGCATGACATCATATGGTATGGAATATCCCTTTGGCCAGTTTGGGTCATCTGTCCTGGCTTTGCCCCCTCCCAGCTTCTTGTGCATCTCCAGCCTTCTCAGTCGGTAGAGCATGAGAAGCTGAAAAGTCCGTGGCTCTGTGTAAGCACTACTTAGTGACAACTAAAACATCAATGTCAACATTATTCTCGTACTAAATCCAGAACACAGCACTATACCAGCTACTAGGAAGAAAATGAACTCTATCCCAGCTGAAAGCAGGACAGGCAATCCAAACTTTAGGTGAGAAGAACTGTTACCTTTGGTTGTCTTTTTTGACTCTTCAGGAACCTTGGGGCCGTGGTTTCACAACTGAATAAAGATAGTATATATGGATTGTAATATAACGTCTCGTTGCTTAAACATATATGCCTCCTCCCATCCCTTTGCAGTAGCTTGGGATCTTTTTGACGGCATAGATGTAGATAGGCTGGCACTCCTCGTGAAATCTCACCCTGGGACTGCGCAGRCTCTTAATGCGGGAGCCTTAATACAGGCTGGCTCTGGGCGTGGTCGCTGGGTGCCCAGCGTGACGTTATTTTTCAGAGAATGTAGCAGTTTAGTATCCTATAACGTTCATGTAATTCCAGTAGGTTATGAATGCAATTAAGGGGCATTTGATTCTTTGGCAAACTTGATGCAGTGTGTCCCCCACTGGGCGCTCAAAATGAAAAAATGGAACTTGTGGCTCTGAGTACATTGATGTAGGCAGTCTACCCACAAAATCTCTCCTTATGCTTTGAAACAAAAGCCTTTTTTTCCTCCTAAAAATGTATTAGAAGTTTATATTGTATTTAAAACAGAACTTAATTCTTTCTGTACGAACTTTTTTTGCACAAGTAACTGTATTTGAAGCTGCTGAATAAAAATTCAAGTGAAGTTCCTCCATTTTGGGTTTTTGTCCCCAATTCTAGTTTGGTTTTGCAGAACTTAAGAATATATTTTTGCAGATTTGTCTGTTTTTTCAGGGTGAATAAATCTGAAATCTGATTTCCAAAGTAATAATTACTGAGATTAAAAAAATTTTGAAGAGATTTGTTTCTGGTCAATAAAAAGCAAAGGCACTCAATGCTTAACAGGGTAGCCCTGGGTAGGAGCAAATCTATACCTCTAGAATTTTTGCATAGTTTCTTTTGGGTATCTTTAAATAATAGAGTCTTTTTTTCACCAGTTGGTGTCAGCAGTGGATCAGAAGTTGCTTTACAGCTGGCATAAAAAATGCTTCATACTTGGATGGTTTTGAATAAATAAAAAAAMCCCTGAACTTTCTAATAGAGAGAGAGGTCTTATGTGAATATACTAATATACAAAATCATACCAGCTAAAAATCAGAGTAGTACACGGATAGGTCACTGCCTTTGCTATCAGTGCATTAGTTTAATGCTAATGTATTTGATGTCAAGTTATGAATATAAAGTCATTGAACTGCTTTCAAAATGTTTCATGTTTTGAAATTACTACTTTCATTAGCAATAAAAAGTCTATGAAATATTAAATGTTGAGCTACTTAGACCTGTCAAGGTATGTCACTACAGATGGTCAAATGTTGGATAAGTGTTTCAGCTCAAAACCACTGAAGTTTTGACATTTATTTTTGACTTCTTTTGCCCCTGATGTATCTGTTTATATGACAGTATGTTGGCCCCCTTATTTGACATCTTTTCCTGTTCTAGGCTATCTTCTGGGGAGTGAGGATTATTATTCTCATGACCATTGCGTCCTCATCAAAGCAAAGAACGTAACGCGCTGCGCTCTGGACTTTCGAGATGGAGAAGAAGTTGCAACTGGGTTTAAAAACATGTACTCTACTAATTTATTCACAGAAAGAGCTATAAATCTTATAGCCAATCATAAAACTGAGAAGGTACAGTCAGCAGCTGTTACTTTGATAACTTTAGTACTAAAGAATGTTTAAAAAAATGTTAATGAAATATTAATCGAGAGACCTGCACTTGAGCTGTAATTTGGGGCTTTTCAGCAGGGTGTGCAGAGCTAAATGTGAGAAGTAGGGCTGGTAAAACTCACCTTTGTCTGCTGTCAGAATCAGCTTTGGCTGCACAGCCCTGGCCTGCTACCCTTCTCCATTTCTTTTTTAATAATACAAGTAATGAATTTATAGAAATGATTTAGCATGTAGTTTGCTCTTCTAAAAAGAGAATGGAAAGTTTAATGGGAGAAGTTTCATAGAAAGAGACTGTTAACAACTGTGTTATGAAGAAAAGATACACCTGATGTTTTTCCACAGCTTCACAGAAGTCCTTTATCGAAGTTTTATTAGTTTATGTTTAGGGATTAGAAGAGACAAATGTAAAAGAAATCAGAACACAGTGCCTGCAGCTGTTGATGTATCAGGGCAGCTTTTGCGGCAATAACTTTTGCATTTAGTACTTTATGTTCCACTAATTTCCATTCTATCCCTTCCACCCCAGCCCCTCTTTCTCTACCTTGCTTTTCAGTCTGTCCATGAACCTCTTGAGGTCCCTGAAGAATACATGAAACCATATTCTTCCATTAAAGATGTAAAGAGGCGCCATTATGCAGGGATGGTGACTCTTATGGATGAAGCTGTAGGAAATCTTACTGATGCTCTGAAAAGATATGGTCTTTGGGACAACACCGTTCTTGTTTTCTCTACTGGTAAGTTCATTTAAATATTCTTTCAGTAATAACTTTGATACAGTATCTAACAAGCTGACTGCCAGACTTCTGGCCCCTCTGTTCTTTCTCCATATATTTTCTAACTGCAGAAGAGCGATGAAAGTGAAATAGGACTTTATACCAGAAGGAGCAGTTTCTCTCCCCTCTCTTACAGCTTTCTCAAGTACGACAAAAACAACTCTGAAGTGTCTGTGCAAATGGGGGGTATTCCTATTGGAGTAAAAACAGCATTGTAAAAACTGAGGAGTGCAGTGAAGTTGGAGGCATCTTACTTGCCACTGCGGTTACTAAGTATCTATCAGAATTGAATCCTTACTGAGAGTGATCTACCAAATTCAATTGTCCTGAGCTATAGGTAGCTGTCTGATCAGTCTATAAATTACCACGTGTTGCATGAAGCACGAGCRGCCAGCAGTTTGAAGCCAAGACTCCCTTATTTTCATGTAACATGTAATTTTTGTCTTCCTTGAAATATTTCACTGTTACCTTACTCCCATGAAACAAAGGTCTGTTAATAAAAAAGCTTAATATGTGATGATACAGTCTAGGCTGCCAAATTACAGGCTAAGTTTTTGTATGTACTAGCGCACGATCTGGTTTCTAGATTATTAGGGTAATGCAAATAATACAGTACAAAACAGTCTCCTTTGTTTCCAAATTAGGAATGAAACAGAACCTTTTTGAAATACAGCTGCTTGGCTGGGTTTCAGGAACATAGTTATTCTTGTTTGGCTGGGAGTGGGAAGTAGCCTTTCAATGTTTACAGTTGCTCTTTTGCCCAGGCTTTACATATTAGGGCTGTCAAAATGGCAAACTAATTTTTTGTGAACTTTAAAAAAAACAACAACAAAACCACCCCAAACCCCAAGGTTTGATGAAAATGCAGTGATGTGTTTTGAGTTTAGCAGCTGCTTGCTATAGCACTTGGAATCTTGGAATTTCATTTTCAGTCCAAACCTGTTTGCCTTATGGTGTTACATTTGTGTCCAGGTTTTGGCTCTAACAGGATTCGATAACTCTTCTATGCCTGTTTCTGTTTGCGATGTTTTCATATTTAGAACTGAAAGTAAGCAAAGCCATATGGAAAATTATACCAATATTTATTCCATATGGAAAAAATCCAGTCTTTGCTGATGAGGTCCTGGTAGAGTTATTTCAGTAATGTTTGTTCAGTATGTTATGGAATAAAACTAAAGAAATCTGAGTTGGAATTACAGGGTATGACTGAATTAAAAAGACAAATTTATTTTTTTGTTTATAAAATGTTTTTTTTCCAAACAATGACAATATACCCTGCTTTTAACAGTTGTCATCTTGCAATCAATTACAGGTATATTTCAACAACAGTCAAACAGTCAGGAGAATCCAGTGTCTGCCCTATCTAATTGGACTTATCTTGAGTTAATTGACGTTTTAAACTGCGGAGAATGGAATTCAATATGATTGAAATGCAGGGAAATTGGGCCTAGATCAAGCAGGCCAGGGGGCAGTGATTCGGGTTTTTTCAGTGTTCTCTCTCCACTTCAAACAGCTATTCTTTACAGGCATGAAACATTGCATGCATTAAAGACCCAGTTTCCAAAAAACAAATGTTGAAACCATTAAGCATTAAAAAAAAGGCAAAAAAAAAAAAGCGTGAAATCTCTTCATCTTTTCTATAGTGTATTTATCGCTTTTGCAGATGGTGAGTTTTAAAACGGGCATAGAACCATTGAAAAGAAACATGAGAAGGTCTGCAATTGAGCATCTTGACCAGACAGTTGTGCTATGTGAGATCTCTCGGCACAGCTTTCAAGTCCTTTGTAATTGGGAGTCTTAGTGGGCACTTGGGCACTGGTAGCTATAATACGGGTATATACTTATAGCATATTACCTTCAGCTCTTGAGGGCATGCCTGCTTGAGGAAGCTGTGCCTCCTCGCCCTGCCCCAAGTTCTCGCCTGGGACTGGGGCACGCTCCTCTTGCTCAGTATGGCAAAAGAGACACACTTTCATCTATGATTAGGAATTCTCTCCAAGAAAGTTCTTCCCATGTTGTGGGGTTAAGAATCAATTTAAGGATTTAAATGAAGACTGCAAGGGAGAATCTAGGGAAGGATAAAGTGTGTCTATAATTTTAATGAGCAGTATCTATGTGTCTCCTCAGCGTAGTCGTTAAAGACACAGGATCATAAAAGCACTCTGTTTTGTTATAAACCTCTGTGGTTTGGTAACTGTAGTGTTGGAAACCTGTAGAGGAAAAAGAAGCAAAGACCCCACTTTTACGGTAGATTTTACTAGATTCATTACTATTCCCTGTTTAGTTGCGGCCAAAATTTGCACTTGGATATTTGCATCTCTCACTGTTTCAAAATCCCCCCCCCCCAAATAATTTACAAGTGATCATTTGCTATTGTGTGCTGTAGCAAGTAGCATTGCAACAAACATACAGTCTTCCAGATGATTCCTTCGCTGTGAAATGTCGACCTCAAAATTAGAGATCTCTTTTTAGTGGGTGCTCATTGAAATACTCTAGAACATGATATAATCTTTGCTCTCATGGTAGATTTCTTTTTAATAAACTCTTTCGTGTTTCTTCCTATTTGTATATGTTATGGCTTAACCAAGATTGCCTTGAAAACATGCCAGTTGGCAAATGGAAAGACTGCACATTTTAAAAGGGCCTTGTAAAATGTGTAGAAGAACTCCAGTTCCTCTTCAGAGTGGCCTGATAGAGACACCGGGCCAAAAATGAAGTCATCTAGTCATTAGCAAAGTCTGACTCCATCAGTATATTGTGTAAAGCAACATTTCTGGTGTCTTTTTGAACAGATACACAAGCTATTTCTACAGGTGAATAGGAAAAAGGAAAAGATGAGCTAGTTCATCGGTATGTGATGTTATATTTGTGTATCAAGTAGTAGCTTGAAAAGTCTTGTCTGGTGTGATATGGGAGCACCTTTTATACTGCAGATACTSGTAAGTCTACGCTAATGAGATCAGTGGTGAAAATGAAGTCATTGCCTGCTCAAGCAAAACAGATGAAAACGGGTACAGCGCTGTCTTGGGTACCCATGGCCTTTTAGCCACTTGAAAACAAAAAGAATGAGATATGTAGGGTTTATTTTTCTTTTTAGGAAACATAAGAGACTATAACTACCTGCTTTCCTGAAGAGAGCCTTGATATAACATAAATAAAGGTCATAAAAAGCATTCAAGTGGTACAAATTTACCTCARCACTATTAGCACTGGCTTGGAGTCCAAATTTTGCTTCAAATATAGACCTATGATTTGGGTTAAGAAGTGGGGATTTGCTGTAAATACCATGTGTTTATAGTTTCTGCAACATATTACAAGTAATTCTGGTGGAAACTTGCCAACATTAGAGCAAAGGAGTCTGACCTCAAATTTCAGTTCTGTAGTAAAGCTACTATCCTTTGCTTTATTTAACTTTCAGCCTTTTAATATACTAAATAATTTTGGAGAAAACTCCTTACCGCTCTTTCTTCCAATATGTCTGTTAATTCTTAAATGTGGATTAGCACTGTAGTGTCTGGTAGTTGCCATAAGAGGGCTTTGAACAGTAAAATATATGGAACTTTTCAAGCCTTGGTTTACATTGCTGAGAGGAAACCACCTAAATCCTTTCCATAATGGAGCATGTGACAGTGATGACTGTTTTCACTCCGAAAGAGGATCTTTTTATCATTTTAGAATTATGATTAATAAAAGCACAGATTGTTTTGGACATACTTACTGATGTTTATACAGTCTCTCTCTCACCCCCCCTAAATTTTTTTCCCCCAAAATTTTGTATTACCCTAATAAAGACTTTTTCTCAGTCTTTTTTTTTTTTTTTTTTTTTTTTTTAATTCCAGCCAGCATATTGTGGCTTTTGTCTAATACAATTTTGGGATTTTTTTGCTTATTTCCAGCTCCTACTTTGTTAGAAACCAGGGATCTGACTTCCAGTGGTTCCCTAAGGGCAGTTTTTAATCTTCTCCCTGATGTCTTTGTTCCTGAATCAGCTCTTGCTCCTTCTCTTTTGCCGGTGAGGGACTTCAGAGAGACTTGTAATTGCAGATTGCCCAAGCCAACTGAAGGCAGTTTGGTTAGAGCAGTTATTCTCTGGCTGTCGTGTCAGAGGTGCCAATTTTGAAGGTTGTGTTGTCAGATTTTTTTAGTAAACCTGCTCAATTACAGATCTGAAGACCTGCTTTAATTGGTCTTGTCAGGAAGTTCTGAGAGGTTCGGTGCATTGCCAGCGAGAAAGACTCCTGGGCATCTACTGCCTGAGCATCTGCTGCTTCCTAAGAGGAAATAAGCACAGGTGCCTTAGCTGCAAGCACCTTCAATCAAACTAGTTATCTGAGTCCATATATTCCCAAATACTACTTTTCTGTTTCTTGATTATTTAAGCTTGTTACTATACAGGCAAATGTTGCGGCTGATCACTGTACTTGCATTGGTCAGAGTTGTTGCATGTCAGTGATAAATAGTGAAAGGTGCTTGTGGTTGGTGTTTTATAATCCAGTGTTGGCTTTTATTATTTTTTTAGGCTTTTTTCCATTAAAGTATGGGTGGTAAGAATAAATTTTTTAGAAATAAAAGAATATCTTCTCTGCCATATGATGCAGATAATAGTAATGAGACATCTAGACTGATTTGCAAGAATATATTATCAAAGGCAGAAATGTAATCTTATGATGGAAATTAATTTCAAAATGAAAACTGAGAAGATGTTGATGGTCAATATATTATATTTTTCCCCTGTTTTAAAATCCTGTGGAAACCCAAAATGTTCTGTAGGAAATGTTTATTTATCTTTCCTTCCTTCTAGCATTAACCTCTCCCCATCCACCCGGCTTTTTCCGAGCAAAACCTAACACTCCAAGTTCCTGAACAGAGGGTGACCTTGTGCCAGAGGCACTCGCTTCTTTTTTCCCTTTGTGTTTAAAACATACGTGGAATCTTGAATTTTTCTTCCTGTTTTTAACAAATGCCAGTGCTTAAAGTGAAGTTCACTTGTAAATGAAACTCAGAAGTTAATTTTGCCCAGAGTCGCAAGCTGGCCATTTTTGTGTAAAGCTTTGACTTAAGCTTGCTAATAGTTATGCTAGCAAATCTTTCCTCAGGCTGAGGTGAATGCTGAAAACAACTCATTTTACATGTTAACAACGTTTAAGAATTTCCCACATCTCTCAAAAGGTTGTCTTAAACTATGATAAGACTATGATTAAACTATACTAGTTTGTTCTCCATAGCAGTGCTTAAGAAGCCATTATTCTTTGTGTCAGAATTTTCTACACTGAAATCAGTGGTCAGGTTCAGTGCTCTCTCACTGGGACAAGTCCAAAGTTTTCTCAACTATGTCTCATTTAACTTGCTTACTGCAGACATATGAACAGTTTGTCGGGTTGTTGCCGTTGTTTTTAGGTTAAAATTTCCCTCTGTGTTTCTCTTGTGTATAGCGATGGTGAATGCTAGCGTAGACCTGACACAGTGGGGTCTGTATTTACTAAGACCTGTTTAATTACTGAGACTGCTTACAATGAAAGCATTCGCCTGAAACTGTCTGCACTAGGATTGCTTCTATCATGAAAGCTGTACTGGGAGGGAAAAAAAAAAAAGAAAAAAAAAGAATTCAGTAGGATGAAAAAGGACATTGTTCACACAGCTTTCGTAGGGCTAAATTTGTAACTATTGGAATCTTGTGTACATCAAATGCGGTTTTTTTCCATGAGATCAATTTTCGCTTTTTTTCCCCCCTCACTTTAGAAAAGTCAAGAGAATAAAGAGATAGTTCTGGTGAGTTACAGAAAAACGTAGAGGTTGATTTATCTGAACACAACTCAGTAAAAGTTGCTCTGTAAATGCTCAGTAAAGTTGCTCAGCAAATGGTGCTCTGATGCAGGAGAGGTATTACGTTCCCTTGATGGAACATAAAAGCCCTATGGGTGTATTTAAAGCACAACAAGAATTACATTAGCAGAATTTTATAGTGGAAGGTGTAGTTTTCTGTTTCTATTGTCCCTCTAAGGGAAAGGCTTTCAGTAGTTCTTCCATTACACACACAAAAAAACCTGTGTTAAGCACTGAAAATATAACAATGCGTCAGCACTCTGAAGACACTTTTTTGAGTGGCTTTTCTGCTGCTTATATTGGACCTTCAAGGTTACTCTTTCCACTGAGAGTATACAGCAGATGAAGTATACAACAGATGTTTTTTCATCAACTGATCTTAACCAAATTGGTTTGGTTCGTTTCATTGGAAATACATGTTTTATGTTAGCCATCAGAGGGAGTGTGCTTGCATTTCTATCACACTTGCAGCATGATTGAAAAACRCAGCAACAAATGGATCTTTCAGATGCAATATGGGGAAGCAGGGAAGAACTTGAGTTCAAATTAAGGGCAAAGTTATTCTCTAATTCATGCTGTGAGTCTCTTATCCACAGTGTAGATCTCCACTGTGTATTCTGTACTTTTTTTTTTTTAATGAAACCTCAATGGGAGTTTGCACTTGGAACATGTACAGAATAAGCATTATTCATGCTGTGAAGATCAGAGGGGAGAAATTTTCCCCAAATGTGATCCTTTACCGCTATTATCGGCAGCGCTCTCTGTTTAACTGTGAGTCACAACCATGAGCTTAAATCACACAAAGGAAGGGCGCTGAAGTCCTGTTCTGTGACCTAGACTTTCAACAAGAATGTTGGYGGTCAAAAATGAGATGCATTTACAGAGCTGTGCATTGAAGCTGTCTGGTACTTTCTTGTATTATGTCTGGCACTAGTAAGTGCTATTTATTTCCCTTTCATATATACGAAACTCACACAGAAAATTAAAAAACGTTTTTTAAAAAAAAAGCAACAGCTAACTGCCTGCTTGTTTTGTTGATACTGGCAACTTACTGTAGTGTTACATCCAAACTTTTGTGTACGAGAGTTATGCATGTAGACTTGTCTCCTGCTTATAGCTGTCACTTCATTTTTAAATAAGTACATATTAAATGGTACGTAGTGGTATCATGTCCGCTAAATAACTGTGGGGGTTTTAAACTATTGTATCAGTGTTGCTTGTAGTTCCCCTTTTTTGCTTTTTGTTACTATGAACTATTGACTACCTCCATAATTTCAATAGTATTTACAACAAAATCATACAAAGCCCAGTTTTGCATTATGGAAAAGAGATGTCGACACTTCATGTAAACAAAACTGCTGGGGTTTGGCTTTTCTGTAGTCTCCCCATCAGAAATAGGCAACAGCAAGAAAGATACAGGAATATGGGTTGCGTCCCATCTTCCAACTTTTGTTTATCTTTGTCTGAGGTTGTTTGCATGTTGCATGTTACTCCTTTTGTTTATTTTTAGTAGCAAACTTCAGATATCTGCTTTGTAGAAATGCTGTAGGTAGTGTCAGTCACTTCATTCACATGCTCTGTTTTCAACAATACCGAGACACTAACATTGTTAAAGTGACTTCTTAAACTCTGTAAGTCACATATGAAATAATTCCACAGTTAACTTTTAATATACTTTCCAGTTCTGGTTCAGCTGAATGGACCCTCACACTTATCTCCATATGGTTCTGATTAAGTATAAGAGCATTATTGCTCATAAAGCCCCCGCCCTTCAGAGGAGCACTAGATATATAACGTGTAACAAATGTTTACAGAATTAAACTGTGGATGAATTGGATATGCCATCTTATTTCTGCTAACTTTTTCTACAGTCGTTACACTGATTATTGTTTAGTTGTTGTGGATTAAAGGAACCTATATGGTCACTAGTATTCAAGGTTGAATTGCATTTGATTTTTAAGATGCAATATTACAATATCAGAGAGAAAAATAAAAAACTCAGTGTTGGAAAACAAAGCCAGAATTACACAAAGGAGAGAAAGAAGCAACATCTTCTGTCATCCAGTTTAGTGGTTGATACTGTTTTGGATCAGTGAGACAAAGGTGGTTGAAAATCTGTCCTCAGTCTGACATCCCCTGTAATTCATCCTCTGTTAAGGGAATTGTGTTCCCTGGCTGACGATGGCACAGTGGTAGGATCACTTTAGGTGCTGTGAGATTGAGGATTAGAAGTGTGTTTCTGTTGTTGCTGTTTACAACTCATAAAATCTCCTAATGCTGTAGCGCAACGAGAAAAGGGGAAAAAAGTCCCCAAATCATGTGAGTTTGAGTTTCTTTTTAAGCTTTCATTGTTCTGAGCTCAGATGCTGCACAGTGGAAATGTATCAGAAGCTTGAGGAGAGGGAAGGAATTTGCTCGTTCTTATTTTACTAGGACCTGGTGGGTATGGGTTCCTGTCCGTTGCCCTGATTGCCCATTTTAGGTATCCAAATGGTGAAATGTCTTCCACTTTCTGTGGGTGATTTCAAAAAAGCTTAGAAAAACTTTGAGTAAATAAGCTTTCTCTGTTTTTCCTCACAACTCTTCCTTGCACGACTTCTAATATTTCTTCCTTGTCCTCTACGTTGTTTTAGACTACTGCCATGAATTTACATATATATTGGGTACTATTAAATTACCAAATACTATTAAAGGTACTAAATGTGAAGATACGGCCAAATATATGCCATTTACTGATCAACTAGTTTCTTAACCAACATTAGCAAAGGAGATAAATAGCTACATCATCTCTTTTGTATATTGCCACTATTCTTTTAGAACCTAGATTTCTTCTATAGCCAACTTTTGAACTTTGAATATGCAAGGAAAGAGGACTACTGCTTTTAGTCCCACTAGGAATCACTCAGTGGAGCAGATATATACTAAATCTGTCACGTTGAGCACTAATATTTTTTAATATCTGCTATTATCTGGCTGGAACTCAGGAAAAAAAGGGGAGTTTATGACCTTTGGAAGAAGGGGCAGGCAACTCAGTAAGAATACAAAGATGCCATGAGGTTATGCAGGGAGAAAATTAGAAGGGCCAAAGCCCAACTAGAACTTAATCTGGCTACTGCCATAAAAGACAATAAAAAATCTTTCTATAAATACATTAGCAACAAAAGGAGGGCTAATCGGAATCTCCATCCTTCGTTGGATGTGGGGGGAAACATCCAACAGTGACAAAGGATGAGGAAAAGGCTGAAGTACTTAATGCCTTCTTTGCCTCAGTCTTTGACCAATTGTTCTCAGGGCACCCAGCCCCCGGAGCTGGAAGACAGAGACAGGGAGCAGAATGAAGCCCCCATAATCCAAGGGGAAATGGTTAGCGACCTGCTACACCACTTAGTCACACACAAGTCTATGGAGCCAGATGGGATCCACCCAAGGGTACTGAGGGAGCTGGCAGAAGTGCTCACCAAGCCACTTCCTATCATTTATCAGCAGTCCTGGCTAACCAGGGAACTGGTTGACTGGAGGTTAGCATATGTGACACCCATTTACAAGAAGGGCTGGAAGGATGATCTGGGGAACTACAGGCCTGTCAGTCTGACCTCGGTGCTGGGGAAGGTTATGGAGCAGATCATCTTGAGTGCCATCATGTGGCATATACAGGACAACGAGGTGATCAGGCCCAGCCAACATGGGTTTATGAAAGGCAGGTCCTGCTTGACCAACCTGATCTCCTCCTATGACAAGGTGAACCGCTTAGTGGATGAGGGAGAGGCTGTGGATGTAGTCTACCTAGACTTTAGTAAAGCCTTTGACAACATTTCCCACAGCATTCTGCTGGAGAAACTGGCTGCTCATGGCTTGGACAGGTGTACTCTTCACTGAGTAAAAAACCGGCTGGATGGCGGGGCCCCAAGAGTTGTGGTGAACGGAGTTAAATCCAATTGGCAGCTGGTCACAAGCGGTGTTCCCCAGGGCTCAGTTTTGGGGCCAGTTCTGTTTAATATCTTTATCAATGATCTGGATGAGGGGACTGAGTGCACCCTCTGTAAGTTTGCAGATGACACCAAGTTGGGCGGCAGTGTTGATCTGCCTGAGGGTAGGAAGGCTCTGCAGAGGGACCTGGACAGGCTGGATCGATGGGCCGAGGCCAATTGCATGAGGTTCAACAAGGCCAAGTGCCGGGTCCTACACTTGGGTCACAACAACCCCAGGCAGCGCTACAGGCTTGGGGAAGAGTGGCTGGAAAGCTGCCCAGCGGAAAAGGACCTGGGGGTGCTGGTTGACAACTGGCTGAACATGAGCCAGCAGTGTGCCCAGGTGGCCAAGAAGGCCAACAGCATCCTGGCCTGTATCAGAAACAGTGTGGCCAGCAGGAGTAGGGAGATGAACATGCCTCTGTATTCGGCACTGGTGAGGCCGCACCTTGAATACTGTGTTCAGTTTTGGGCCCCACACTACAAGAAGGACATTGAGGTGCTGGAGCGTGTCCAGAGAAGGGCGACGAAGCTGGTGAAGGGTCTAGAGAACAAGTCTTAGGAGGAGCGGCTGAGGGAACTGGGATTGTTTAGCCTGGAGAAGAGGAGGCTGAGGGGAAACCTTATCGCTCTCTACAAATACTTGAAAGGAGGCTGTAGCGAGGTGGGTGTCGATCTCTTCTCCCATGTAACAAGCGAGAGGACAAGAGGAAATGGCCTCAAGTTGCTCCAGGGKAGGTTTAGATTGGATATTAGGAAAAATTTCCTCACTGAAAGAGTGGTCAAGCATTGGAACAGGCTGCCCAGGGAAGTGGTTGAGTCACCATCCCTGGAGGTATTTAAAAGACGTGTAGATGTGTTGCTTAGGGACATGGTTTAGTGGTGGACTTAGCAGTGCTAGGTTAACAATTGGACCCGATGATCTTAAAGGCCTTTTCCTACCTAAACAATTCTATGACTCTGTGATTGTATTGTTTTCTTAGAATAGCTTGATTTATTAAATCATAGAATCATAGAATGGTTTGGGTTGGAAAGGACCTTTAAAGGTCATCTAGTCTAACCCCCCTGCAATGAGCAGGGACATCTTCAACTAGATCAGGTTGCTCAGAGCCTCGTCCAACCTGACCTTGAATGTTTCAGGGATGGGGCATCTACCACCTCTCTGGGCAACTTGTTCCAGTGTTTCACTACCCTCATTGTGAAAAATGTCTTCTTTACATCCAGTCTGAATCTACCTTCTATTAGTTTAAAACCATTATCCCTTGTCCTATTGCAACAGGCCCTACCAAAAGCTCTGTACACATCTTTCTTATAATCCCCCTTTAAGTATTGAAAGGCCACAATAAAGTCTCCTGGAGTCTTCTCCAGGCTGAACAACCCCAACTCTCTCAGCCTTTCCTCACAGGAGAGGTGTTCCATCCCCCTGATCATTTTTGTGGCCCTCCTCTGGAGCCACTCCAACAGGTCCATGTCTTTCCTTTACTGAGGACTCCAGAGCTGGACGCAGTACTCCAGGTGGGGTCTCACCAGAGCGGAGTAGAGGGGCAGAATCACCTCCCTCGACCTGCTGGCCATGCTTGTTTTGATGGAGCCTAGGATACAGTTTGCTTTCTGGGGTGTGAGCGCACATTGCAAGCTTGTACCCAGTTTTTCATCTACCTGTACCCCCAAGTCCTTCTCGGCAGGGCTGCTCTCAATCCTTCATCCCCCAGCCTGTATTGATACTAGGGGTTGCCCCAAACCAGGTGCAAGACCTTGCACTTGGCCTTGTTGAATCTCATGAGGTTCACATGGGCCCACTCTTGACTTTGTCCAGGTCCCTCTAGATGGCATCCCATCCCTCAGGTGTGTCAACCGCACCACTAGCTTGGTGTCACCTGAAAATTTGCTGAGGGCACACTTGATCCCACTGTCTATGTCATTGATGAATGTACTCCCAGTACAGACCCCCTGAGGGACACCACTCATCACTGATCTCCATCTGGACATTGAGCTGCTGTTCACTACTCTCTGGAGCAACCATCCGGCCAATTCCTTATCCACCGAACAGTCCATCTATCAAATCTGTATCTCTCCAATTTAGAGAGAAGGATGTTGTGGGGGACTGTTTCAAAGGCCTTACAGAAATCCAGATAGGTGACATCAGTAGCTCTTCTCTGGTCCACTGATGTAGTCACTCTGTCATAGAAGGCCACTAGGTTGGTCAGGCAAGACTTGCCCTTGGTGAAGCCGTGCTGGCTGTCTCAAATCACCTCCCTGCCCTCCACGTGCCTTAGCACAGCTTCTAGGAGGATCTGTTCCATGATCTTCCCAGGCACAGAGGTGAGGCTGACAGGTCGGTAGTTCCCAGGGTCCTCCTTTCTACCCTYTTTAAAAATGGGTGCAATGTTTCCCTTTTTCCAGTCACTGGGGACTTCACCTGACCTCCATGACTTTTCAAATATCATGGAGAGTGGCTTGGCAACTACATCAGCCAATTCCCTCAGGACTCTGGGATGCATCGCGTCAGGTCCCATAGACTTATGTATGTTCAGGTTCTTCAGGTGGTCTCGAACCTGATCTTCTCTTACAGTGGGAGGGACTTTGCTCCCCCAGTCCCCGTCTTGCGGTCCATTCTCTTGAGAGGTGTGGGAAGAGAGGTTGCCAGTGAAGACTGAGGCAAAAAAGTTGTTGAGTACCTCAGCCTTCTCCTTGTCTGTTGTTACCAGTTTGCCAGTCGTGTTCAKCAGGGGGGGTATGCTTTCTTTGACCTTCCTTTTCTGGCTGACATACCTGCAGAAGCCCTTCTTATTATTCTTTGCGTCCCTTACCAAGTTCAGCTCCAGCCTCACCTTGGCCTTCCTGACTCTATCGCTACACAACTGGGCAGTGTCCCTATACTCTTCCCAGGATACCTGTCGCTTCCACTGCCTGTGCATTTCCTTCTCGCCCTTTAGTTTGACCAGCAGGTCTTGGCTCATCCATGCCAGTCTTTTGCTGTCCTTCCCTGATTTCTTACACCTGGGGATTGAGAGCTCTTGCACTCTATGGAAAGCGTCCTTAAAGATCTGCCAGCTCTGTTCTGCTCCTTCGTCCCTGAGGACAGTTTCCCAGGGGGTCGTATTGACTAACTCCTTGAACAGCTGGAAGTTTGCTTTCCTAAAATTCAGGGTCCCAACTTTACTCTTCGACTGTCCCATGTCCCTCAAGGACTGTGAACTCCACCAGTGCATTATATTATAGAAGATCATAAAAAATGATTGAAATGGAAATACTTAGCTTTTTATAATTTTGTATTTCAGTATTTCTTTAATAATTGTTTAATAGAACAAATGCAAATAGACTGAAGTTTGAAATTTTACATACATAAATTTTTAGATTTCCTTTATAACTGATTTATGTTTTTTGGAACAACACAAAGCTCTCTCACACAAAGCTTTCATATTTATTTAGAAATATTGCTTCTCCAAGAGACTTACTTTGTCAATCATGGACAGCCCTTGCTTCTGTGATCAATATAGAAACATAGGGAAAATCTGTCATTGATTCATTTGGGAAAGAAACATACAATATTGTCTGGCCTGGGTTAAGAATTTGGAAGAAGCTGCAGGTGTTGTAAGATGTCCTTAGTCAAATAAGTAGTATCTGAAAAAGATTACTTGAATCCCTGCTGACATGTTCTGGATCTGTTTTCCTTCTCTTCTTTTTCTTTTTTTTTCATGCCTATTTGTTCATATAAACTATGGTTTAGTTAGTACATCTGTTTTGTGTATTTATGAATATTCCAGAATTAAAGTATGCTCCAAATAAACATGTGAGTAAAGGCTAAACTCTACAGAAGAAATGGAGAACTTCCAAATAAAAGCTCTGCACAACTGTCCTTCATATTCTTTTCTGTCTCTCACTTTCCATTATTCTATGTTATTCTTATGCATAGAATATAATAGATCTATATTTGTGGAGGATTTCACTTTAGCATGTGTTAAAGGAGTTAGATTTTCCCTCTCTACCTTAATTCATGGGAGAGTAAAACCAGCAGAATTAGAGTGTCAGAATATAGATGTGCTGAATGCCAAGAAAGCCATATATTTTACAAACTTTTGAGTTAAAAAACCCCTAAGAAACACTAAAATCCATAAATGCAGGTTAGTTATTCCAAATTACAATTGATGTAGAATACGATTTTGTATCAGTTAAAATTTGGTTGACTTTAAAAGTGGAGGGAAAGTTTTGTGTCATAATTTTGTGCTCTTGCCTATAGATTTTCTTGGCCATCTGTTTCCATAAGATTCAGAAGAGATTTAATCTTAGATGGGCCTAGTATTGCCCATCTCCTGTGCATGCAGAAAAGAAGGATTTTTTTGATGAAGAGGGGTTGGGAACTATAATGGAAGGTTTTAATATTGGAAAAAAATCTGTAAAATAGCTAAGGCAAGAAGGTGGAAAGTGTCCGTCTTCAGAGCTAGTGAAGCTGAGCAGGGTGAGCTTGAAAGTAACTGTGTACATTAGTTGTGGATGTTAAGATTTGGCCATGGGTGAGTGTATCAGATCATTTAAATGTCTGATGTGAAAGTGGCTTGGAGAGCTCTTACTGCAGTGTCCGTTGCAGGTTTTTTAGCTCTTCGTACAAACACTGGAACTAACAAGCTAATTTCCCTTCGTTTTGTAAGGATCCTTGTTTGTATTTTTCAGTTCCTTACAGCTCAGTCTTAATCTTTTCTCTGCTTTCTCTATACATTCCTACTAGTTGTCTTTATGTCCTTTGCAAATCTCTGGGTCTCTGCATACCTTCATGTGCCTCCTGTGATGGGAATATCTGTCTCTTACAATACAGCATCTATCTTTACATTTCTCTTTAAGCAGGAAGAAACACCCCCACTTTTTATCTGAACTTTGAGCACTGCTGCTCAAAGTGTGGAATGCTGCCTGTGCCTGCTCTTAGGTTTGACCTCTAATTGCATTTTCTCAAGTTAAAATATAGCCAGAGCTTTGTGTACATTGAAGTGAGCTGACCCCAAATTCTGTCTTAAGATTCCAGAGTTGCTTGAACTTGGTTGGGAAGAACTAGAAATCTGCAGCAGTAATTTCACTTATATGTTAGTGTAAATGGCTTTAACTAACAACACATAAAAATAAATAATGCAGCCACTGTAGTGCATGTTTTTCATTATTAACTTCTTGTATTATGTAYGGTCTACATGTTTAGGCTATGCAAAAGATTATTACTGATCACTGCAGAGAACTGCATGAATTGGAGCACTGCACTGCTTCTGATGTCTTGCAAGAAGATATTTCATCAAATTAACAATGAAATAGYTAGAATATGTTGGCAACTGATATGCAAAATTTAATGAGAGTTTTAATAGTTATATCTCTTTAAGTCTGCTTTCTGTTTGCACTGTGGCATTGTAACACATTTTGCAATCAAATAAGCATTTGTAACAAGTGGATCTTAAGAATGACATCCTATGCATGCTTTTCTGTCAAGTTCGAATTTTTTCAACAGTATTCTTCCATTACTGTTCTCATGGATGTAAAAAAAAAAGTGGCTTCCATTACTTTTCTTACAGAAGTTGTACATAGTTGCGGTTGTGACTGCAAATGATATAAATTAATATCTGCCTACTTGAATGTATCATGCATTATGCTGCCATCAAGCTGTATTCCAGGGATTTCAATGGATTGAAAAAGCAAAGCCTTTGTTTAAAACAGTTTAATACTTACATTTTACTGACCACAAATGGTTCACGTTGACTAGGAGATASAAACTGCTGCTGGCCAACAGTTACAGTTCATTAGAAAGTCAAAGGTAGCAGAAAGAATGCAAATGCAGAAAAAAATTAAAAGGAAAAATGCATGCCTTGGGAGGAAGAATAGCTGTGCAGGCAGTGATGGTGATGAGTGGGACTAAGGTTCGGGGCTTGTTCTGCCCACAGGTGCCTCCCTTCACAGGGGATTGCCCCTGAGGTCTCTCAGCTGCGTTCAGGGGCTGCATGTGGCTTCCTGTGTTTCTCTCCAAGTGACCTTGGGCAGCTTGAACATTTTTAATAGTTACAGTGGTTTCGGTTTATTAATCCAGATAATTTTGGCAGAACTGTGTTAAGAGTAAGCACACGTGCAATTATACCAGCCTTTTTTAGGGACTGTTGACCTCTTGTGAGATCTGAGAGCTTTTAATTAGCTTAAGTCTTTAAATTAGTTTAGTCAGAGCCAAGAGAGCACATCTTGCTGCAGCCTRAGGCAGATGAGGAGAGAGGCTTTGGGAAAACATGGACCTGAAGACCTTGACTAATTTAATGGGTCAGTTATTCCGTAATCCTGAGAGAGACTTGAAGTTGCATTTTTGAACAATTAGTCACTCCTTTGCCAAAATGGGAGTAGGGGGAGGATGGGACTTTGGGACTCCCTCAGGTGGTGGTTACTCAGGAGAGCAGAAGTCCTTATGAGAAAGATAAAACTGCAGCTGTAATTGTGGAGACTGGGGGAGCTTACCACACAGGATGCCACCATCCCCTCATGTCTTACCCTTGTTTACAGTGACCCTGCCCATTTGACTGAAACAGCAGATCTTTGCTAATGCAGGTTTGGACTGAGCAGGCTGAGGAAGGATCATGTGAGTGGTTTGGTCAATAATATGAAAGAGATGGTAAATTCTGACTGTTGGTGGCATCAGGGATGACAAGCAATAGTGGACAGTCTCCTTTTGCAAGCACAGGTTGAACCATAAACTGGATGCACTTTATGGCTTTAATATCACTACATTAGATACGGAATTTGCAGAGAAAAGAAGGCAAGACATCTTCTGAAAATGGAAGGATTAACTTATTTCTGAAATATGGGTGTACTGGGAAACACTTGGCCGTCCAGAGCTAAAGCTCTGTTTATAGTGAAATACTGTCTTTGAGCAGAGGAATCTGTTAGTGCGTTATGGATTTTTCTACCTCTTTCCCAGTATCAGGAATGGAACAGGAAACCTGTTAACCTGTAAAGGATAGAGTTTCCAGGATGAACTTTCTAAGAAATTATCATTAGGCACAAAAACATCAAAACCAAAATGCCCACCAAGAGCAAAATACGCAATTTGACTATTCTTTTGAAGTCTACAGTTGTTTCCGTTATGCATATGAACAGCTCCCCTTTGAAATTGTTGAGAGTTATATGTGTATATTTGAGGACTGAATGTGTCTGTAAAGCTAGATAGCTGCCAAGAGGAGAGATTTCACAACTTCAGGATTCAGGAAATATGATCAAAAGTGGCAGAAAGTTCAAGGATGATGATGTTGGAGAAAGGTTGGATCTTGCCAAGAGGAAATTGCTGGTGACCTTACTGAACTACCATGGTGTCTTCCAGGCGTATTGCAAAGATTCCAACATGGGAGCAATTAGAAAAGGGCATGTTTTGGCATGTAGCTGGGAAAAAAATAAATCACAAAGTTGGAATAAAATAATTGTTACTAAATTAAAAATTTTGAGTTTAAGTGCTTCTTCTTGTCACTCACTTGAATGTAGCGTTGATGTGACAAAATTAAGGAGGAGGAGAGGAATATTAGGCACACTGTAAACAGTAGGGTTTTTTCTGTTTATTTGGAGAAAATACATTCAGTTTTAGCCAGCTTAACATCCTTTTTCTTAGATTCAGCAATGTGTTATTCAGCCATTATTACCTGTCACCCAGCAAAGATGTTAAAGAAATAAATAACAAGTAAAAAATTACTCTGAAATATTCATTCAGYAAGTATGTTCTCTGCCATTTCCCCATCCTGAAACCATGACCCATTGCTGAAAAACAGATTTATGAAAACTGGTTAAAAATGCTGCTTAGATCATTAAAGGGAAATAAAATTATTTATGTAAACATCCATTTCTCTTCATTACCTGTGTTTCTATGTCACCATCTTAACTTAGCAAATAATCCCTTTCCTTCCCTGTAAGCTTGATTGCATTTAGCAAAAGCTGCAGTAGCTGTTGGGAGAGGTTTGGACATTGCTGAATGTACCTATACAAGACTGATGCATTTTCTGCCTTGTCCATGCATGCTGAATAAATGTATGTGTTTCATTTCGTTGTTATCCCTAGGATTCATTCTCCTAGGAGAATGCCTACAGCCTACAGGAGATGGAATAGTTGCAACAGATCACAAAGTAATTAACCTTCTCCCCCACTCCCCCATACGTTTAAGACTAGTGTTATGAAAAGTATTATTTTCTTTACTCTTTTATTGATGTATTTGGTTTAGAGAATTGTTGGATGGAATTTCAGTTTTTGTGGTTTATGTGCTTGGTGTGAGAGTTAGCTTAGGGACAGATACTTCTTACTAAGGTGCGTGCTGTGCTTTTTTTAGGTGTCCAGTGTAGTAAGTAATAGCTAAAGAGTTTTGTTTCATTTTTCTGTCTTTATGCCAGCAGACGTGTGTTTCTTTCTGCTAGTGAATTGAGCCAATATATTCTGGGTATAACTAGGGCCTCAAATGATTAAAAACTCGAGTCACTCCTATCAAACAAAAGTGATGTGAAAAACAGATGTAGATTTGTCCAATTGCCGGAATCAAGTCATAGTTTGCACTGTGTAAAGCCAATGCATGTGCCTACACTTAATATTAAGAAGAAGAAAAAAAGACATCTCGCTCATAGTGGATGAAATACAGAAGTCATATACACACGGGAGGAGTTGGGCTACTGCTGGATGAGCAAGGATCAACTGAAATGTTCCTGACACTGGGTGGTGGCCCCGCTGCTCCTGCTGTTAGGAGCAGACTTAATTCCCTGCGTTGAGGTTTCTGCTGTTCCTGGGCTGGTTGGAGCGTTTCGACACAGGGCAGTTTTCCCTGGCTGCAGGTGGTGGTGTTGGAAGGTGCCCATCTGCACAGCCTTCCTGTGCGCAGGCTCGGCTGGGCTGCGCAGAGTCCTCTTCTTCCTCCCCAGCTTTCTCCCAAAACCTTTCCCAGCTGTATCCTGATGTGCTAAACTGCTTAAATTAGCTCCAGATTGCTCTGTTTATTGTGTGCCAGAGAAGTGACAGAAGGCAATCGGAGCAGTCCCCCCTCAAGTAAACACCAAGGAAGAGGGGGTACAGGATATTAGGATGGAAAATGGGGGTTCTGGGCACAACCCTGAGACTTTAATGCCTGTATATTAGATCATTTGTCTCTGCTGTTTGCATGTAATTCTAAGTTTTGGCAGCTTCATATCCCTGGAAGTGKTTTTTTTCTGTTTTTCTCTTTTTAAAAAAAAAAAAAAAGGCATTGGGTCAAAGTAGTCATTTCTTCCCTTCCCCTCAAAAGACAAAACTGGAGAAAGGTGAAATAATGGTCCCCTAAGGCTGGCAGCCTTCCCTGCAGGCCATGCACATCTTAACACTTCTGCTGCATCGGAAGTCAGGGACATCTTTTCTTGTACACGACTCTGATCAGCAATAGATGTAAAACTAGTTTTCTGCCAGCTCCTGTCCTCACATGTTGGAATTGGATCCTCTTCTTACCGTACAGCTGCAGCCTGAAGTACAAAACCAGCAGGCCTGAGGTCAGTTATTTTCCATACATCTGGAAGTATGGATGCGTTAGTTCTGGCTGACCGCTGCTTACAGGGTGTCTGTAAGCACAGTAACAGTGGCCTGACTTCCTGCCTTTTTTCCTCCAAAAGCTGCTATAAATATGCCTCCTAATTAGATCCATAACGTTGTTTGGATAACAGCACTAGGTTTGTTCTAAGAGAGTCACGCTGCTTCCAGAAGCAGAGGAAGAAACGCAAATGTATTCAAAATAAATTTCCAAATGCTTTTACTGAATAAAATCACCTAGATGTTGCCAGCTATTGGACAGTCTCTGCACTTAGAAAATGTAATGCTTGAAATTTGGTGCTTCCCAGCATACTTGTGATCATTTGTCAGTCCTATCCAGTCCTCCTTTTATTGAGTGTCTGTCTACCATACGGACATCTCTCTTCTGTTCGGTAGGGAGAGAGGGAGGATGCACTTGGAAATGAAACATTCTTCTGAGTTACATTTACAACACTTATTTATTTTAAAGGGAAAGAGGGAGCATATGGGAGGGATTCCGTTGTTCCTTTTAGCAAAGAGAAACTACCTTACTTCCACTCTCATCTTCACAAAGGAATTAATCTATTAATCAGAAGCAAGAAACTGGAACAAGTTCCAGGAATTATTATTGACCATATTTCCCCTTCAAACATTTTGTGCACATATTTTATGCTAGATTACATGCAGTTGATGGCTTTAGTATGTCTGCAGCCTTTAGTTTCAGGAGTGGCAGGAGCTTAAAAGGTTCCTTTTCCTCATTATTTTGAAGATGCTTTAATTTGATATCGTATTGAAATGCCCAAATCTGCATTATAAAATGAAACAGTTGGGTTTTTTCTGGTCTGTACTCACTTTTAAAATACCGTGTGGCTTTAGACAAGCCTTTCAAATAGAGCTTGGCATGGTTTATGTATCAGACAGATGTGCGCTAGATCAGCTTACTGCAGGGGCCCATGAGGAGAAATTACAGGGTATGGGAGTTTTCTCTTGGAGCTTCAGAAAAATTCATCAATTCAAAAAAGTAGGAGCTTAAGCACAGGTGAAAAACCAAAAAAAAAGCTGGGGCATGCCAATGTTGGATTTGAAAAGTGCTGTAGATACAGTAAGAGTATTTGGCAAGTATTTTGTAACTGTTTTCAGGAAAAAAGGAGATCTCGGTGTTTGTAGCCAGGAGCCAGAAATGTTAGGCTGGATCTTTACAGACTCTACATAAAGTTATTAAGCACCAGTACATGATAAATGATTAGTGCATTGAGCTGTGATATCTAATTGTATTTATATGCTCCTGGATGCTTCAAGTTAAGTTTTCTTCTTTCTTTGCCCTTGCAGATGTATTACTTCAAATGCTTTCTTGATGCTATGTTCTGAATAGGATAAAAAAGTGGTTGCATAGTCAAAGACTTTCTTGGCACACAGCACTTGATTTTTCTCTCTCTTTTTTTTTTTTTTTTTTTATTGACTGATTCCTAGTTGTATACTTACTTTAAATGTTGATTGGTTATTTCTTGCTCTGTGGATGTATGAGTTATATACATACAGATCTGTTAAACTTTTAGGTGGCTATTTTTAAAAAAGAACCGAGGTATCCAAGAGAAGTTATGTATTTACATTTATTGACCTCATTATCATAAAATATTTTGCATGTTGATTTTTTTTGTGATATCAAGCAGTTCTGGTCTTTTGTTACTTATTGCTAAAATTTATTTATGCTGAATTTGTTGTGCTGTGAGGCATACAATGCAAAACAGTCCAGAAATACTTATCCTATTGGATTGCTGTGCTGAAAGAGTTTTTTAAATTTTCTGTTAAGACTGTTATTTTTCTTACAGGAAATAATTCATTACTGCTGTATTTTCCAGAGGTATTTTTGTAAATATTTTCTGTATTCTTGGATCATGCTTTGTTGTACAAATGCTAAAAACAATTGTTAAACTTACCGTGATAATTAGGATTACTAGGACACATACTTAGGATTACAGTTCTGCTGTTGTAACTGAGGTTGTATATAATATGTATCACAAACTTAAACTCTCTGGAGAACGAGAATGGAAGGTTTAGAATAAATAGAAGTTAAGGACAGTTTATGTAAACTCTGTATATTTTTATGAGATATTCTCACTCTCTAAACCAATTTGCACACTAAATGTAGTCCACAAGGGTGATCTTTCTTTTTCTTTTTTTTTTTTTTTTTGTAAGGAGACTTATGAGTAGCTCCTTATTTGGCCTAATAAAATGCAAAGACTGAAGAGAGTTGGAGTTAAAACTGCTTAATGACAGCACCAAATACAGTCCTGGGTGAATCTGTGGAGAAATTCCAGGAAGCCCTCTCCAAGGAGCTTGTCTAGAGCGATTTGCCAGGCATGTCAATGGGACTGCAGGGCGTAGCTCAATTGCAGTCATAAGAAGAATGCAGCAACCTGAGTGGTCACAAGGGAGGCAAAAAAAGGATGCTCTGTTTAAAAAAAAAAAAGTTGCTTTGCTATAGTATAGTTGAAACAAGATCTAGTTTGTTAGAATAAAATAAGTAGCTATACAGTAAGGCACGCTGTTGCTTTTGAATAATGCACAAAAAAGTGCAAAATTATTTTTCATATTATTAACGATTTTTAATTTACACACTTAAGTCCTACATAAGAGCTGGTGAAAAAGCAGTGAGGGAAATCTTTAAAGTGAGGTCCAGTTTCTGGCCTATTTGCAGAGAAAATAGCACCTCCATTCTAGAGCATTAATGTGAGGCAATATCATGAGCAGAACCTGCTAAGATAGTGTGTGCAGCTAGTAGAAGTCGCAGAAAGGAAGTTGCTTGGGCCACTTGTCCAAATGGTGAAGAAAGTTAGTGTGTTGGTCATACTGTAATTAAGCGTTCTTTGGAAAATCTTCTTATAGTGTTTTTCCCACCATCCAAAAAATAAACCAAAGATCTCTTTATAGCTTTTAAAATTTTTTTCATTCCACTATATAGGCAATGATGATTTTTGTGTGTACAACTGGGGGAGATTAAGCATACTTTCTTAGAAAACTGCCCTTATACAGTGTTACAGGATTTGTTTCCATTTAATTTCTTCTCCCAACAATAACTTTTGAGCCTGTTGATCAGTTTAAACTGAATTTGTCAGCAGCGTGAGCTCTGACGTGTGAAGTTTTGACAAATCTAGTAATGCTATTAATATTGCCCCTGAGTTCAGTAACCACTGTGGACTGGTCTTAGCAAGGAGTGCTCAGGGGCGAGACATATTTATGATCCTGGGAAGGACATCTGTGAAGGTTCATTCCTAAGTCAACACTTCTGACTTTTTTGGTTTTCTATTGTCTAATGAGGTATAAATCCCACATGAAGCTTTCCCCATAGTTGTGAGTATCTATTGCCGATGTGGGTTATCTTCATAGTATGAAGCAGACTGTTACTTCAGTTCCAGGGTAATTCAATAAAAAAGTGAGTCCATCTGAAGACTTGAATCCATACATGCTTCATTAGTTATTGCTCTCAGAATTGTTTTATTGCTGGTTTTTATTGTCCAATTGCTCTTCAAAGAGGTTTTAGTCATTAAACTGTTTACTAGTTACATACATCCCACATCACTGTATATATATACTGCCCTAGTCAAAATGCTTGGCAGCTGGCAACTCTTCAGAGAAGTGTTTGGGAGAAACAGAAGGGCCTCTCTGTTTAGTTTTGTTTATTGATTCCTTTAAGAACTCCTGCAAAACATCTTTGACAGTTTACAAATTACAGATTTAACAAATTAAACTCTTTCTCGTGTATATGACAATAAATATTAATTGCAAAAGCAGATGTTTGTGAGAAGAAAACATTGGCCTTCATTTTTAAAGGTATATTCAAGATGCACAAGCTTTACCTGGCTTTTATTTTGCTTATGTTGAAAGGTTTTTATTAAATTTAATTCCTTTTCATTACCTTTAACAAAAAACGCACAGTAGTTTGAAAGACAGTCACTTTCTGTTGTACGAAGATTTTCTGAAAATAGATTGTATTCTCTGATTTTCTGTGTGGGAAATGTGTCCTATTTTCATCCAAAATCTTTTGGGAGGGAGGTACTATGGATTTTTGTTGTTTCAAATCACTCCATTAAAATATATTAATGTGAACTGCATTTATGGACTTTAAGATGGATGGGAAAGTGATTAGATATAAATAGGTGTATGAGAGTGAAATAATGTAGAAATAGACCTATAAGAAATCATTTTTTTCTTGAAGGCATATTTGACTAGTTGCTAGAGTTAGAAGAAAAATATTTGAATTTTTTTGCAGATATTTTAATCAAAACAGAAGACAGAAGTTCTCTCTTCAAAATTTTATTTTTGCTATAGCAATGTATGGTATTTACTAAGGATCAGATTTGCCAGTACTTTAAAAGTATTCAAGGGGTTAGGGTTCTGTGTATGACTGTTTTGAAGACAAAAGTTATTTCATCTGGAGAGCTTTATATCAATCTATTTTATCAGGATGCATGTCCCACAGATACATTCATATGGAGAAACTAACATAAAATGTGGTGGTGTTTTCGGTTTGGAAGCACTGCCTTGGTTTTGTGGGGGGGTGATTAGACCTACTAATTTTGTTAGTATCAGTTCCAATGAAATTATTCAGTGTGGCAATTTTTTTTTTTAAGATACATTCAGATCCTATCAGATTCCTACTTCTTGGATACTGAAGGACAACACAAAATTAGAAGAGAATTATGCTACTCACTGCATGAGTCATGTAAATTGGCAGAGAATCATAACATTAGAGATGAGCCTGGCTTTTGTACCTAGGGACTATTTTGACCGATTCCTGACCCTCAGAAATATTTATTGCCCTTAAGAAACTGTTCTGACTGTGGCTGTATGGTTCCTTCAGATACAACCTTTGCAGGCTCCCTAYCCACTGCTTACAACTGTCAATGTGTTTCCTTTGCTCTTTAGGATTTTTGCTTTCTCTTCCATAGCAGGAATGACACCTCTTCCCAAATCAGTGCAGCATATCGTTGGTGTTTGTGATACAAGTACTACATTATACAGATTTCTCCATAGTCARCGAGGCTGATGCCAATTCAAGGGTGCATAACTTTGATCGAAACTACCTTTTAAGGTAGCAAGGGTGCTTCTGTTTCTCTCCTTTATCCTGCCATTTTGCCATTTACCCCGCGTATGTCTTCTGTGCATTTTTTTGCTGGTGGTGGTAGTGCCTGCTACGAACTCTGTTTTAGCCCATTCTTGTATCAGCAAGAATGTCTCTCCCCAGTGTTCTCGTTCATTGTCAAAAATTTCAGCTTTTTTTCAGGTAAAAGAAAATTCCGTCAAAATTGGAAAAAAGTGTCTTGGTACCCCCCTCCTTAAAATAACACAGAATGATGTGTGTGGTAAAAATACTATGAGAAAATAAAGGTAGCTAAACACCGATCAAAGAAAGCCAAACCAAGCAAACTACAAAGCTCTTCAAAAATGTATGATGCTTCCATTTAAGAAAACAAACAAAACTGAATAAATTACCTAGGTAACACTTATGCCAAGTACAATAATTTCTAACTATAGCCTTATTCTCTTCCCTTTCATCCTTTCTTTAGGGACAAGAGCTGGTTTGTTTTATGATTTTTCTAATGCATGTAATATGTTGTGGGTAATACTGAAGTCTAAATTATATAGATGTAATTACAAAAATGGTTCATACAGATAGGAAAAATATGTTCACTACATTTTCCAGACTATTTCACTATTATTTTTAATGAAAATCATATTTGATGGTTTGTCTCCAGGAAAGAGATAATTGAAGTATCGTGCTTGGGGGAGGCTTGTGTTTTCAGCTGAAGTAGCAAGGCTGAAGCTTTAATAATAAGAAATGTTATAAATCAGGGCCTCTAGTTGTAGGTACCTTGATTTCAAAAGCTTTGCTCTGGAGACTGTCTGCTGAGATTAGGTATTAGGATGAGTCATGGAGAGAAACAGTTGCAAAAAATGGATGATAAATCATTCAGGAAATATTGTTTTGAAGTGGATTTAGAATTGGATATGAAGCCAGTGCAGAACATGAAGCAACAATGATCCTATTTGTCTCTTACCTAAGTGGGCATTAAGTGTGTGTTTTAAACTACAGGGATTTTCCATATGGACTTTGGAGTTTGTTCCATGTTCGAGATACTTTGCTAAAGTAGCATGAGGAGTTGGTAAGGAGTAGACTATTTGGAAGAACATGAGAATGGCTGCACTTCCACAGATGAATGATCCATCTAGCCAAGCATCCCCTTGCTACAGCAATGCTTGGTAGCATGTGTCTAGGAAAGAGTATTAGGACTCATTGTTTGTGCCTTTCACCAAAAATTTTGTGAAAACTTTCAAATCTTCAGCAGTTTGTGACTGACGAAATTCCTGAGACAGAGGTGATGTCTTTTCCTGTAAGAGCTATCAATTATTTTTTCATCTTCTCCAGTGGCTTTCTGAACCCATGCAAGCTTTTAGCATCAATTGTGTACATCCACAGCTGTGTCTTAGGGGAAAGGTATCTGAACACACACACAGCAGGCACCCAGTTTGTCTCCTGCTGTCTAGACATACCCTGGTAGGTAAGGCTGACTAGAACTCCAGTTACAGTCCTGTAGTGGTTGTTCATGCCTTTCTTTCTGCCACGTCTATACCTCATGCAATCAGTGGCTTCTTGTTTATTCCCTCCCCCACTTTTGTTATTTAGTGGTTAGCTTAATATTTCATCAATACAGACCCCATTATGATCTTCTTATTATGTAACTTGCTCCTCTCTAACAAATTGTTGATATTTTAAGTCCTAGATAATATTTCAGACCATACAGAAGTAGTTATAGGTGGTATCACTTATGTATAAACTACCAGTGACACATCAGCTCTGTTCTGCCTACCTAGAAAGGAAACAAACTTCAGTAACCAAACCAGAAACGATCTTTTTCCCTTCTTCAACACTTTCTTGATAACTCAGTCAAGAAATGAAGCAGAAAGGGTCACTTGAACATGAATTCCTGAGGGAGAAGGAAATAGTAATATTCTAGCAATGTGAAAATGAGAAGTCAAAATTAGTGGGATGTGCCTTATGTTGGGTTTTTTCATCTATGTATCAGCTAAGCTATCAAAACAAGATTTTTTTTTTTTCCCCTTTTTTTTTAACTTAGTGTACTGTATCTGAATGCTGATATCACACACGAGTTTTTACAGGATATATGTTAGATAGACTCCTTGTCTCAGGGAGTTTATTGTATAATGAAACCGGCACAATGTGAATGTCTTCAACTCAACTACAGAAAGTAAAGAAAAAATAAGCATAATAAAGATTTGACTGTAACCCAGGAAATGCACACTTTTCTCTCTCTATTCTGCAAAAAGACAGTCTACTTCTATAATTTCCTTGCTACTTTGTTGCTGATATTCAGGACTAAAAAAAAATCTCATGTGCTAGTATTAAACTGATATGGACGGTAAGTAGCTTGTGATACAAAGAAGATATTTCACATACTTAAGATTTGATCCCACTGTATGTCCAAACTATGCTCTAGTATAGTGTAGATAAGATACCTTTTATTCTAAGGCCACCAAAGGTTAAAAGCTACTGAAAGCTCTGTCCCATGAGTATCCCTGACAGGAATTCCTGTTTACACTAACAGTAGATTTGTGGAAACTGGTTTGGTTTTTTTTAACTGGCAACTGCTTAAATTCTCAGATCTCAGTGCTCAGCATTGTTGTGTGAGAAGTATTGGTAGCTATATTTGGTTGCCTGCATTTCATATTGAAGACAATGAAGCTCTTAATTTATTTCTTTTTAACCCAAGAGTGCTGGACACACAAGCAGCCCTACTGGAAGCCAGCTGGGCCACAGAATACTTTACACTTTTCAAATCATGCTGTTTTTTCCAAGTGCTTCATTTAGCTTAGGCTTCCACCTTTTAAAGTCTTCACAGAGACATGCACCAGTTTATTCCTTAGTAGAACAAAAAGGGTTTTCTGTGTGCAGTAGAAAGATGTTCACAGTGGGGGTTTACATTGATCCCTAATTAATGAAACAGAAGTGAGATAATTTTGTGGTGTTGTGGTTACAGTAGAGTTCTTCTATAAGGCGTTGGACATGTACTTCTTGTTTCTTCCCTCAAATTCCTGTTTTTTAATCGGAAAATACAATATAAACATGTCAAATTACACTGAATGTTAGTTCAACAGCTATTTGAAATAATTTTAACGTCATTAAAATACAGAAAAATTATGCTTAAAATAATTGCCATCAATAACTCTTCCGAGATCATTACAATCGATTTGAAGAACAACTGTACAGCAGTACTAAAAGTACTTCAAAGAATCATTAATTCTGTTAACTTCAGGAATCTGGATTTTATTCTAAGTGTGGAAGCTTGGTCAGAGAGTTAAAAAAGAGTTGCATGAACTATCTTTAATTCATGTAGATATTTCTGAGTTACTGTAGTCACAGGTCAACTTTTTTTGTAACCATCTCATACGTTTTTCTCACCAAACACAATAAATTCAGTATATTGCTGAATCGCTTCAACTATTTTAACTTGTTTCAACTCTTTTTGTTAGGGCTTTCTTCTTCTGCCTGAGAAACTGTCTGTTTTGTGTGACATGTCCTGGTTTTGGCTGGGATAGAATGAATTTTCTTTCTAGTAGTTGGTATAGTGCTATGTTTTGGATTTAGTATAAGAAGAATGTTGATAACACATTGATATTTTTAGTTGTTGCTAGGTAGTCTACTTCTCAAGGACTTTTYAGCTCACATGCTCTGTGAGGTGCACAAGAAGCTGGGAGGGAGCATAGCCGGGACAGCTAGGCCAGCTGGCCAATGGGGTATTCCATACCATGTGATGTCATGCTCAGCATATAAGGCTGGGGGAAGAAGAAGGAAGTGGGGGACGTTCGGAGTGATGGCTCTTGTCTTCCCAAGTAACCGTTACGCGTGATGGAGCCCTGCTTTCCTGGGGATGGCTCAACACATGCCTGCCCGCCCATGGGAAGTAGTGAAGGAATTCCTTGTTTTGCTTTGCTTGCGTGCGCGGCTTTTGCTTTCCCTATTAAACTGTCTTTATCTCAACCCATGAGTTTTCTCACTTTTACCCTTCCGATTCTCTCCCCCGTCCCACCCRGGGGAGAGTGAGCGAGCGGCTGTGTGGGGCTTAGTTGCCGGCTGGGCTTAAACCACGACAGACATTACAAATCAATGTGGCTGCCTAAAATTCTAGGGAAAAAGTGGTTCTAAACTAGGAATACGGGTATTGTCCTGACAATGGAATAACAGTTTTCCATTTTAAATATAACTTACTGCTTTGGAAAACAGTGTATTCTGAGTAGTAATGGTGGCATTGATAGCAACTCTTCTTGTGGTCTGTAGAGCAGTTGGAACTAAATTTTTAAAGTCTTTGATTCTGGAAGCTTTGGATGTCTAATGATGTTTAGAATCAACATCAGAGGTTGCTCTTAACAAAGTCTTTCTAAATCATTGGCTTGTAGTATGGTATCATTTCTGCCTAGCAATAACTTTTCATTGTAGTAATTTGTAAGACTGGCAAGAATTAACTTATGTTTGTGACATGCTCTGAACATGCAACATGTATGAACACTTAACAGCACTATGCAAGTACTTGCATGACATGCCTATATTGTGAAAATATTTTTTAAAATGGATGAATAAATGTTGTGGGGAGGATTGTTCTGTTTCTTTCTTACCAATAATTCCTTTTAATTACTTGTTTTCCAGATAATGGAGGACAGACTTTGGCAGGTGGGAATAACTGGCCGCTGAGAGGAAGAAAATGGACCCTCTGGGAAGGAGGAGTCAGAGGAGTAGGCTTTGTTGCTAGTCCTTTACTGAAACAAAAAGGTGTAGAAAGTCATGAACTCATCCATATCTCTGACTGGCTGCCAACGCTGGTGCACCTTGCTGGAGGACATACCAATGGCACTAAGCCTTTGGATGGCTTTAATGTTTGGAAAGCTATCAGGTAACTTGCACGTCAAATCACTGAGTCAGCATTCTGGTATGAGAAGAATTTAATCAGCTCAGAGAACAGAGCTGGAACTGGGTGGGGAGTATTACGCGTTCCTTTCCCTAAATAAAGGGAAGTTATAAGTGCAGTTAACTTTACTATCTATGAGAGAATTATCCAGGTTGCAAATTAATCGTGGTCACAGATGCAAAACCTCCATACAGCTTTAACCTGGTATGTTGAGTTTATCAGTGTGGACACAGCAATGCACAAACATGAAATACTTTTTCAAGAACGCTCTGTGATCTCGAAGTACGTTAATTGATTTTGCACAGCATGGAGTACAAGTTAGTAAATTTTATGGACCCAGCCCTGCTCTCTACAGAGCCCAGTTGGGTGTCTCTGCAGTATGCGTCTGGAATTGAACATGTGGGAAATCTATGCAGACATAAACTCACTGAGCATGGGTTCCAGTTTGATGGCTTGTTAGCTCAGGACCTGTCGGGCTGTCTCCAAGTGTAACCTTTGAATAGGTCCATATCATGCTGTCCAGTGTCTCAGAAAGCCTGTGAGGCTGAGTACAAAAGTACACCTGACCTGGTTCCTGAGAGGTCATGATGTTGTGCCTGATATAAGCAAGCTGGAGCACTCAGGAGTGCAGTGCAGACATGCTTAGATGGCTGGAAAAAAGAGGCAGCTTGGCTCCAGTTGGGTTCGCACTGAGACCAAGCTAATGACTTTTACTGGGCTCTCTCTGACTCTGCACCTCTCATGCTGGCTGGATTAACTGGAATATCCCAAACCCCATTAGTTCAGATAATGGAGTGTCTTCTGTGCATTAAAAGAAAAATTAGTTAAATCCCAAACATTTTTTCTCTGGAACAGGGTAATAAAAATGGTATCACAAATGCTGGATACTGGGGGCTCTGGGCACATCTGAATATGTGCTTATTACTGGCATTGGGCTCAGCAGAGTAAGTAGAACAGAATGTAAAAGAATAAATGAAATAGGCATTAACTGGTAAAGGTGATTTTTTAATTGCAACGATCAAAAGAAACTCTGGTGTTGCCCCTTTGTTATATCTTCAATCAAGACTTAGTCAGTCCTTCATCTTTCAAAGCTTTTCTTTAATTCTGCTAAAATGGATTACAAAGTCCTTAAGACCTGAGTTTCTGCAGAATTTTAAACTTCTGTGACCAACCCTTAGTTTTGTAAAAATTGCATGGTGAYGTTGGTTTAAATTCCTTTGTTTCTCCCTCTTCTGTGCTGCATGTAATGTATTCATTGTTGGGGCTAAATCCTATTGTCTATGTTCTTAGAAGTTATATTTATTTTATTTGGTCTTTGAATGTAGTTTTAATTCACATAAGAATAATTTATGGAAAGTTTAATACTGCTAAAGCAGAATAAAAGGACTAGCAATTCTACTTCCTACATGCTGTTCATCTGAGAATTAGTGTTTTGTTTCTTTTGATAACATTTGTTCTGTTTTCATACCAGTCAGACAATATTATATTATGTGTGTTATAACCTATTGTCCCCTCCTCAGGGTTCCTACCCCAGCTTGCAGGAGAAATGTAGCTATTTTCTGCAATTTTCTACATAGTGCATTACGATAAACACTGATTTTTGTGTGTCTTAGCATCCTAGACTGTGAATTACAGGAGTTAGCTTCTAAACAAGCATGAGCAATAAGTGTTTGGGTTAGGGATTGAGATGAGAAATTGAGAGTTAGAAGCAGAGTTGAACCCATCTACCCATCCCTGGTTAGCCCTATATAGACCTTGAAGTAAAAAACAAAAACAAAAACAAAAAAACCAAACCCAAACCCAGAAAACCAAAAAAAACCCCATATCTTGAGTTCAGAATTGTTTTGTTTGTACCTTTATAGGATTACCTGTTTTAAAACTGCTAAGCTTGATTTCTTTCTTAGTGCTCCCTCTGTTTCTGAGGAGCTATGGGGTAGTTTTCTGCACTAACTGGAGTTTGCAGGGAGCTCATGGCCTTGTGCCCAGGTGTACTGTATGGCTCTCTTCCAAGTGGAATAAGATAAGGATGTGTATAATTGAGGCCAGGGACCATTAACTGCCAGGAAGGAATGGAGACTTCTGTCCAGCCAGAGACAGTAAAATGTTTTACGTGCCGATGTTACTGTGGGAAAATGTAGCATCTGCAAGATCCTGGGGTACTCCTAAACCAGAGTTTTCTTCCAGCTACCAGCAGAATTCCTGCCTAATTCAGGTGCAATTTCAAACAGGTATTCTTTGTCATGGACTGATCTTCTCAGATCAGGTTACTTCAGCAGCAAAATTATACGTGGGGAAGGATAGGTACTGCTGTGCATCCCCTGCATGCTCCTGGCACTTGAATCTTATCTCTTTGTGGAGGAACAGAATGCAGTGTTTACTGGCACTGCTAGGGAGTAGGTGACCTCCAATATTTTCAGTAGTGCCAACCGGAGGGCCTCTGTCCACAGGGGGGAAAAAAAGTCAGTTTTTGTGAACTGTTAGGCTGCTCTTTGGCTGACCTTGCAGCCAAAATGTCAAATTTCACATGATTTTCCCATGTAATCAGGAGAAATGAGTGTATTAAATTTAATGATCATAACTCAAAAGGTCACTTGAATATTGGATAGCAAACAATGAAGGCACAGTGCCCTTTTGGTGATATCTGATGGAAAGTTCACATATGTTGCTCATAATGAGTGAAATTAAATTTTCGAAGATTCTACGTCATTTGAAAAAAGTAAATTAATAGCCAATCACTCTGTTACATATGTATTTTTTTCAGCCCAGTATAATACARGTAGCTGCATATGCTTCTTGTGGGTTTGTTTGGGTTTTTTTTTTGGTGAACTTTAATCCTAAGCCTACTGTTTCATGTGTGTGTAACCAGAGGGAAAAAGGTATAAATTTGGAACCTTGATTTAGATATGCAAAAGAATATATGAGACAATGCAGATGCTCTCAGAAGTCACAAAAATACTGGATCAATTCCAGTATCTGTCTGATCTCTGTCTAAAAATGGTCAGTTTTCAAAAGATGTGTTCTTAATATGGTATTTATATAATAAATAGAAATAATATAATTCTGAAAATAACCACATATAAATATATATTTTAATATAGATAGGGATATGAATAATATAGAAATTAGATGTAAACTTTGAAATCCTGAATATGAATTCCAAAATCCTAGACCAAAATGAACTTTCTGTAATGATTTTAAGATGATTGGTAGTCCAAATTAGGAATTGCATTAACATGACACTGACTAATACTAAGTTCTTCTAGGAAATAGAAGTGCTGAAAACCACTCTGTTTCGTGCCTCCTCTACTTAATTTTGACTTGAAGAACCAGAAGAAAGTTAATGGTTAGGAGGTCCAGGGATGCCAGCTATGAAGTCCTTCTAACATCTTCTGTGTTCTTCTTACGTTGATGACCATGCACATGGTCTGTTGTACCCTTTTGGTGCTGCTTCTCTGTCCTGTCCCACCTCTGTGAGTCACCAGGTGCCATCACTGTTTTGTCTCTCCATGTCCTTGTCCTGTGAAACTGGCCTAGATGTGTTGGGGTCTTGCTGACCTGCTAATCTGGGTGTTGTTAACACAGGCTGTTATGAGAGCCCTTTCCCTGCTGTGTGTTCGTGCTGTTGTCTCCACACGCCGATCTTCCCAGTCTTTCTCCATTCATACCAATCTTGGCCTTTCTGCTACAGGTTTCTACAGTAAAATATAGTAGGCCACCAAAAAAACTTTTCCATCCAAAATTTTGTTGCAGCATATCTTTAGACCAGTAGTTCCTAAACTTCATTTTCCTCCAAGTACCTTTGGAATTAGACTTAACTTTCCCTTTAATGTCCCCAATGTCTTTTCGAAAATAACTTAGGGTAATCAACGCATTTTTGGATATCCATCAGACCATTCCAATCTCAGGTGTAAACCTTCTACATAAATCATAGTCGATTGCACTTTTCTAATACCTTAGATTACCGTGGGTAACACTACAATATAGCTGGAACCTCTAAAACCATGTACATATTAGAAATCATATCTAAAAATACAGGATAATATCACTAATCTATTTACAAAAATAGTAACTGAGAATACCAAGAAAAATTAATGGAAAACAACACTAAAATGCAACTGGTCAATCTAAACCGTACTGCATGTTTCCAATCAAGTATCTCAAAAGGCACTTGCATTTCTAAGAAACATCTGTTCTCCAGATGCTTGCTACTCTATTGAAGTAGAGACACAAGGCAAAATAATTTTACTTGTGTAGAAATTTGCCCTGGTTGATACATTGTTTTGATATATTTTGGTTTTCAGTACTGATATTCAGTACTGTGGTCATACATATTTTGCATAAGGAGGAGAATGGAAAACCAAATGGTAGAGCACTTGAAGCGGTATGATAGGCACTGAGAGATTTCACTTTATCACTGAGTGGATAAAATGTAGTCAAAATACTAATATTTGTTCAGAGCTTGTTAGCAAGCATAGGTTTTCAAGTTTTACTCATACATTTTGCAGGGCAAGTTTCAGTTTTATGTTTTTGTAGGGTTGGAAATATCAGAATTGACTAGATGAAGTAAATGAAACAAAATCAGCCTGAATTCTTGTGTACCAAATGGTTACATTCATTTTAGGAATTAAATACCTGTTTGAAAAAAATTTTCATTGTTATGGTATAAATTAACACTGAAGAAAGAGCAATGTAAAGCTGAGAGTAATGTTTATTTCCAGCATATCTGAAATATAATTATTTTAGGAAAGCATGTACAGATATAACCCAGAGAAATACAATATATGGCAAGGTTTTAAAGGCTCAGATTTTGCTGAGTGACACTGAGGATGTTTTTCTGCAAGATAAACATATTTACCCTGACAAACGTTGGATTCCTTCCCAAGGACACCTTCTGCCTATTTAACAACAACAACAACAACAACAACAAAAGTGAAAGATCGCATGTAAATGTTTGTTCATGTTCACTAAGGAGTAATATATCTTTCTGTATGTTTTAAAAAATTTGCAAAGCAGAAGATAGAGTGATGTTCTCAGCATAAACTAGCTGATTCTTATACCAACTGTGAAGTTAGTCCGTATGTTTTCATCAAGATGGTCTCACATACAGGACTTTTTTGGAAAACAATACTTTTTAACTGCTTAATTAAAGTCAGTCAGACATGGTAGAATAA
The DNA here is from genome assembly GCA_030449065.1 of Oceanodroma leucorhoa. Lineage (NCBI taxonomy): Eukaryota > Metazoa > Chordata > Aves > Procellariiformes > Oceanodroma > Oceanodroma leucorhoa. Next base: position 5,073,359 of record JASVER010000041.1, on the reverse strand, counting down.
TAACCAGACAAAAGAAGAAGTTCCTTATTTTTAGGGAGAGGAGCAATATATTAGAATATTGGAGTCTAAAAGCAAATATTCTAAAATTAGAGCACTGTAAGGTATGGTTACACTCGAAGCTACTAAATACAAAGGCAGGATTCCCTAGAGAATCTTACTGCTTTCTTATTCTAGCTCTGTTGGCTAGACTATATTCCTAATGCAAAATATCCTGCAAAGGTGAATCTGTTGTTGAGGCTGTGTCTTTTGAGGGGACTAAGGTCAGCATGGAGCTCCGTAAATGGGAAGGGGGACAGAGTTTAGCCACAGGGAAAGAGAACTCTGCTACAAGTGTAAATTCTTTATTTCTTGTCCCCAGGATGTTGCTTCTGTCTTCCTGATGTCCTTTTCTGTCAGCCAGCCACTTTCTTCAGCGTACAATGCCATCTTCTTTTCTCTGGCTATTGTTTTGTGAATAACATAGTGCTGGTTATAAACCTCCATTTTGTGTGCAACAGAATTACCGGAATAGCACCCAAACTGAACAAGCACCAGTTGATAGTGCTTAATACAGTAGTGCCATAAGCTTCAGGGAGTATATCTCATGATTATATATAAATCACATTTCCAAGTTACTAATACCAATGTTCTATCCTAGGAAAAAAAGGATTCAATAAAAATGACAACTGAAGCATGAAAAACTTAAATGAATGCAGGTGTGATCTTGATATTTTGTTTCTACCTGCTGTGCAGTAACATTCATAGCCATGTTTAGTGTACAGTATCCACCCTCCAGATTAAAAGCCATAAAAGAAATTACCTTTAATGATATTATAGTAATACTAGTCTGCTCAAACAGCATGAATATCCTCAATCCTGACCTAAAGTGGTACTGTATGAATATTGCATGTATAAACAGGATAAGCACATAGGAGTAAGTTACTTCTTTCTTCAGTATTTGATCCCGGTGGAAGATACTAGATTACTTACTTAGCATAATTCTGATGTTTGCTTTATTTTAAAAGGATACTGAAAAATGTGGATACGGCTCAGAAACTGCAAAATAGGAATATCTCTTACTGCAGAGTCATTCACGTGCTACAAGTTCGCATGCTAGTTTAACTTGTGCAAACTGGTTCATGTTAGTGTTACCTATGAACAGATGACAAAAGGCACACTTGACCACAGCTGTACATGGCGCATCTAGAGACAATAAGAGTCTATTAAATCTAAGATAAAATTTGGTTAAATAAGGCCAGGCATTCCTTACTTAAGAGTGTGACTAATATAGATATTAGGGTGCGGTGGGACATACATTTTGGAAACAACATTTTTGTGGCAGTTTTTATACACTGAATTACTACCACTATAGGTTAATTATTCTGCTTCCTCTGTGTTAATTCCAAGGCTGTATTACCTGAATACATTTAATCTTTCACTCAATCCTCCCTGTTAATTTTGTACTTATTCAAAATGTGTAGCATCCAGAAATGGTTTTAGAAATAGAATAGAACAATGTTCATTTTAGTTAGTTGTTACTGAAAATTTTAAATTAGAGGTAAATATTGTTTAGTTATATATTTTATATATTAAAATAACAGCCATTTTTGAGGTTTCCACTAAGTTTTATATTACCTGATTTTTTTATTCTTAATGTCAAGTGGTTTAGGGGCCCTGGTTGAATTTTTGAGTCTTACAATGATGCTCCTTAACAAAAAGAAAACAATTTAAGTTATTTGGAAGTTTCTAAAAAGATGTGTTTGGGTTCACTGTCAAATAATAAAATATCATTGCGTCATGATGTAGCCAAGGTTCTTTCTAATTATGTCTTCCTACTCATGTTGCCCTTTATAAGGAGTAAATTTCTTTTACTCAGTTTTTTAGGATTAGGATTTACTTAACTCAGAAAATTTATGGTAAGTTCGGAGGCTCATTCCACACTATTCCTATGTAGTCCATGGCTAGAAAAAGAGGCATGTTGTTGGTTTTTTTTTACAAGAAGGTTCAGAGTATCTAAATAATGCTTGTGACCTCAATTACAAATCAAAGGTGGGGTTTTTGAGGGGTAGCCTACTGTTTTTTGAGGCACCCAGCCAAAACAGTTTCAGCACTCGTTCAGGTATGCTGAGAGCATAGCAAGTTCCGTGCCAGCTTATGCTGCAAAATTTGATTTTTAAAGTTGATTATTGTAAAACCCTGCTTTGGTAGGACCAATTCTGTACTCTGTAAACTTGTGAATAATCCCAGTGAACACCAGTGAAGTCAGGGAGGGCTGATAGGGGCAAAAGCTGTTGCTACTAGGCTGGAAAAGAGCATTCAGATTAAAGTTGATAGCAATTAGTTTATGTTTATGAGCTCATTCTGTATCAGGATGACAAAAAGCCTTAAAATAAAACATGCAGAATCCTAATGAGCTGTAGAAGGAAATTAACATTTCCTTTTGAAATCTCTCCTAGTGAAGGAAGACCTTCCCCCAGAATGGAACTGCTGCATAACATAGACCCCATGTTTGTGGATGACTTCCCATGTGAGTATGCTACTGATTTATTGTTCAAGAGTTACTAAACATACAGTTTATCTTCTGAACACTCCTTGTTTCCCTTAAGTGAAGTATTTCCTGTTAGGTGAAACAAAATAGAGTAGGATGTGTTCTGCTTTTTAAATAAATAGCTTTAAAATACAGAGACATCATCCCCCAGGTGCTGTAAGTACTTACTGAATCATGACCAACAAGCGCTTCCTATTTCAGAGAGCTCTGAAGCACTGCTGAGTAATGAATAAAATCCTTCGGGACATGGAAATGTTGAGGAGCAGCCATGTGCCTGAGGTGCACAGGGAGGCACACTGCCAAAAAACCCTACCAAACCCTGTCTTCAGTGCTCCAGGTTGGCAGGTAGCTCCCAATGAACTGCTCACTCTAGCACATCTTGATACATCTATGTAGTAGGACCTTGCAAATGGAAAACTTGAGTTTGTGAGAAGCTGAGAAGTTCCAAGCCTTGTGATTGCTTTTGTTCCATAATCACATGGTTTGGATCTTAATGCCATAATCACATGAATTGGAGCTTAAGTTTGCCAATTCTATAGCTCTTTAAGCACTGTCTGTTTTATGATTCAACATTATTAGTTTGCTAAGGACTACAAACTCTTCAAGCAGTGATTTTTTTCATGCAGAACATTGGAACAGGTCCTTGCTAGTGTTTTTATAGCATTTCTGTATTTCATTAAATAAAGAAGTAAATCCAGGCAGAGAAGTAGTGCAGTGTGGACAATGATCTGTTGCCTGCAAGACAGATACACATTCTGCTGTAGTACCTGGATGGAGAGGGGTAAGATGGCCTTCTGCATTGAACATCTGGTTCTGTGATGCTTTTCTCAGAAGGAGCAACGTTGTGCCTATCTAGTGCTGGCTGGACAGCACTGCCTGCAGATAATTCCTACATACTGACGGAATTAAGGTGTAGCTACTCGCAATTTCCCTTCAAAGGATGCTTAGTGAGTCGTAGCATTCCTGTAGGATGTTATGCCCTCAGTGTGGTATTCTCAGGCATATTCAGAGACTGTCTTTTCCTTATGGGAACTGCCGTGATTGAGCTCAGCAGAGGTGTTTGAGCAGATAAATTCCTAGTGTAAATAGAAGGGGGAGGAGAAGAGGAGGTTTTCAGGAGCCTAAGCTCAGGAAATACTTCCCCATATTGTTTCCATGATGCCATACTATGATGATACTTCACTGTTTGCTACATATAGCATGTCCTTACTTTTTGTGTGCATTGTGTGAGATGTGGGCAGGGAGTGGGGCAGGTGGGCAGAAGCTGTAGTAAGTAGAACTTTTATGCTGGATGAAATGTGACTTTTAAGCATCACGGACAGCGGAAGGTGTATGTGTGCCTGTAAATTTACAATGTTTTTATGTACCTTTCAAAACTGGAGTCATTAAAAACAAAAACATAACTCTTCACCCACATGTCCTTATGTACCATATAGGGTTTCCCTGTCTCTTCTCAGCAAAGRCGTATAATTCTGGCAAGTTATTTTGTTTTACTTTCTCCCTTAATAGCACATTTGGTCAGGAACAGGTAGAGTTGACCTCCAAATTAGTTTACCTTACCTTTTTCCTAGTTTTAATTTTATGATACCATTCTTAAAGGATTTGAGAGTAAGTAATTGTATTTCTGATAGGTTTGACAAGATGTATCACTGTTGTACATGACAAAATCTACATTAAGCTGTACTTATTCAGATCACTGTTCTTTTAATTAACGTACTGTTTCTAATGCAACAGAGCATGTTAATTTATAGTCCACTGTTGGGGACAAGAAATCCAACTTTCTTTGCACTTCATCTATTCTCATAATGTGCTCTATTTCTTATAAGTTAACTGGAAGTTGGAATGGTTTTGTGCTTTGCAGGATGAGTCATTGTATTATTTATGATTCTGTTTTTGACCCAGCTAGTGAAATTATGCTTTGTCATATAAGAATTAAAATTTCTATTTAGCAATATCTGAGTTATTAAGAGTAACTGTATATGTATGTAACTCAGCCGATTTCTACTTAGTGTCTGTTTTTCATTTGTGCAAACTGAGTAATAAGTTTAGAATTAAGATCCAGATAAATGATATTGGTGTCTCTATTATGGATAGATTCGGGAGACACAAAGCTTGGAGTAGATAAGTACTTTCATATTTTCAGCAATCATGGCTGTCTTTGTATTTTAAAAAAGGAAGCATCTTAAAATAAACTGCCCATACAATCTTCCTATCACCAAGGTGATAAACTGTGTGTCACTCTGGAGTCTTGCTCTTTCCTTGGCTGTTTATTGTTTCCTTGTCCTTACTGTTTTGAGATCAGAGTACTCTTTTGCTTACCGTGCTAAAATATATGCATGTATGTTTTGCTGGGTTCTTTCTCACCTCCTGTGTAGTCTTTGGCTTTCTTTATGCCCACCTTGCCTTGTCCTAGTCCACTTAAAAAATCACATCACCTGAATCATCTTGTGTCAGGTGAAGTATTCATACTAATACTTTTTTCTTTGTAGAAATTGAATTAGAAAGTAAAATAATGACTGGAAGACACGGATTATCCAAATCTTTGGGTTTGCAGAGTACTGTGGAAGAGCAAAGAGGAAATTAAATCTCAAGTTACTGTTAAACACAACCAAAAAAACTTTCAGGATGTTGTGGATAATCAGGCGAGTTCTGATCATAATATTATTAAGGAAGACACTGTACATTGTAGTTTTGCACACATAGGGCATTAAGTTATTGTTGTACTTGCACTCAGTGCAGGTTCAGTGCTCCTGAACTCTTGAGTGCTTCTGCATATAATGTATACATTCCTTCAGCATAATATTTTTATTTAATGGATGCATTTATCTTCATCTCTGTCTGAATAAACTGATACTATATATTTTTAGTAGCATGAATGATGGGATATGTCATGTAATTCATTGATTTTTTTTTGACTGAAGTAGGTAAACTGAGCTTTGTTCTGTTCAGATTTTTTAGACCGAAGTAAGTATTCCTTCAGGGAAGAATTTGTGCAAAAGTTGTAATTAGTTTAGTGTCAACTCAACTGTTACAGCCAGGTGCTCAATAGAATGTTAAGGTAAAGGTAGGACGTGCTATCTTGATTACAGAGCTAACTACATCTTTGCTGCTGTGGTCTGTTAGAACTGACCTTGACCTGTGTGTTTACCACTTGTGGGGTAACATCATACAACTTTTCAAGTTCTCAGACTGAGCAGTGGTTTCTAACCTCTGGCCATCAGCCAGAGTTACTCCAGCAGACCTGATGAATCTACCGATCAGCATGTACTTACCTTTTTCAGGAGCTCATGTCCAGTGCTAAATACTATAGCCCTACAGTAGTCTTGTATCAAAGTACTGTACTTCTCTCCTATTGTTAATACTAAACAGCATAAGAGGGAAAACACTATAAACTAGTTTGTCTGCAGTTCCATTTTACAAAAAAATGCTGACAGGTCGTATTTCACTGACTCTTTCAAGTAATCGTCTTCTCTCTCAGAGGGCAGACTTTCTTCATTGAAGTATAAACCTTTCCAGTGATCTGAAACATATTGCAGTGTTTTAGACTGTAATTCCTCATTTGGCGTCTTCAGTGCTAACAACGGGGTTCCTGTCCCTGACCACAGACTCTGCCTGCAGGCTCCCTCTGACCTGTGGCAGCCCAGTGGAGTGGTTGGGGTTAAAAACAATCTTTTCTCTCAGTGAACTGATCTGATTTGCAATTCGGGCCTTCAACAATTGTGGTGGTGTAACAGAGGAGGCGGTGGAGTGAAAAACTAGGGTGGGATCTCCAAAAACTAGGATGAGGAGGGGGGTGGGTTGCGGTCTTTGTAGCAAAGCCGGTCTGTTGGTGAGCTATTGCCAAGATGGCCAGCCTGTCCTCTCCCTTTATCCCATCCTTTCCTCCTTCCCTTGAGTTGGATCTGGAAATCACATGGCGACAAGATGGGTCTTCTGCCAGATCAGCCTCAGACTGTCCTGGGTGGCGGGGGGGAAAGAGGAGGAAAGGTTTCTACCACATCAGCCAGCTGAATCAACTTGCCCTGTAGCTGTATGACTGGGAGCCTGGGGGAGTGTGTGGTTGGTGGCAGATGGAGGGACTAGCCGCAGGAACGGCAGCTAGATCAGCTCAGGCCRCCAGGGAACCTCAGCCAGCAGCAGTAGTTTCATGGCGTTTAAGCTAGTGTAGGTTGCCGCTGCTACCAAAGAGGAAATCCTGCCTCCCACAGCGCCTCACCATCGCTGCCCTCTCTCGCGGGTCGCCAAAACCACTCACAGAGCCAGGCTATGAACCAAGTCAGGATACTGGTTCAGATTTTAATTATGCTTTTTTTTCCCCGGCTGTATCTTGGATATATAGCCAAGTGCTCATTTTGGCACAAGGGACGGGACTAGAAAGAATTTCGAGGGACAGGTGAGACTGATTCTGTTGGCTCTGAAATTAAACCCTAACGTTTCCGTTTCATAAAACGTGATGAAGTGATCCAGCAGGTTTCTGCTGGGGATGTGCTTCGCTTCCTCCCTCCCCATTTCCAGACACGTGCTTCCGATGCTTATTTTGCATCCTCGGATGCCTCCATGGACCGATCCAACTTGCTAGCCTGGTTTTCCTCTGTCAGGTAGATTGAATCTGCTCATTGAAGGGGCTGATGGGTGCCAGAGGCAGTGCAAGGTGGGGGCGAGGAGAGCTGTGCAGTTGGGGAGGCAGAGGAGAGAGCCAGCCCTCCTAGCACTGTCTGGCTGCTCCTGGAGCCAGAGCCCCAGGGCGAAGGAGTGGGGAACCACACCTGCTGGTGGGACCTCGCTGCGCTAAACCTGTCTGGTGAGCTCTGCAGGCAGAGCCGGACCCAGGTGCCTCAGAGGTGGTTGCTCTTCTCCCTCCTTGCTAAAAGCCATCGCTTTTCTCTTTCTGGTTGTTTCTTTATCACCCTGTTGATTATTTTCAAAAGTGATGAATATATGTCTTGGTCGCTGAGTCTCAGTGTAGATTTGTAATTTATTAGAGAGTTTGCAATTATGTAGAAGCAGGACATTGGTATGAAAGATCTACTGTCTTCCAGGCTTGGGTCTGAAACATTCACATTTTCTGTTAGTTTTAAGTGTTTGGTAGTGAAATGGGAAAACTAAAAACAGAAAGCTAAAATTATGTTGAAACAGAGTATCATTTTCTCTGTAATGTATAGGTTAAGAAAGCACAAATAAAATTCATAAAGTAACTTAAAAGTTGCATAAATAAAAAATCTGATTTACATGTGTTGGGAAAAAAAATAAAATTGTTTTGCCCCAAAAAATTTTTTTGTGACTTTGTCTTTAAAAAAAAAAAAAGCCAAGTTGTTGATGGTTTGGCAGCTGTGGGGGTGACGTCAGCTCTTCCATTGTGAAAGATCTGCTTTCTTTTAGACAGCCTTATGGCATTTCATCAAGTTTTGGTGATTCAGCTGAATTAAAACCAACACGATTTCAGTCTAAATTCCCCTAACTGCTAAACCAAACATATTTCTGACCACACAGTCATTGCTAGATGGCCTGTCTTGAAGCAGTATTGAAACTCTATATCCCACGGAAGGCAATTTTATTTTGAGAATCAGGACTAAATGACATGGTGAAAGGAAATGTACCTTTGAATTCAGAGCTGTTAATCAGAATCTGTCAGTACACACTGTATTATTTTTTAATCTGGCTTGCTAAATTTATTAATGAATTTTGTGAATTTCACAAAATCTTGTAGACTACACATGTGGCATCAGTTTCTTTTAAAAAAGAATTTGAATTTCTTTAAATTAGAACAATGTATTCAAAATAAATATGTTGTTGGGTGGGGTTGTTTTAGGTTGAAAAAACTTTCACCTTCATTTAAAATTCCAGACTTAACCATAAACTAAAACTTCAAAGGCATAATAAAATTGTAGGCCACTAATTATAGTCAATTTATTTTGAAGATATCTATTCATAGAGGCAGACATCCAAGACAGAGAACTTATAAAAACATTTTGTGATTTTTCTCCAAACTTTTATTTGCCTTGAGCAAAATTAATCAAACTTCACATTGCTCTCCTTGACATTTGAAAAAAGGCATTACCTCATATATTGCGCTATTAATTGCCAAAATAAATGATTGCTTATAAGGGGCTAGATCTGCTATATGCAGAATGAACATATGATATATTACAATAGAGAAACCATTTCAGTTCTGGGACTGATGTGTCATTCATGGGCATTAAAATTGCATTATAATGGCTGTAGCATTATATATTATACCCATACATATACCAAAATGATTCATCTTGATTAAGGAATAGACACCCCAGGCTCCTTTAGGCCTCATTTATTACTTATTTTGCCCAGGTGAAAGAATGATTCCTGAGACTTTGCAGGCAAGAAGTGATTTCTTACTCAGTTTTATTACTGATGATCTAGGTGGTTTAGAATTATAAAAAAAAAAAAAAGGTAAAAAAAAAATCCCTAGTAATGGAGTTATTCAGTAGCAGCAGAAGATGTAGGTATGCATGGATGAGTGTGCTGTGTGGGCTTCAAATGGGATGAATATACTCCATGTCTGTCCCAGGCTAAGACCCGGAATCCACTCTCGGAGTCAAAATGTGCAGAAAGGCGACCAGTATGGTTAGCTGACTGAGCTTACGTAGTCACAGCTGGAAAGGCAGAATGGTCAAAAATGGGGAAGAAGACAAATACATTCTTTGCTTCTCCAAATTTCCATTTCTCTGCAAAATTATGCATACGTATGCTGACCACCTGGACTCTGTCATCTTTTCAGTACAAGAAAATCATAAATTGCAATGACCCCCTGTAAGTTTGTAAGGCAGGAATTGCCAACATGTGACCCTGGAGCCGTGCATGGCCCTCAACGACTTCACACAGTGCTTTTCATGCTGGTCTCGCAGTTTTGGGCAGAGCTCAGCTCCACTCCCTAATGCGAGGCCACCGTTCCAGCCAGCTCTGCTGCCATTCACATCAGAGATAAATGGTGTTTTTCTTTTGGCTGTTGGCTGTATGAAGTTTCTAGGGTGTAGCTCTTGCGGTTGGGAAGTTTGGCCTGTGGTTGTATGTTGCCTTGGCTCTTAGCCCACCTGCATCTCAGTGTGAACCATCCATCACTGCAGTATTCAATACTAAGTGTGTGGGTATTGCACATTTGGTAAGCCTCATAAATACTAACCCCCATGTTTCCTTTGATGTAGATAACCTCTTTTAGAATTTAAAAATGTTGTCACTTGATAAAGTGTCTGATGCCAGTATCTTGACTGGAATTCAGAAATCCCTCAGTACTGCTTCTTTTTTATGCTTCATTATATACTATCCTTGAACACAACGCTAACATTTTATATTTTTATGCAGGTCTTGACATAAATGTTAGATTACATTTTTCAAATGAAATATCTCTGAGCTGGAAACCTGTAAAGTTTTAATTGTGCACATAGAGTCAGGTTATACACTGCGCAGTTCTCTTTACCTTGAACACTGCTACCTTACAGTGACACAAGTGGGGTTTGGGTGTTCACATATAAGGCCATCTCAACATGACCTTTGATGTCTTCAATAATTCATAAATAGATTCAAACTGAATGGAATAGTGTTTCCTGGAAAAAAGATTTTGAATTTTTTTTTCTTATTTTTCCGTCAAAAGTGAAAGTCAAGCATTTTCTTTTACTATCTCTCATTTTGTGATGTTTGACCTTGTAGGCTGTATTAATAAGTTTGCTCTTATTTAGAATAACTTTAATTTTTTAATTCTGTAATTGTATAAGAATGTAGTGATCTGGATAAATGTTTCACCCTATTCATGTTCACAGGGATTTTTTGCTGTCATGAGTAATTCTGGATTTTACTTAATAGTTTGTGTGGTGTCTTTTTATGTAAAGATATAATCCATTGTAAAAATAAAGGTGAATACTTTGAAACAAGAATGAGAGCATTTCCATATGCTTACTCTTGTTGAAATTAAGTTAAGTATGCATTTTGAAGGGTAAGAGACTGAGCATGATATTCTAGTATAAATCTTCCCTTTGGAATCAAACATTACTATGAGAAGACTGAAATTAGAAGGGATAATAGTGGACCTATATGTTCACAGCATTCAATTAAGTGAATTAAGATAGGTGAGCTTCGCTGGGTGAGTTTGTCTGCGGCATAGCCCTATTCCTTGTCAAAACAACGATAGGAAGTTACAGTGTCTCAGGGCTCATCTGTTTCTTCAAGATCAGTATGCTATTCATTCTTCCAAGGTTAAGGTCACGGCTATTCCTCAAACGTTTTTATTTTAATAAAGTAACAGAAAGACTTGGAGTTTTGTAGAAAACTCATTATTGCCATAAAGCAGGAAAAGGTCACAAAATGTCTTTCCTCAGTGAAGTAGCAAAACCCCTTATTTCTCCAGTAACTCACTGTCACAGTATAGGCTGGAGGAACCCTTGACATTTCCAGAGTTTCCTTGTTGAGGTGAAATACTTCTATACACCACAGTTCAAAAAAAGAGAAATCCGTTAGAAGTACATCTATGCAAAGGCATTGTCAGCCCACAGAGCCATCCGCATTTCAAAGTGACTATAGCAAGCTTGTCCTGCCTTCTGGCACATTTTCATGGACTCATGTTAATTAAGGCATCAGACCTACAAACACATATGCAACTTCAAAAATGTACCTTATGAGTGAGGATGAGCAAAGACAAAGGTTATACAGCTGTAACTGAAATGGAAAAATCATCCCTTTCGAAGGGCTACTACTGACTATTGAGCTATCATTTAGTAACACTGTAGAGTATTTTATTTGTTTTATTTGTTATAAGCATGAAGGAAAACCTGTTGGCTTTTTAAAAGACTGAGAAGAAAAGCAAAAATGAATTGACTTTGTCTGTGTGATGAGGTAAAAGTGTAGATGGAAGAGGTGCATTGCGTGACTTTGAGCCTTTTCAGAAAATATGCAACATTTTCTCTCCAGTAGGGAGAAGAGTTGTCTGTCTTTTGTATTACAGACCATCAGTAACAACAGCAGTCCATAGCACTGCAGTAGGCCTAGAAATAACCATGAAGAACTCGTTTGACTCTCATGTTGATGGTGTTTGTTTGTTATTGTGAAGAGGGAAAATGCTACTTAATTAGACAGTGCTATTCAAAGCTACCTTGTAACTTTTAGCTTTGATTTCTATGAGATTTTTTTTCTTTGGTGCTTCATAAGAAGGCAAAAGTCTAAGAAGCACTAAATAACCTGCTGATTATAGGTTTGTTAATGTACAAGAAGCAATGTTTATGCAAAAACAGTCTGTTCACAAACAAGATACTCTTATATATACTTCCCTTAAAAGTCTAAATAATCTGCTTGGGCTCAGAGTGTTGTTCATCTATTAAAGTCAGACACTGAAACCTTGATGTTTAACTTTTCCCATAGTAGAATAATTTTTTTTTCTATATTTCCCTGTAAATTTTCTCTCAGAAAAGCTAAATTTGCAATTGATGTAAAACAGCTACAAATCTAATAGAGCAGGTTTTGACCAAGACTTTAAAATATATGCCTTTTCTGAGACATGCAGTAAGCTCTAAATTTTTACTTTATTGTGGATGATGGTGATTGTGAGTGTTATGATAAGTATCCATAAYATTTTCTCCTGCCTGTTTCTCCACCTCTTCCCATTTCTTCATCTCTTCCCAAAATTCCAGTCATGGAAGTAGGAGTTAATTCAGAGAAAATACAATGAAATTGCTTCAAATTATGTATCTCAAGAAAGAATAGGCTAGACATTTATAGCATTATCCATTATAATCAGGAAGCTTTAAAAATTTCATGAATTTTGTGGAAGATATCTCTAATTTCATTTTGACAATTCATTGACTGAGATTTGCTGAAGTTCAGCAGTTATCAATAAAGACATTAAGACAATTTGCAGAGGATCGAACCGCTCCATCCTGGAGAGATTGGCACTTTTAGCCGGAACTGATTGTACCCCAGTTGACTGTCTTATGTGCACTGGATCCCAGAGCTGAATCAGTTTCAGGGGTAACATGAGTTGCATTCATGCCAAGATAACAATATGCACTCTGCCAGAGCAATAGAGAGAATTTCTTAAAACTCCTCCTGGAGTTTGCTTTGTCTTGTGTATTTCTTGATGAAAACTAAGCAACAGGCTGCTTCACAGAATCAAGTCTAGCAAAAGGTAATTTTTGTCATGAAGTTCCCATTGTATAAAATGCTAATAATAAATTTCTAGTACAGCACCATCTACAAAGTTTCTAATGCATCTATGTGAAACACAATGCAAAATTTTCTGTTTATGGACAAGTGATAGTTTTGCCTGGGGAATCTTCATCTACTTGTATCTAAGACTTTTTATGCTTCTGTAGCTATAGGGAAGAGACATACTCCTTCTTCCCTCCAGTTCCGTTTATGGATGTATGGAGAACAGCCATGTGTTTCCATACTGTTAACAAACAAATGAGGCTTTTAAAAAGACCTTATGTTTATAAATAGAAGATATGTGAGGTCTAAGTGTGTCTCCTAATTGTAAAAATATTAACTATGCCTTTTGTTATTTTGCTTTTTTATTTCTCAATTAAATTTTCTTTGAAAAGGTAGTCTTACTCTTATCTTGCAGGTGAGTAGTTATTCATCTGACTGGTTTAAGATTTTAGGGACTCTATAAATTATATTACTACGTTAGAGACAGTCATGATTTTCAGAGTGTTTGGAAGGGACTTGATTTAATATTCATCAGTGGAAATGAAAAATGTAGTACTTTCACTGCTCTCAATGCTGTAACCACTGTGGTCTAGTGTATACATGAAAAACTTGAACCATGTTCAATATACTATTTCCTGATATTTAGGAGGAAAAAAATCTCATGCTAAAGTGAAGCCTGTTGGTGCTTCATCCAAAAACATAAAGCAAAGAAATTCAAGCTGAATGGAAATCCAGTGTCATTTCTGACCCAGTCCATAGATTCGTACTACTTTTATTATGTGTGCAGCTGAACAATGTGGAGAGTACAGCTTTCCAATTGCTAAAATGGCCTTAGCTGGAAATGGTGTGTGCTGAAAGGTCTGTTCTCCCCAGATCCAGGTACTTCCAAACTGGGAAATACCAAAGGAAATCTGGATATTTTTTTCACACACCATTCTGCTTTTTATGGTGTAATGTAAAGTCCCTAATTTGGATGTATTTGTAGACTGCCTGCAAATCAAACTGTATACCAGACAGTTTGCAAATGAAAACCACCCTGTGCCTACAGAATATTTTGCATCTATGGATGCTAGAAAAACACATAGATTATTGAATTAAAATTTAAAAGATAGTAAAAAGTTAAGAATCTGTTCCAAATGATGTACCCACTAAATTTGCTTACTTTCTTACATAAATTCAAAGTTTTATGTACAAGTTTGGTATGAGTGGAAATCAAAATTACCCAAACCTATCCAGATATCCCATCACCAAGTTAAAGGCTTATTTTCTGTGCTGTCATTCAAAATATTTGTATGTGTTACATGATGTGAAATGGAAGATATGGAGAAAACCTCCGTCCTAGAGTTTCATACAGTCTGTTGGGGAGAAATCTCTCCTGAAAGATGGGAGATCATGGTTCAAAACCCTTTGTAACAATCAGGTAACTCAGGGCATGAATTTGGGTCTCCAAACCCCAGAAACGTGTCCCCAGTGTTGGGCTAGATTTTTTGGAAGGGGGAGAAAACCTCTCATTTTGTCAGGTACATCCTCATGTGAATTTAACCTTCAGCTTTCAGTTTAATTTTATTTTTATTAAAAATGTGTAGAAGTTAAACATTTAATTAGTCTGAGCCTTTTCTTTATTTCCAGTTTACTGAAAATTAAATAAGTTCAGCATCGAACTGGCATCTGTTTGTAATTGCTTTAGAGGACAAACAACAATTTATATAGCCTGCAGTTGGCTAGGGCTTTCGGTGTGACTTGAGAATTTCCTCCTTTAGGGAGGAAACTATGGGACAGTTGGAAAAATGCCGTTGGAGGAAAGTTCAGAAGATGTGGTTGTGGGAAGCAGCTCTGACCACAAAGAAAAGTTATAGGGTGGCTTCCTGAGTTTTACCGCAGTAAAGTTATGGTTCATTTCTCGACTTTGTGTTTCCCTTTCCGGCTGCATGCTCCTATAAAGAATCAAGTGTTTGGGTGCCTGTTACCTGAAGTCTGCCTTTATTCTGCTGTTTCAGTGCTGCAGGGAAGATCAAGCAATATGTTTAAGTAAACAGTTTCTAGATCTTAACTTCTGAGCTTAGTGACATGGATTTTGCAGCAGGGAAGATGACTCCAGAATTCACTTTTCTCTGCTCATCCATAAGCCTCAATTTTTGGTAACATTCATGGGATTGTTTGCTGTTACTGATTTTTTTTTTTTCCTTAAGCTTTCTCTTCTGAGAACTGGTAAATCGTGTATTGGCACTTTTGTTTCATTTTGATTTCAGAATCACTTTAATTTGGGGATGATTTGGCGGAGTGGTTAAAACGTATGTGTTGTTGCCAGAAATGATTGTTGTGAATACAAATGGGGAAACCTTTCATATAAAGGTTTTGTGGAAAACACACTGTGTCTACTGAACTGTATGGATAAAGGGGAATTTAGCTTCATTTGTTTGATTAAGAGAAGTTGGTAGGGTGTAAATAGGGTGTAAATTCCTCATTTGTTACTACTGATGCTTAACCAGTCTGAACCAGAGCCCACTGGAATTAATGGAAAGGTTCCCATTCCTTTCAGTGTGGGGTTTTTCAAGCCCTAACAGACTCACGCTGTTCCACAGTTGAGCATTACTAAGGGACAGTAAGCCTGCCAATCATGCAGGTTTTGTGTGTATGCATGTGGTGAGATTTCTAGGAGGTTGAAGACTGCTGTCATGAGGGTAATTTTTATGTGGAGTTCCATAATATTTAAGAAAATCTGTGATTTTTTAGCTATTGCTTCTGCTATTGTAGCAAAAAAACAGGCTAAGGTGATTGAAAGGAGTCTGCAATGTCTATTGATAGAAAAGGAATCACCTGTGATTTTTGAACTGCCTGGGTTTTCTTTCTTTTCTATTTAATGGACATCATGTAGGTAAATGTTTTAAATCCTGATAATAGAGTCAAATGATTTACTTCAGAACAGAAGCTGTGGTGTGCAAAACCTTTGATTTATTTTAATGGAAGCAATAGGAGAATGATACCATTTTTCTGACAATATATAGATGCTGGTGAATACAATAGGGATTTCTTGGATGATTAAAATAGTATGTTGATTTTAAAGATGATAATGAACATACTAGAAAATACTCTCTTTCTGTCTGGGTTTCATATATAAGTGGTTTTCGGTTCGCCAGTCCCAGACTTTTGTCTGGGGATCTCTTCTATGGTTTTTATAGACTACTAATCAGATCACAAGAGGCAGGGAGGCATATGCATTGCCTTGCTATGAAAATAATACTGGTTATTGTTTGTTGCTTTTAAATTCTAGTGGAAGTAACCTGAGTTGTTTTTTCCCAGTGTTTTGTTCAACTATTAAACAGAATTCTACTCTGCAACATACAGGGTTGTTCACTCCTCTCTATTAAAAACATTTTTACAAAGTAAAGAAGCTTTTTTTTAATCACTCATAATGTTTTAGAATATAATCTCAGCAGAATTAAAAGAAAAAAAAAAAGAACGTCTAATTTATCCCCTTGAGACTTGTCATTGCCAGGTGACACTGCCTTTTGAAAGCCTGTCTTCCTGGAGTGGCAGTCTTCAGTGAGTTGACATTCTGTATGCACAAGACTGAATTATTTTAAATGCAGTATCTTTTTTTGGACATATGCGTAAGTGCCACTTCATTCCCTAAAGCTGCCTTACTGCAAGCACTAGTTTCTGCAGTTCAGTAGTTTCTTGCCTTCTGGCTATGTGATGCAAACTTGTTATGGCTGTGTTCCTTGCTCTTGAGGGCATAACTGACAGAATCCCGTGATGGGTGCCTCCTGTCACACCTATAGCTCTGTATGTGTCTCTCCAGCCTCCATTAGCAGAGATACGTCTGAAAACATGAGCGCTCCCAACATCCTTCCAAGAGTCTTTGCAAATAAGCAGGACTTAACTGCAACACTGTCTTAGTGACAATTGTGGCTTATGTGGTGCCTACTGACAAAATGAAATAGCTTTTATCACACAGGGGTAAGGGTGACGGGACCAGCAGCTCAGAGAGGTGTTATAGCTGTTCTGATAGCAACAAGCTGAGATGCTATTAAAAGATTAGAAGCAATAGAATAACATGGAGGTTTTCCACGAAACATCTTCAGTGATTGAAAAAAAAAAGGGCATGTAATTGAATTTGAAGATGTAGCCAGGATTATATTTGTTCAGAGTATGTAGTCTAGTCCAGTTGGAACATGACTGTTCTGGGCAAAAGCAAACAATGAATTTCCTAGGTCAAGAATTTCATTCAGTGTTTCAGCATGTTTGAGTTTTTCTCACTGTGGGTACGTGCTGTGTAGTAGTGCCATTAAGCATTGTAGATGATGTCTAGTTAGGTCAGGTGGAGACTGTAGTCACACTGAGTATACCAACAACTACCAAGATGATGTGGTTTCACTCAAGATACTTCATGAGGTCTGAGTAGTAAGCACTCAAACTATCTGGCCTGTGTGTTACATTGATATGTCCTGTCCCTTGTCAATTAAAACAATAAGGTTTTGATTATTTGTTTGAATTTGGCTCAACATCACACAAGATGGGAAGAACCTTCCTTTGGTCGTGCAGGGGATGGAAGCAGCCTGGTCCCTAGAGTTCCACAGAACATAGGAATTTAATTAAGCAGAATGCATCTAGCAAAGGATTTTCATTCACAAGGGATTGCACATGTTACCCAACTTTGTAACTGGTTTCTGAACCTTTTCAGAACCTACAGTCATACTGTATTCTTTTTGAGATGGGAAGACCACAACCACAGTTTTCCAGTTGTGTAGAGCTTTTTGCTTTTTTCGTGAGTCCTTTTCTAATAATTCCTTGCACTCAGTTTTCTTTTTGACCAGTGCTGACGTAATTCTGAAAAAGCTTAGCTCAATCTGTCATGATCCCAGGGTTTCACTCTTGGACAATTATGGGTGACACGCAGGCCATCATTTTATACGTGAATTTAGGATTGTTATTTCACACATGCATCACTTCACCTGTATCTATGTTAAATATCATTGCCTACTTTAATGCCTACTCAGCCAGTCTCATAAGGGTCGCCTGTCCTTCTTTACAGTCAGCTGTAAATAAATCTCACTTTTCAGTCCCTTTTCCAGCTCATTTGGAATATGTTCAACAGTATGGGTCCCAGCAAAAATTCCTTTAGAAGTCCAATGGTGGCCTCTCCAGTGTGAAATCAGAACTTTTTTTGTTTCCATTTTATTAGATGCTTTTCTATCCACATGAGGATCTTTCCTCTTGTCCCATGGTTGCTTATTTTCTTGGCTTAGATGGCCATGTGGTACGAGAAATAAACTTTTGTTGTATGTGGATCCTGTTATGTATTATTTAAATATTGGAGTGGAGTAACCAAATAGGTGATGGGGGGTGTTGCAGAGCGAGACAAAATTTATACTGAAATAGAAGTCTTGAGAACTACAGAGAAAATTTTTAGTTACTAAGAGAATATCTACGGAATCCTTTTGTGTGGTATACATTGTACACTGCAAGGTATCAAACTATTTAGACATCCAGGTAGTGTAATATGTGCACACGTGTTACAGGAAATGTTGGTGGTATTTCTGCTTTGGCTGAAAGCTCTTAAATGTACTTTACACCTGCAAAGCAATAGCACCTCTTTATTATTTGTTTCAGATGTGTTTCTAATTTGCACTGGAAAGAGTGTGGGCCATCTAAAATCTTAATTCACTTTGGGTTTTGTGGCTTTTCTTAATGTATGCTTTTCAGTCTTTTCCATCAAGCAGGTTGCAATTAAGCTTGGAGCTTTTTGTGATTGTATTTTCCCTGTCATATGGCTGAATCTGGTGCTACATTATATTATCATAAATAGAAGTTTAACTATAGAGAATGCTGACATTTTTCACTTTTTCCTTTGGGAAATATACTGCAAAAGGTAGGTAACTTCTAACATCCTTGTTTTGCAGGTGAAGAAACAAAGGTAGAAGCTTCATTTGCTTCTGTTGTTCATAAAGGGCGCTGGTTATATGTAGCTGCTTATAAAAGAATGTTTTTGTTACTGTGTAGGATATTGGAAAATTGTAGAGGCAGAGTCAATCTGACACTCACTTAGGCTGTTTAGATTAACTCTTTGGGCAGGGCTCTGTCTCCCAAATAAATAATAAATTAACATTCTTTTGTCTTTCTCCAAAACTGCTCTCCAATACCCAACATTGCCTCCCTGCACACTAGTATTGTAGACSACAGTGCACAGAAATATAGCATGCTTCAAGCAATATTGTTTTGGACCCTTTAAATTTTGTGGCTGGGACCTCGCTAAATGGCATGTTAGAGAGAACTGTGTGCTCTTTGATCTCTTACAAACCAAGAAAACTTCTTCTCATCATGGATCATTTTCATCATCTTAATCAYAGACTGAAGGCAGAATATTTTATTTTTAGATGTACTGTCTATTTATATCTCCACAAGTTAGGTTTCTACCAATTAGGTTTCTACTTGACTTGGTCTCATTGAAAGAAAGAAGAAGGAGAGCTGGAGGAATGAGAAGAGTAATTGATCTATGCTTATTAGATYTGTGCAAATATCATATATATATTGATACAGAATATGTATTCCCCTATATATCCCCTTTTTTAAATCTCAGCTGAAAATTTGCAGTTTCTCTTCTTCCTTCTTATGATTAAAAATTAGATAGAGAAGGTTAAATGAATATACTCTTAAGAAATTTATTACATTTAATCAAATGTTTCCACAAATTTATCTTTTAGACTGATCTAAAGAATGAGCCTTTCTTTAAAAAAAAAAAGGTTCAGATTGTACCTTTTTTTTTTTAACCTTGCAAATTAACACAATATGTGTGTCACTATCCTTAAATCTTTTTTTACAAATCATGGTTAAATGGTACTTGAAATACTTGCTTTGCAAAGTAGAAAGCAAAAGATTGAAACAAATCGTAGAAAATATTTACAAAGATGCTGACAGATCTGAATTTTACAGCCTACCTACCAAGTACTGTATTGCAGTGGCTTTTTTTTTGTTGTTGTCTTTGCTATTTTTTGATTTTGCTTGCGTTAGGAAACCGTTTTTTTTTAATATTTGCTCTTGATTGAATATTAAATATTTCACAGAATATCAGTGAAATCTGTCAGGAACATCATAAAACTTAGAAAAATAAACAAGTTGGATTTATAGGCCCCATACAGGAAAAGGAATAAAGAGCTTCTGATAAGACATCTAAGGCTGTAAAATGTAGTAAAACTGGATCAACCCTTCTTTTTTGTATTACCATGTAGCACTGCAGGCATCAAAGGGTCACAAAGTTATTTTGGTGTACAGCAGTAGTAAAAGAATTTAAAAGGTTTTTGAGTTACACAGAAAATAAATGGTTTTTCAGACATTTTGGCTTTTTCTTGGTGGTCAGATAAATTAGTATTTTTTTATTTTAGATAAGTTTCTGATAGGTAACTAGGATTGTATGAGCCAAGGAATAGATGATCGATTCTCAAGCATACATTGATCACCTGGGAAGAAATGTGAAGAAATGTTTCTTCCTATTTTCCACCCCTAGAAATCATTGCCCAGTCGGATAGAACTAATGAGTAAAGCAGAAGGCTATTGTAAGGGTATGCAAAAATACATAGGAAGATAGGGTTTTTCTCTGGAAGAGCTACCCACCTAGCCTAAATGCTGTATTAAATGAGGAGTACACATGGGATACTGAATGAGGTCAGAAGAGCTTTTTTGAAAGGCCAGGAGGAAAAAAACAGGGGTAAGCACATTGCATCATTTTTTATGATCTTCCCTGTGCTTAGAAAGTGAAGTGAAGTGAAAGAACAGGTTGCTGGGCAAAGTAAGCAGTTTTGGTTCATCTTTTCTGTTTTACTTTGAATCATCAGTTATTAATTACTTCTTCGGACACACTGCTAGACTGAATGTACCAAATAACTTCTCCAGTGTGGCAAAACCTGTCATCTTGTAACATTTCTATAAATTGTCGGGGCTTTTTTAAAATTTAAAATTGTATGACTAAAGCAGGAAATAATGTAGGTATCAGGTTCTGATCTCAGTCACAGTAGTATAAATCTAGTGTGAATCCATTATTTCAATTACTTTACTCTTGATTTATGTTCTGGTATAAGTGAAAAACAAGCTTTAAGAAAATTACTGACTTGTCTGCACTGACACGGACTGATCTGTGCATTGGAAGCCATTTCTAATACAAATTAATATTCTCATTTCTTTATGCTATCCCTCCTTTTAAGAATAGCACTGAAAGTAAGCTAGAGGGTATGCTAGAAATCACTCATGGTGTTCATGTATTTGTAAACCTACAGTTAAACCTGAATCTGAATAATATATACTTACAGAGGAGGGTGACCAAGATGGTGAAAGGCCTCGAGGGTAAGACTTAGGAGGAGCTGCTGAGGTCACTTGCTTTGCTCAGCTCGGAGAAGAGGAGGCTGAGGGGTGACCTCATCGCAGCCTACAGCTTCCTCACGGGGGGTGTGTGTGTGTGTGTGTGTGTGTGTGTGTGTGTGTGTGGTGTGTGKGGTGTGTGKGGRGGGGGGRGGKGGRGSGGRGGGGGGGGGGGAGGGGCTGATCTCCTCTCTCTGGTGGCCAGCGATAGGACATGAGGAAATGGAATGAAGCTGCATCCGGGGAAGTTCAGGTTGGGCATTAGGAAAAGGTTCCCCAGGGAGGTGGCCACAGCACCACGCCTGTCAGAGTTCGGGGAGCATCTGGACGACGCTCTCAGTCATATGGTTTAGTTTTAGGTAGTCCTGCAAGGAGCAGGGAGTTGGGCTCAATGATCTTTATGGGTCCCTTCCAACTTGACATATTCTGTAATTCTATGATTCTATACTTACCTTTCATGAAAGTTTTCACCCTTTCAGTTCAGTACATACAGAGATTAATATAATAAAAGGGGTTGCATAAATCTGTTTTGACATAGCGCTTCCTTTTGTAAACAAAGTATTTGGCTTGTCCTGAACTGAAAGTAATTTGGTAACACATCTTGTGTATGATCAGGCCAAAAAACTGTCTAGCTCATTATTCTGTTTCTGAGAGTAGCAGTTGTGTAGGAAGGAGTGTATGGAGGCAGCACATAAATATACTTCTCTTGTGTGCCCCCCACAACCTGCAGCTAATGGAGCTCCTGATCTTTAGGTTGTGATTTTGGATATAAGAATCCCTGATGGATTTTTCTTCCACTTTGTGAACACTTTTTATCATTCAACCTGCATAAACTTCTGGCATCTACAGCATCCCATCAAAAGGAATTCCACACTTGAGTTGCGTTTGTGATAAGGAAGTATATACTATCATTTATTTTGAATATGCGACTTTATAATTTATTTGATGCTCCTTTTAGGAAAGACCAGTTGTTCCTTATTCAGCTTGTCATGGCCACACAATTTCATAGACCTCTGTCCTGTCCCTCATCAGTTATCCATCTTTGAGGATGGAGAGTCCTATTTATTTAGTCATTTTTCACACAGAAGCTGTTCCATAGCTTTAATCTTCCTTGTCATATCTCTTTGTTTCTCATACGTTTTTTCTGTGTCTGTTTGTAAAACGGGGACCAAAAACGCACAGTATTCTGTGTGAGGCACAACAAGGACCTAGGTGGTGGCATAGTGTCTCATTCTTTGCCACTTCTAATACTGGTTTTGCTTTTCTTGACTGCCGCTGGACATCAGCTGTTCATTACAACTTCGCAAACTCTTCCCTAAATAGCAATAGCTTGTTCAGAGCACATTCTTTTGTGTATGCGGAGTGAGGATTGGCTTTTTTCCCCCAAGTTCATTACTTTCCCTTTTGTGGTACTTATGTTTGTGCATTAGCAAGGCTTAATGCGTTGAAAAATTGTTCACTTTTTAGAAAAGTCCCATGTATTCTCTGGTCATCATTCAAGATGTTATTTAYATAGTTATCCACCAGTAAATTTTTCAATATCCTGCCTGAAGAATATGCTATGGAGTATTCAAATTATCAAAATAGCAATTATTTTTGCAAATGCAGCTAACATTTTTGACTGATGCTTTCTGAGCATCTTGCATAGATTTTTCAAAGTTGATGACATTAGCCTTTTGAAAAATCAGGTCTCTTGAAGATACAAATTAGCTATTGAAAATTATTTAGCTTTTACATCCTAATTTGGAATATGTATCTGTTTATAGAGACAATGTATGATAATGGAAATAAAAGAACTAAGCTGAAGTTTTCATAAGGGGCAAAGGGCCAGGCTTTTAAATTATTTAGATAATAATCTGCTTTTGCAGGTAGTGGGAGTTGGCCACCTCAACTCCTTTTAAAATCTGATCCTGAAACCATTTTTCAGGCTGTTAAGACTAAGGATGGTCTTGAAACATGATATAAACTCCAAAGTCACTTACCAAGGGCAACACTTTCTGAAGGACTAGTTTTTTCTATAGACATATAAAAGCTATTTGAATACTTTTTGGTGACCTACAACTCCAAACAAAACGCTAAAATATTTAGGTCAATTCATTGTAGCATTAAATATTTGAAAGTAAATATCTGAATGAAATTTCACTGCTTTCTTAACTAATAAAAGTTGTATCGTTTCCCAAGAGACTACTTAAAAAGAAATACAGCAGCTGGTGAGGCTCCGAAGTTGGGCTTCAGGAAACAGTGGCTTCTGTTTGAAAATATGAAAATTCGTGGCAAAGGCTGTGGCATTTTTCTTTTAAGGTAAAAGTAAAGCTTTAGTATTTCATTAGCCACTGATACACTGGTGATCAAATGGCAGAAAAATAAAATGTCTAGCCTCTTTGCACAAGCAAAAGCATCACATTTTTATATATATGTCTGCAAGGAGAGTATGCGGGCATGTGAAGGCAGACTTGATTATACAGATCACTAAAAGGCATCTGTCCTCTGGCTGCTGAATTAGTCCATGGGGCTGTTGTTACTGCCTGGTAAACCATAATGGAAAAAAAGAAGAAAAAAMCCCCAACAATCTAGAACAGATGCAGAGAAAAATGCTTAGATGCTATGGGCATTAACGTTTTATCTTGCAAAGGAAACAAAAAGAATGTGACTTCTTTAGTCTGCCAAATTGGAAAAGGGATCCCTGTTAAATTCATACGACAAGGGAGAAGGCAGCCGAGGCATTTTGCGTTTCATCTGCACTAGCAGAATCTGAAGAATGAAGACAAAGGAGGAAACTTAGCAGCTGGGCTGAAGAGAAGGAGAAAGTCAGGTAAATGTAGAGAGAGGAATATCCGAGCTTAAGGTGAAAGCCATATGATAGGAAGAAGAGAACTCATATCAAGCAATATTTTTATTTATCTCAGTTCTGTATCTGGTGCTTATATAATGTAATTAACTGGCAATCCTATAAGTATCCTGTGTAGAGAGCATTCAAACAGGCATCAATCTGTTTTCCATGGCTGATATGTCTGATAAAAGTTGCCCTGTACAGCCTGGGAAGCAATGCACTTGTCTGAATAATAGACAGTACATTTCTTTGGCAGATAAGTGTTTGCAATGGGTGAGTTCACATGACTGACAGGGTTCTGTTTGTAATATCTCAACGTGAGGGAATTTATCTTTTTCTCTTCAAGAAATTTTGCTGAAAGATAATGTTCCACCAAACAACTTCAACTACAAGCTCTGGTAAAAGCATTTCTTAGTTTAGGAGTTTGGTTTTGTTAGCTGGACCAAATAAGGGGTTTTTAAAATTATTTTATCTCTTGAATCTTATTTTAAGTCTCATGCATGGCATTCTAAGGATATTTTGCAAAGCATATCTAAAAATACAATCCTTCATACTGTTTATTTGAATTATTTTAAATAATTTATCTTGTGTAATACTATGGCTTCACATACTGTATCTCAGCAGTCAGAAGCATATTCTCCATGCTAAACCTTAAAACCAGAAATGCAGACTCACATGATTTTTCCTTTAGACCAAGCCCTAATATTGTAATGTTGAGACGTAATGTTAAAAAAACATGGTTGTGTTTTTTGATCTGCTGAGTGGCTTTCATTGTTGTCTTTAAGAAAGTAGATGGCAAAGATGAGTATTCCCAATAGCAAACAGTATGACAGAATAATACGTAACGTAATGAGGTTGAAAAGTAAGCAAAATTAATCTTTGAACTGTTTCATATCTGCTACAGACATCACATGTCTGTATGGGGATTTGTCTTCCAGAAGAGATTCTTCTGCGGGTATTTATGAAGTTTTCCTTGTTTTTATAGGGGTTTAGGTTTTTTTTACCGTCAGCTTCAGTGCTTCGTGATCTAAGATGAGCTGAGTTCCCTTTTATAGCCTTATTTGTCTGGGAACATTATACAAGTCTGATGTAAATAGGGAACTTAGGTATGCACAGAAAGTGCTTGTTGAAGAATCATAGAATCATTAAGGTTGGAAAAGACTGTTAAGATCATCGAGTCCAACCATCAACCCAGCACCCATGCCCACTAAACCATGTCCTGAAGTACCACATCCACAAGTTTTTTGAATGTCTCCAGTGTTGGTGACTCTACCACTCTACCACCAACTTCTAGAGTTGGTGACTCTACCACAGGGCAGCCTGTTCCAATGCTTGACAACCCTTTTGGTAAAGAAATTTTTCCTAATATCCAACCTAAACCTCCCCTGGAGCAACTTGAGGCCATTTCTTCTCATCCTTTCGCTTGTTACTTGGGAGAAGAGATCAACACCCGCCTCTCTACAGCCTCCTTTCAGGTAGTTGTAGAGAGCGATAAGGTCTCCCCACAGCCTCCTTTTCTCCAGGTTAAACAACCCCAGTTCCCTCAGCCGCTCCTCCTAAGACTTGTTCTCCAGACCCTTCACCAGCCTCATTGCCTGTCTCTGGACATGCTCCAGCACCTCAATGTCCTTCTTGTAGTGAGGGGCCCAAAACCAAACATAGTATTCAAGGTGCGGCCTCACCAGTGCCGAGTACAGGGGCACGACCTCCCTACTCCTGCTGGCCACACTGTTTCTGACACAGGCCAGGATGCCATTKGCCTTCTCGGCCACCTGGGCACACTGCTGGCTCATGGTCAGCTGGCTGTCAACCAGCACCCCCAGGTCCTTTTCCGCTGGGCAGCTTTCCAGCCAGTCTTCCCCAAACCTGTAGTGTTGCCTGGGGTTGTTGTGACCCAAGTGCAGGACCCRGCACTTGGCCTTGTTGACCCTCATGCAATTGGCCTCGGCCCATCGATCCAGCCTGTCCAGATCCCTCTGCAGAGCCTTCCTACCCTCAGACAGCTCAAAACTGCCGCCCAACTTGGTGTCGTCTGCAAAGTTACTAAGGGTGCACTCGATCCCCTCGTCCAGATCATTGATAAAGATGTTAAACAAGACCAGCCCCAAAACTGAGCCCTGGGGAACACCGCTCGCGACCAGCCACCAGCCGAATTTGACTCCATTCACCACAACTCTCTGGGCTCGGCCGTCCAGCCATTTTTTTACCCAGCGAAGAGTACCCGCGTCCAAGCCATGAGCTGCCAGCTTCTCCAGAAGAATGCTGTGGGAGACAGTGTCAAAGGCCTTACTAAAGTCCAGGTAGATCACATCCACAGCCTTCCTCTCATCCACTAGGCAGGTCACCTGGTCATAGAAAGAGATCAGGTTGGTCAAGCAGGACCTACCCTTCGTGAACCCATGCTGGCTGGGCCCGATCCCCCGGTTGTTCCGCACCTGCCTTGTGAGCACCCCGAAGATGAACCGCTCCATGATCTTCCCCAGTATCGAGGTCAGGCTGACAGGCCTGTAGTTCCCCGGATCCTCCCTCCGGCCCTTCTTGTAGATGGGCGTCACATTGGCAAGCCTCCAGTCGTCCCAGACCTCCCCTGTTAACCAGGACCAGTGATGAATGATGGAGAGTGGCTTGGCAAGCTCCTCCGCCAGCTCCCTCAGTACTCTCGGGTGGATCCCATCTGGCCCCATAGACTTGTGTGTGTCCAGCTGGCGTAGCAGGTCGTTAACCTCTTCCTCTTGGATTATGGGGGTTTATTCTGCTCCCCATCCCCGTCTTCCAGCTCAGGGGGCTGAATACCCAGAGGATAACTGGTCTGAATATTAAAGACTGAGGCAAAGAAGGCATTAAATACCTCAGCCTTCTCCTCATCCTCAGTGGCAATGTTCCCCCCGGCATCCAATAAGGGAGGGAGTTTCTCCTTGGCCCTCTTTTTGTCGTTAACATAATTGTAAAAACATTTTTTGTTGTCCCTTACGACACTGGCCAGTTTGAGTTCCAGCTGGGCTTTTGCCTTCCTAATTTCCTCTCTGCACGACCTAACGAGATCCCTGTACTCTTCCTGAGTCACCTGGCCCTTTTTCCAACAGCGATAGACTCTCCTGTTTTCCCTGAGTCCCAGCAAAAGCTCCTTGTTCAGCCAGGCCGGTCGTCTTCTCCGCCAGCTCCTCTTACGGCACACGGGGGCAGCCCGCTCCTGCGCCTTTAAGACTTCCTCCCTGAAGAACATCCAGCCTTCCTGGACCCCTCTGCCCTTCAGGACTGCCTCCCAAGGGACTCTCTCAACCAGCATCCTGAACAGGCCAAAGTCTGCTCTCCAGAAGTCCATGGTAGCGGTCTTGCTGATCCGTCTCCTTACTTCACCAAGAATTGAGAATTCTATCATGTCATGGTCACTGAGCCCCAGACAGCCTCCGACCACCGCATCTCCCACCAGTCCTTTTCTGTTGGTAAACAGCAGGTCGAGCGAGGCACCTCCCCTGGTAGGCTCGCTTACCAGCTGCTTCAGGAAGTTATCATCTTCCACGCACTCCAGGAGCCTCCTCGACTGTTTCCTCTCTGCTGTGTTGTATTTCCAGCAGATGTTGGGCAAGTTGAAGTCCCCCACGAGGACAAGGGCTAACGATCATAGGACTTCTGCCAGCCGCTTGTAGAACACTTCATTGGCCTCTTCATCCTGGCTGGGTGGTCTATAACAGACTCCCAGCAGGATATCTGCCTTGCTGGCCTTCCCCCTCATCCTAACCCATAAACACTCAACCTGATCATCACAAACATCGAGCTCCGTGCAATTGAAACACTCCCTGACATACCCCACCACCTCTCCTTCCTCGCCTGTCCCTTCTGAAGAGCTTGTAGCCATCCATCGCAGCACTCCAGTCATGAGGGTCATCCCACCATGTTTCCATGATGGCGACCAAGTCATAGTTGTCCTGCCACACAATGGCTTCCAGCTCCTCCTGTTTGCCGCCCATGCTGCATGCATTGGTGTAGACGCACTTGAGCCGGGCTATCAATCTCACCCCCGAGATTGGCACGCCACCCCTAGGCTCATCTCTATCGAGCGTGGTTCTATCCCCTGAAAGAAAGACTGATTCAAAGTGTGAAGCCCAGTAATAAAATAGAAACTTAGCAGGACCTTCATAAAAAATAGAGAAATTGTGTCCCAGCATTTTCTTTCCAAACTTTCTGTTGCTCTTTTCTATCAGAAGTATATTTGCCCCACTGTGATGTACAGAATATACTCTTTTTAGAAACCTCTAGTTCTGCTTCTAATATTGGATCTCACATGATCATTGTACATATCTCCTGCATTTTCTTTCTCATTTCAGTGGCAAAAATCTGCCAGCTGAGTCCTTCAAATTCCCTAAACTGATTGAAAGTAATCTCTTGAAAGATGCTAGAAAATCAACAGTAGTTTCTCTCCACCTCCTGATGTCTTGTTTCTAGTCTGATTATAGAGTTGCCTTCTGGTAGCCTTTTGTAAACAGGTATCAACTGATCTGATAAAACTCTCAGATTTTATGTCTTAAACTCCTGTCTTGTTTATGAAAGCTGATATGCAAGATGGTTTGGATGCTCCTGGAGTGTCTGAGTCCCTCCTGGGTTCAGTAAAGAACTGGTCTTCTGATCATCCCTGGTGTATGCATGTTAATTTTTTTCTGAGCTCCCTCCTATAAGGAGCTTCGGGTTTCCTTTTGAGAGGGAATTTGCGCATAGTTGACACTTTAGAGTTTTCTGCAGTATCTGGATGTGGGGCCACATCATATGCAACTCTACCAAAAGACAGCATGAAGACGTGCTTCACACTGTGCCATGCCATAGAAGTACCTCGCTGGGCAGCTGTGTATCTGTGTGAATGTAGCTAGCTCAGTCCAGAGAGACAGCTCTCTGCGTGTGGATACAAGTCAGGASCTGGGACTTGGTCCCTGGCGTGATCTAAGAGAATTAACAGTAGTAGCATTGATTCGGGAGATCTTTCAATCCTATATTCTTAACTGGCAAAAGATAGATCACTTGTATGAGCAAATTTAGCAATTCTAATTGTGAGCATTCTTAATATAGGTATATGAGATACACATATAATATCTGTATGCAAAATTAGTCCAGTTACCCGGACTGAGGTGTGACATTTTCCACTGGTAGCTTTTTGGGGTGCAGTTCAAGTTCTGAGTTAAATACATCCAGTTATCATAGCACAGGTCTTTGCACGTATATATAACAAATTCTTTATCCAATACATAAATTCTGTTTTCCAACACAATTCTAAAAATGACTTCATGCATACGCAATGTACCTTACTTAGTTTACTGTTTCATTAAGGTTATGGCATTGACAACAGGACACCTTTACCACAGAGCAATTCTCCTCCATGGGACGATACACTTTTCAATATATCCATGCATGCAGGAATCCGACGTGGAAAATGGAAGTTACTAACTGGATATCCAGGTAATGAAGTTACTCCTTTTTATACAGTGTGTAGTATCTCCCACTTGCCCCAAACACAGCTTAATTCTGTTTAATGTATTTTCATTTCTTTTAGCTATTCTGCTAACTTCTCAGGTTTTTGATCTCATGCAAAAACCTAGAAGGGACACTTCTAAAATCCAAACAACATATTCTTTCATTTTGCAAGTATTTTGTATACAAATGACTTTCACAGTAATGGAAAAACTATCATAGAATCATAGAATTTCTCAAGTTGGAAGGGACCCATAAGGATCATCGAATCCAAGAAGAAAGTCCATGAAATCAATTGATATGAAGTTGACATAGAAGTTTGAATCCCAATGGTGTAGCTTTTTTATATAAATAGGACTCCTGTATAGGTAGACCTGGACTAGAGAGACTCTGGTGCTGGGCTGGAGTTAAGGAATGCAGCAACAGTCACTGGCCAGTGGCTTGTCAGGGACGTAGTGAATTCGTTGATTCCAGTATAACTCTACATCTCCACACTGCTGCTCCGTATCTGAGAATTAACCCTTGGTCTGTTCCTGTTTCTGCAGGCTGCAGTCATTGGTTCCCTCCACCATCTTTGTTCAATGAATCAAAAATTCAATCATCTGATCCACCAACAAAGAGACTTTGGCTATTTGATATTGTTCATGATCCTGAAGAGAAAAATGATTTGTCTGAAAAATATCCTCATGTGGTGGAAAAACTGCTCTCACGGCTTCAGTATTATTATAAACGTTCAGTGCCCGTGTTCTACCCTGATGAGGATCCCCACTGTGATCCAGCAGCAGCCGGGGCTTGGGGTCCTTGGGCATAGTGCACAGCACTGCATCCTGCAAAACAACCCTGTAGCAGAGTCTGATTTATGGACTCAGGGTCCTTGTCACATATTTCTTACCTTGTTTATTAAACTATTGCTAATTGTGAGCTCATTCCTTGAGTAAGTCAGTATTTCTTACTCTTAAAATATGTTGGGAATCTCATTTCAGGCTTTTCCCGCTCTCTCCTTCCCAACAATTGTGTGTGAAATGTTGGTAAAATTATAAATCCGTTGTTCAAATATTTTTTGTCTAGAATATGCTTTTAATGCAGAAGGTAAAATGTTGCCTCCCTCCTTGAAAGAGATTACTTTTCCTAATAAGCCGCAATGAATCATGGCAGCAGGGACATCCGGAATGCAACCATCTTGTGTAATAAACTGATTTTTGGTTCYATGTTTGTCCAGAAGACAAATTCTATTGGAAGCTGTTACATATCTGTAAAGAGTAGAAAAAAAATTATAACAGTTGACACAATTTTTGCCTTTAACATGCACCTCTGTCCAGAAGAGGGAACAGACGGAAATCTCCCACAGTAAAAAACCAAAATCTCCCACAGTACAGCAAAATCCCTAATCCTTGTTCACTGTTAATGTATCAGACTGGAGTAGAGGGTGGTGATCAGCTGGAGTGCAGAGCTGTCAGGCAGAGGGATCTGGACAGGCTGAAGAAATGGGTGAACAAAGACTTCATGAAGTTCAACAGAGTCCTGCACTTGGGGTGGAATAGCCCCATGCAGGGGTACTCGCTGGGCTATGACCAGATGGGAAGCATTTTTGTGGGGAAGAAAATCTAGGTGTCCTGCTGGACAATAAATAGGACAAGAGTTGCCATGTGTTCTCTTGGTGAAGAAGACCAACCACATTCTGATCCATATAAGCGAGAATATAGCCAGTACATTAGGGAAAGTGTTTATTCCCCTCTATTCGGCACTGGAGCACAGCATCACATTTTGGGCTTCTCTGTACAAGAAAAGTGTTGGCAAATTGGAGTGAGTCCAGTGGAGCACCATGAAGATGATCACAGGGAGGGGAGCAAACAAGGAGAGGCTAAAGAAATGGGTTAGTTTATGCTGGAGAAGAAAGAGAAAGGGGAAATTGCTATCTTCAGCTACCTAATGTGAGGACATAAAGAAGATGAAGCCAGACTCTTCTCAGAGGTGCACAAAGATGAGAAGCACAAAGATGAGAAGCACAAAGATGAGAAGCACACAGGGAAGACGAGAAGCACACTCCACACACGTGGAGTTCCAGTTCAGTATAAGAAAAGAAAAAAAAAATCACACCATGAGGCTAGTCAAATACTGCGAGGCTATGGCAGTTCCTTGGAGATGTTCAGTCCTTGGTTGGAGAAGACCCTGGGCAATGTGATCTATCCCTGAAGTTGGATCGAATTTGAAGTTGGCCCTGCTTTGGTGCTAGTGGTGAGGAATAACCAGGTGACCTCCAAAGGGCCCTTTCTGCAGGAATTATTCAATGATTCTATGATGAACAAAACCTTACTTTTATTGCCTGCCTGGTGAGTACACTTTCTTCTCAGATTTTGTTTCTTTATTACCATAGTAGAGACTGTTTTCATCCTGAAGTGGGCTCTGAGCCATGAAGAAACCAGGCCAAGCAATATTTCTCAGTTACTCATCAAATTGGTGCAAGATCAACCCACCAGCTGTCTTAATGTCTCAAACCTCTGGAGTCTGGCCAGAGTTCTGGTACTGCTTCTCAGTGTCCTTAGCCAAGTTCTCAGGCTGCAGAGCTCTAGCTATCATCCTCTCCAGAAAGTAGGGATCTAATTGCCTATTTTCTGGCTCCAGGACCAACTCGTATGAATTGCACTAAGATTTTGCACACTTTTTCTCAGTTTTCCCTCAGGAGACTTGTGCTAATTGTTAGCAAACAGATTCATGAGAGACAGACTTGACAGAATTTATGCATTTTTTTAAATAGAAAGATAAATTATGGAAAAGATGAAACGTAAGAAAACTGAATAGGAACAGAAATTCCTGCTTTCTGATACACCTGATTCTCCATTCCACTGTCTTAAATCTAGCTTGCCTTTTCCACCTTCGATGTTTTCCTACAAGTAGAAGTGAAGCCAAAGCTCTCCAGAAGTCTGTTCAGCTGTTTTGTCTTTTTCTCAAAGAGCCTCATGTTTCTCTCTCTCCTTTGTCACTTCTGCTCCTTTATTTCAGTATTTATCTATTCTGTTTCATTCACTGTCTTCAGCCTTGAAGGTGGGGAAAGAAGAAAAATAGTTTAGGAGGAATTAATTCTCCTATAGTGGGCAAATGTATATTCTCTGTGGTTTGACTGGATATGTTTTGGAACCCTGTTTCAGGCCAAGGTTCAAATATCCTTGTCTATTCATCATCTGGCTGAAAGCAGATGGTTGCAGCAGGATATGACCAGGGCAAGCATAYGTGATAAACTCTTCAGATTGTCCCTTACCTTCTAAACGATCGCTCAGAGCTTCAGAGATTTAACTTCTATGTATTTACTTGCCTTCAGTGATTTTTTTTTCTCTTCCGTGAGGTTGTACAACCTTTCCATTGGGGTCCTTGGGCATAGTGCACAGCCTTACAATAGCTTGTAAACTGTTGGTATTCACACAGTCGCACGTTTCCACAGCTTAACTAGACACTGCATGAAGAATTATCTGTTTGTTTGTGACCTGCTTCCAGGTAATTTGAATTTTCACTGGTAAAATACATGTGCTGTGACAGAAGCTCTCACTATACTACATTTAGCAACTGTCATATTAACCCATATCTTTAAAATATCAAAGAGAATTTATATGTTTTGCAAAGATAGTCTCCAGACGGATACCTGATCATATCTTCTTCCATTTCATGGAACACATTTAAGCTTTTCTTTCTACCATGCTGTGACTGTTCACTCAGCTCCTGCTCAGATTTTAGCTAAGACACAGCTCATGCAAAGGCCTGATGTGTGTTGGGAGCAGCGCTGTTAAGTCAGAGTGAGAGCAACATGTAGGCAGCCCACAGGAAGGGCTACAGGTCATTATGCAGCCATTATCACCTGCAGCTTGCAGTCTCCTGCAGCCATAATCCTTGCTATTGATTGTCTGGCAGTTCATTCAGAATCCACTAATTTAGGGAAATGGTATAGATCAGACTTCCAAGCTGGAAGGTATAAATACGTCAGCTTACCCAAAAGGTTTTTGAAGCATATCCAACAGCAGCCAGACTGCTGAGGCTTTCGTGCTTCCCAGTGTGATACAGGGGAGGCCTGCACCGTGACAGAGGAGGAGGGATGACCGCTCTCATCGTCGGCTAGGTAAGTATTTTGCTTATAGGTGCATGACTTACGAGTTATGAATTAGACAACTTGTGAGTTAGAAACCTCATGAATAAGGGGATGAATTAGTGAATTCACATGTTAGAATAGTCTGTATGAAGGGGATTGAGCCCTTGTTTGATGTGTGTCTTTGTTTTCTTTCCTAATGAGCTCGTAAAATAATTTACAGAGTATGTTGTCCTGTAAATTTGAGAGATCCAAACGGACTGTGACAATCTTGGCTTCAGAGCACAGCATTGTTTCACTTTTGAGTTTCTTGAAGATTCTTTACGATAACTGAGGCTCAGGCTCAGTTATTTGCAGACCATAGCAAGGGATGGAAAATGTAAGCAACAAAACCTTTTTATAAGCTATTGCATCACTTGACAAAGCTTGCATCTTCCTTCAGTAGCTCTAGAAAAACCTTTATTGCAGTTCCCTTTCGTAAGTATTGCAGTTTGTTTATTTTATACCAATGTAATGATTTATGCTAGTTTATAACTTATCTGTTTAGTAGTGCAACACAAGTTTCACATCCTAATTTTCTGTAGCATATACTTTGGAATATGGGATTCTGAAAGAATAAGGTGTCAAATCACCTTGTGCAACTTTTAGAGTTACTATTTCTGTATGTTATACATCAATGATACAGGTTGGCCTTCAAATGTGTTTTTGAAATAAATCATCCAAATATCAGAGGTTCTATCTGTTCAGTACTCCATTCCTCATTTGTTCAGAATGTGTTTGGTTAATTTATTCTTGCAATCAAAATGCAGGTGGAGAAGTTGACAGCCATTCCGCAGTATATAAGGCAAGTAGATCCAATGAATTTACATTATTCTCACTGTTGAAAGAGTTGGCTGTTTTTTTCATAGTCCATATTTATTTAGCACTCTGTCTACACAATCAGACATGTAAGACTAGAAAGCTAACTGTACCCACATATAACATTTTAGTTTATAGCAGCAATTACAGGATGTGGTTGCCACAATAACAAGGGACTGGACTCGGGGGCGGGGGGAATTTCTGCCCTACATTCCTGTGTGTCATTCAGCATTCGGCACTCATATTACATGAGGAAAGATGCTGGCTTACCCACAAAAGTGGGAACTTTTGTTAATGATATTTTAATACAGGTACTGTTCTTTTTATGCTGATATCCAATTTCATGGAAAAGAAAGAAACCAGCTAACTTGTAAAAGCTCAAGTAATTAATGTGTTTGAGTCTCCCATCACTGTCAGCTCCTTGGCTAAAGTTAGTTTTATTTTAATTTCAGAGGTAAGCAGAGTTTTTATATGTTCTCTTTTCTCTATGTCCTACAATCTGTATTTTAGTATCTTGCTGATATTCTAGTTCATATAATTAATCTACTAGGAAGAGACTGTGGCACGTCACCGTCTCCTTTAGGTATCAAATTCACCCTCTATTTCCTCTTGTTATATCTTAAAATCCAAGGATTCATTATTTTCTCAGCTACAGTACACATAATTATTTGTTTTATTTCCTAGTTATTTTCCATGGGTGGTCCTTCATAAAATATTTTAATTGAACTGGGTTAGGGGAAAAAACCATCTGGCTGACACGTTTAGGTTGGCATCTGCAAAGAGTTGTGTACTGTTCAGTTGTTTCAGATTGGGAAATAAAGAATTCTTTATATGTTTTGTGGTTACTTGAGTAACATTCAAAAATGCAAGCATTTTGAACTCTCTAAAAAAAACTCCATTTCATCCCTTTCCAAGTTAAGATTCATTCTTAATCTAGCAAACATCTGAGCATTTTGAATTCAAAAGTCTTCATTTTTATATTGTAGAAATGATTTAAGCTTCAGAAAAGTAACCAAGTTTAGGGAGAATGCTCACACTGGCTACTCATTTTGCATTGCTTATTTATAAAAAGATGCACACAAACAAAGAAGGGGTGATTTTATAAGCAAAACAGAAGATCTGGACCTGTTCTTCAGTCAAAGGCCCTATATTCAGCCTGAAAATAATTTGTCCAACTTTCCTAAAGTTGATAAATAGGTCTTGGATGAAACTCTGAGTTTAATCCTCTTCAGAATCTCTGAACAGAAGAACCCAGCATTTAAACCCTTGTGGTCTATGTGGATTCGAAGCTCCACTAGCAGTCCCTGTTGGCCTCTGCGAATTTGCCTCTCATCTTACTTTCTGACAAAGTGGTTTAATCGTAGTGAGGCTACTAGGGATATTCCCAAAGCTCTTCCATGTTTTCTTTAGGAAGCCGTAAATGAGCTTGAGGTTACACAGAGAATCCTATTAGACCTGTGCCACCCTATTGCAGACTTACCAAAGAGTCCTGATGGAAGGGGTGATAGTGACAGAGCCAGTGATACGGCACGTGTGATGGAGTCTGGCACATGAGGACACATGGTCTGTATGTGTAGCCATGTTTGTAACCCTAGAGCCAGGGAAACCCAAATGAGACGTAGGCAAGTGAATCACAAAACACAGAAGTCAAACAGTCTAAATGAAAGAAAACTTGACAAAGGAAAAATATGTAATGTCAAGCAGTACATGGTCATCCAGAATCTAACCATAGGTGTGGGCTGTGCTTAGCCTAGGAACACCAAACCACTTCCTAGACGTAGCAGTTGTCAAGGGAGAATTCRTTTTCCGGCCTACCTGCTCGTTTGGCAGCCACCCACCGTAGGCCCCCCTCCCCCCCTCCAGCTGGACTCCGAGGCTGTGTCTCTCTCATAACATTAACCTTAGCTCTGACGTGATGGAGGGGTCAGAGGACCCTTTCTACAGCCCAGCCCTTCCCGTGGCAGCCCCTTTGCAGCCCCACCCTAAAGTGGACCCATAGGTTTTGTGTCTCTCTAGCTATAAATAAGCTGAGGTTTGTAATGGGAAAGTAGTGCTTTTGCTAAGAGGAGAGAAAAAAACCCACCAATTCTGAGGAGGTTTTTAAGCAATTTTTTTGCCAGCAGGTTTCCAACTGAGTGTTTTAACTCTTTCAGCCTACTGTCTTTTTCAGCTGCAGGCAGTGGACTTGATTCAGTTTCAAGTTTGGTTGTGATATGGGAAGATCCTGGTTAAATATACAGCGTAGAGGGTTCCCTGGGGTCCCAACCTGCTTCTTCTGATTCCAGTGCTCTCACATATCTTCCGGTGCTGTACCATGTGTGTATGAGCTCATCTACATTGAGCAGAACTGCTGCAAGAAGCAGTAAAAACATTTTGGCAGAGCAGGCAGAGTGAGTCAGCCATCCAACCATGGACGGGTTCAGTGGCAGCCCTTGTGATAACTGCATACCATGGTCAGCAGAGGCAAAGAGGATGATGCATTAAGTTCTTGTTGTGTTAGTGTTCCCTCCTGAGAGTGTTATTTTTGTGGGGTGGAGTAGAGAGATACAGGAAAGGTTGGTGATGTATCTGCTGCCAAGTTTCAAAAAAGTGACTACCGGCTGCCATCATCAAAGCAGCTACTGGATGTTGATCCCCTAATTCTGGCTAAACTCAATAGCAACAAAAGGCAGCTATATTTTGTCTGCAGGACTATAGTTAGAAAAAAGTACAGTCAGAGTTGCTAGATTTGGATCTAAGGAATGCAGTGCTTATTTGGACGAGTCTTCAAAAGCCACAACAAGGTATACACCAAAGCCACAGTTCTGGGCTGCCAGATTCTGGCATTCAGGACAATGATAAAAATAAAAGAGCTCTGTCTTGCTTTGTGCAATGCATTCTTGTGATTTCTTCAAGCAAACAAGGAGTTAGAATGCAGTGAATACACGTACAAACAAAGTAAGCTGTGTTCGGTATTCAGCAATGCTCGTTGAGTAGTTTTGGGCATAAAGCCCACGGTAATGAATGGAAAACTTTGATCACGACATCTGTGGCCTGCCCAAATAATTTCATGGGATCTACAGTTCTGCTGGGAACATCACTTGATGGCCCTATTAAACCAGGGATGTTGGAGCCTTTCTTCATTGTGTACATTCTCCCAGCACACTTGTGAAGTAGGAGTCATCAATTTTTATTGGATAGAAAGCTCTGAAATGGCTTATTCAAGGACATCTGAGCCCGTAAGTTACCCTTATATTTATCCTGCCTCATTGGGAAGAAAATTTTAATGGGTCTGTCTGGATGATGAGAAGATGAATGCTCAGAGCATTAAGTCAGAGGCTTGACTTCACTTCTAGCAGACATACTTTCAGTTCCAGCTTGACTCTACTTAACTCACTGTAACAAATATATTTTTTTTTTCTCTATAGATTACAGTCATGGCAGTTCTGTGACTCCAGACTGTTTTCTCGATGTTGCTTACCAGTGCAGGTTTATCCATGAAAACAGTCAATTTCTGGAGGGTCATCGTTTTTTCCCCTCTGCCCTGTGTATTAATGGTAAGAGGAGCCTTTTTAAAAGGCTGTGCAAATCATAATAACTGCCATCCCAAGAACCATGAAAACACCGCTGCCCTGTAGGTGGTCCTTATAGGTGTAGTGAATTTTCACTTTAGCTCTTTGCTTTGTTTTCAAATACTCTGTTTTACAAGTCATACTTGATTGATAAAGCACAGTCTGAAATAATCCCAAGATGGCTATTAGTCTGGTCTGGTCACACACCCCTACCCCAGCAGTGACATGTTGCAGAAACAAAGTCATTCTCCTGCCTTTTCAGTTCTGTTTTGGCTTTCCTCTATAATGAAGAGAGCTTGGTCATGGTATGTTAAACAACTGGATAAGAGCAACATATACATTACCATTATTCTGCTTCTAGCTAAAGCTCCGAGACTAATATAGTGGAGAAACCTGGCTAAGAATTTACTGATAGTTTTCTTTTGCCATAAATTCAGCCTAAAAAAAAACCTACAACAGCTGAAATGGCACAGCCTTTGGCTGAGGAAAACATAGGCACATTTATAATATCAAAAAAGACTTATGAAAATATCCCAGCTGGATTTTGAAAAATGTAGGAGGGAATGGAGTAGAACAACTGCATTTCTGTTTATATTTGCCAGAGAAAGTAGCCCACTCTAAAGAAACATTTACAGAAGTGAATGACTGAGAGATGTCTCTTAGAGGCAGCAGGTATAAGGTGTCTGAAATTCCTCTGAGTTATAATTGCTTGTTAACAACAGGATTTTTTGGTAATTATTTCTGCTTACAATACACTGGAATTTAATGTACATTGTTTTACATGGAGAAGTTTTTAGAATTCKCTCTTTTTCTGCATTTACTTTATAATAAAGAAAAGACCATGGTATAATAAAAAAATGGCTAACAGCAAAATTTTCTTTAATTATTATTCCATCACTAGAAAATGGAGAGCATTTTCTTACAAAAAGGAAGATTTTCTATACAAATGTTTATTCTATTTATAGCATTAAATAAAATTGCAAGAAGCTATCTTTCTGGCTGTAAAGACTGAATGTAGTGTTAAGTGGCAAGTCTAATTATTAACCCACAAATAATATTGAGGATTTTTGTATTATTCAATAAATTATGCATTTTATGTTTAACTTTTGACATAAGATATGTATGAATCTAAAACCCACATCCAAACAAAGCAAGCTTCTACTTTATCTAAGTTGGTTGTGCTTCTAAATTTCACATTTTCAGTCTTTGGTTCTAAACACCAAGATGAAATTACTCAGTGCATTAGAATCTATTTTTTCAGAGGCAGTGATGATGCTGAGACCCTGCTATAACAAGATCGTTTAACAGCCATTCTTCTCATGTCCTGTAGAAATTTGTTTGTAAGCATCACGAGCTGCTAGCAAAAGCTGACTTTTTAATAGCAGTCACTATCCATCCTTCTACTTAGTGTGATTTAATGACATTTGTTTGATGGCACGTTCAAATAAAGTAATGGCCTCTTTTTATATGTAAGTGCTGGTTTTATCCATAGTTTATGTTTTCATTGTGCTTTGCATAAATGTACTGCTGATGTGCTTTAGAATAAAAGAAAATGGTTTAGGAACACTTGGTTTCATCCTAAACGTTAGCCAGGCCGTAAG
This sequence comes from Oceanodroma leucorhoa, assembly GCA_030449065.1. Lineage (NCBI taxonomy): Eukaryota > Metazoa > Chordata > Aves > Procellariiformes > Oceanodroma > Oceanodroma leucorhoa. The sequence goes on along the minus strand of JASVER010000041.1, from coordinate 5,033,944 downwards.
TGACTATAAGGCACTGAAAATCATCAAAACTCTAGATGTAGCAGAGATCTAGCATTATTTAGCTCCATAACTCTCAGCCCAAAATGCACACACAACTGCAGCGCCCTTGAAGCGTTTTTTTCTTCCTCTGCTGCCTTAGGAGCCAATTACTGCGTAGATCCCTCTGTATAGTCAGAGTGAAAGTCAGAGTAATTCCACTCAAAACCATAACTTCAAGTAAATGCAGTGTTCGTGAAAGATCTTTGCCCATGAGCTGCATTCAGCAGATTCTGAATTAATTAGCGATTAATTAACATCTGTGTGTCTTAGTTGCCCATATGACAGGAGGGAGAGGAGAGGATATTGTGAGAAATAGAGACAGGGCTGTGACAAAAACGGTGCCTTTTGGAAAAACTTTGTTCGGGATATTGGTCACTCAACCTGAGTGCAGTCATGGTTCTGGCTTGTTTTATGAACCAGCCCAGTCCAGTTTGCAGAGCAGAATTAAAGATTCCTGTTTATAATATAAACTGGAATCATGTTCTCAGTTTAGGGAAAACTCCTTGATTCTTGTTCGCTGATAAAGTTATATTTGTTGTGGAATCATGGGCTTATTTTGAACAGTAATCTGAAGATGTGATGTGCCGACAACTGTTATCCTATGTCCCTGTTGGAAGAAGAGAAACTTACTCTCTCAGTTAATAACTCTCAGTTTTTAAATATATGCATATTACAAACACTCTATTCTTGTTTATTGTTATTTTGGTTTTTTCATTGTGTGTTTATCTTTAAAATAAATGTTAGTTAGATGTGACTCCAGAGAAAGATATCAAACGTACATTTACTCGTAGAACTTCAGTTTCAAAACAGACCTGCTAATATTAGGAACTATCATTAATAAAATTTACTGCCTTGAAAATGTTATAATCTCTATTTCCTCATCCTTCTGCTCAAAAACCTGGAAATGAAAGAAATTTTTTCATAAGGATCAAATGATAGCTATAAACTCTAGAAACAAAAAATAAGTTTAAGATAGAATTTTCTTTTGGTAGACACATAATAAAGCCCATACAGACAGAAAGCCCAGTAAATCTGGTAGATTTCTATAGTTCTAAAATGGGCCCATATTTAGCTTTACATTACTGCTTAGAAGTCAAGTTCCAAAAAGCTGTAACAGTGGCTACGGTTCTTTCCCTTAGGGTCCAAACAAGGAAATCCAATGTTTTCTGGTCAGCAGTAGGAATTCCACTTTGTAATCTGACACTCTTAATTCCCCTCCTCTCAAAGACGGTAAACTGAAAAATTAGAGGCAGAACAGATTTTCGAATCATGTAGCATTTGCAAGTCCTCACACACCTTTAATGATTTGTTGGCACGTACAAACTGAAAGCTTTATGACCTGGCCTTTCTCTTGTCAGTTCCTGCTCTCATCACATCATCTAGTTATGCACGTTTCACTGAGAATTCATGCTTTTGCCTTTCTCTGATTTCAGCCCTATTGTTCCAAACTCTTGAGGAATAATAAATCATAGAAAAGCCAAGATCTTCATGTTAGGAGGCTGATATAGCTCTACTGTAACCAACTGAGCTATGCTAGTTTATACCAATAAGTACTATGCAGTTATTGGAAAGATATTACTCCCTTTTTTCTATTTTTTTTATTTCTGGTCTCTAGCAAGCATGTGGCAGTGGCATGCTTCTGCATATTTATGTAGTGGTAACAATTGGATCTTTTCATGCTCAGAGTGAGTAACTCAACTCTAGTCAGTCTGTAATTTCTTTCTGACAGACCCGTTATTTCTCTGCCGATGATACGGTGATGGTTAAGGCCAGCTATACAATTTAAAAACGGACGATTTTTTTGTGAGCACAGTATGTCTATCCAAGCACACTTCTGTCCTAACAGTGCATAAGCCTGCTCATCCGATGCCTGCTGGCTGCATCAGTTGTAGAACATGGTTGTAACACACTGGATAGAGCAAGCATGTTGCCATAGTTTTACTTGCTGCTATCATTTCTGTTTATTCATCTTTCTGTGATGCCATAAATTATGGATATATATTTTTACAATGGTCATTGCAAAGACTGTGGACTCTGGACTAAGCAAGTTATCCAGTTGCTTTGGCTGCTTGTTCTTATTTAGGATTTGTTCAAGTTCGTGCTGGTGTCAGCATGCCCTCTGACTTCATTGGAAGACCTCAGTGCTATTTGAAAAAAATCAGATTATTTGCAATGAAAGAGTTATCAAGCATGACGTGAGATGCAAACTCAGTTGGAACTGTGTCAACTTCTGTAAGACTTGTTTGTACTAGGAACAAATGCAGTAAGGAGAACAGTATTAGGAAATCTGGTTGCTCTTCTCTGTGCTTTCAATATCTGTGCTGCACTTTATCCGCATACATTGAATTTATGCATCCTTAGTCACTTCTGCGACTAATCTGTTAGAGATGCTTTTGAAGAGATACTGATTTTTGGAACATTTCTTAAAAGTGTGATATTTGCTGGACTTGCATAGGAAGTTCTGAGAAGTCCACTTCTGCAGCTAGTGCAAATTTCTTGGGAAATCATAGCAAGGTTTTGGTGAATTCCTACATCTTGAGTTTGAGTACATCCCTATAGTTGACACCTTTGGTATATGACATTTAGCTTGGATCCATACCCAGACAGTGACAGAAACTTTTCATGTAAGTTAGCAAAATAGAAGCCTGCACATTTTTGTATGTTTACTATAAGGAGGTTGCAACAGTAAATTCCAGCACAATGACTTTATGCTCATAGGAAATGATGTGGGTATTGTTTGTTGTCACTCTTATCAGTGAGTGTTATACAGCTGAAATTTATGCATTGCTTACAAAGCAGAGAGGGATTTAGAAGAGAATGCATTGGCAATTACTACACCCTGTTCTTAGTAGGTCCACCACCTTAGACTTTCTGTACCACTTTCTGAAATCAGCTGCTGGGAAGAAGGAACACTGGCAACAGCATAGGGAAGTGCAGTCTCAGGTGTTGCACGCTGTTAATTAGGAACCTGAGACTCATGGTTAATGGTGATAAAGGACTAATGTTCCTTTATATTTTGCTAGTTTCTTCCTTGAGGGAAAAGATCACGGAAAGCTGAAGTACTTTCAAATAACTATTGATATTAATTACTGAATTTTTTTAAAAAGAAAGTTATTTCTAAATTTGTTACTGACAAATTAAGAATAAAACTCTCATCAGAGAGTGTCATTTAATTAAATCAGGTGAACGTAACTGCACCTAACTGTTGTAACTGCTTCTTTTTCCCACACTGTTGTTTTATTTTCTTAAACTTCAAAGTCTCCAAATTCCTCCTGATTGATGCACTGATATTTTAACAATGTCTTTGTTGTGTACTGCAATCAGACAAGTGCTAATCCCCTTGAGGAATCTGGCAGGGCTGTGGGAATCTTCCAGCCATAATTGTATCTCTATCGCAAATGTGATGATATTGGCAACTTCAGCTGAGTTGACAGAATGTGCTGTTGTTGTTGAGGGTGGATTATATCAACTTTCTCTATTGACTCACGAGTCTAAGGGTCACTCATTTATGCATTCTTTGCTGTCTCTGGTAGATTTTTTTTTGGTAGTGTTCTGGAAGATGTTAGAGATATAAATGCCTGCTATATTTAAACAAAGAAAGACTGTAATCAGAAAAACTAAAAGGAAAAGGCAACAGGAAATCCCATTGTAGAGTTAAAATTAAATTACTAGAGAAAAAAATGGATGGTGAATTATAATCAGTGAAACTGAATTTTAATGCTGTAGTAGTGGGGTAAAAAAGACATCTTTAATTTTTATTAGTTTGAACATTACGAGAAAAATAAAGCAATATAAAGATGCTGAATGTAGCTCCACTTACTGTACGACCATGTTACCCCAAGTCTTTGCTTTACTTATTCAATTGTTTACAAATTATTTTAGCTGAACACTTTAATAGGTTTGTTTTTCTTTAGCAGTTTCTAAGTGCAGAATAATTCCATTGTAAACTAATTTTTGGGGCGAAGGACGTTGCAGATGATTAATTAAATGCCTAAATGTGTAACCTCCTCATATTTATTCAATTTTTGGATCTCTGCCTCAAGTCATGATTATCATTTGTTCAAATTCTGGCATGGACCATCCATTTCTCTGGTAGTAAACAGGGTTTCCCTGAGTACAGGGAAAAAAATCTTGATTTTTATTCTTGTGAGTTACTCTACAGTTCTTCTTGATCTGTATTTACATAAGAAAAATGGAAGATACCTGTCATTCAAATGATCTAATAGACCTAAGAGTTGCAAAATATTTATTTACTAGATTTTTTTTTTCTATATGACCAGACTATGAAGAAATAAATCCTGTTTGCTGTTTGGTTGTTGTGGTTTGTTTTTTTTTAAAGAGGGAGTGGTTAATTTATTCTGATTATAATAGCACTAATGCAGGGCCATTACAGTTCTTCAATTAAATTGAAAGATGAGAGAAAAAAAGGACCCTTATTTGTTTTACTGCATATACTCTATCTGGGCTCCCTGAAGTCCACTTGGCCTACAGTCAGTTTTGGAAAGACATGATTTGGCTCTGAGTCAGATGTTTCAATTGAAATCAGATAGCCAAAACCACAAGAATCTAACTTGTTAGAAATGGTGACTGTTCCAAAAGTGTGAATCCACAAGACTGGCATACACGCAGTAGGTAGACAACGTACCATAAAAGCTTCTGCTGTACCCTTAGCTTAGGGTTTTGTTAATTTTGCTTCTGTTACACCATTGGGAAACCATGTGCACTTCGCCATACGAGGCTGGTTGTCTTTCTTTGCTGTTCCAAAGCCAGAATATATATTCTGTATATTAATAGTGGCTTTAATCCTGATTTTCACTTGGTCTGAAACTGCTGAATAGAACCATTTCCTAATGACCTTGCACCATCTCCTGTCCTCCCACAGCGCTCAGAATGACCATGCATACTGAACATGTCCCTGCTGCACTGTGAATTCCCAGACAAAACATGATGTTTCCCTTTATTGGAGCAAAGAGGGCTAATTCTTTTTAGTTTACTAGATTATACTTAGAATTTTCTTCTTTAGGAATTTCTCCAAGTGCTGTCTCAATGATTTGTAACCAAATGTGACTCCCAGGAAAGATCATCAACTGAATTAGTTTTGATTCTAAGATATGACTTTTGCTTACTTGTCGTTCAGTGACTTTGCAAATGTGCCTACCACTTTCTTGTGTAACCATCTCCCAGCTACCAAATAAGAAAAGGCTGGAAAAAAACTCTTAAGAGAAAGCTGAAATTTGCCATTTTGTTAAAACTAACTTACTTAGCAAAAACACGTGTTTTCAAGGTTTCAGTGGGATAGTTAACCAAGTTTATTATTGCGCGGTGGCCAGCACGGCATTATTTTGTGAACTGCAGCTGATGTACTGTATAATCATTGAATTTGGCTATGATGCCAAGCCCTAAGGTGTGGGTAATAGCTAAGTAAGATCATTATACAGTGAACCTGCAATTTCTATTATTTTGGCTTTGCATGTCAGAATTTTCGTTATTCACTACAGCTCTTTACGGATGTTTTGATATTGGAGGAAAAGCATGCACTAATGACTATGCAACCTACTCTTGGTCAATATGTACCTTATTTTTCTCTGTAATTAGTTTCTTCCTTTCTCTTTCCTCTTGAGTTTATTAGCCCTATAGTTATCATCATTAACAATGTTTACTTTTAATCAGTTGTGGTATTCTAATTCTCATTTCTTATTTCTTTTTCCTTATTATTCTCAATAATTACAGTGTCCTTGCAATATCAGTACCATCTGCAGCTAAATGGAAATACTGGGGTTCCGAGCTATTATTTTGATTCCATCTTATCTGTTTAAACAATGAAAGCACGAATTCCTAGGACTAATCACTGTAGCGTTTCATTAATGTTATCTCCAGCTAAGTATTTTCATCTGTGTTTTAATGTAGATCATTCATCACTTCTTGAAAAGCTAATTTAATTCTTACAGAGATGAAAAACATAAAAATGCAATTTAAAGTTTTCTACTTACACACAAAATAGTTAAAGATGCAGCGTGACTTGCCAACACTCACTTAGCATGTGAGAGAATCTTTGAGAAATAAAAGGCTGGTTTAGTGCTTTTAAGTGTGTGATCCAAGAGGTCATGAATTAACTGTCTTTAACAAAGATAGCTATTGTGGAAACAAGTTTTGTGCTGCAGTCAGAGCTGACCGTAAGACGGGAATAAGATTATTTGATTATTTCACACAGACAAGGCAATTGACTCATCAGAAGACAGGGTTACCATTGAACATACACAGATTCAAATGAATGGCCTAGGAGAGAAATTTACATCCACTGTGGTGAGGTGGTGCAGTAGTATTTACAGTGTAGATAACTTTAAGGGCTATTAAAAAAATGACCTTTTTCCATGAGACCCATAAACCTATTTTAAGACAAGGATTCGAATATTGAGTTTTTATAATGTGGCAAGGAAAAGCCTGAGTTAAAGATCCCAACAAATCTCCCATGCTAACATACACATATATGCACCTGAAGGATAAATAAGCAATAAGGTGAAAGGAAGTGTTACGAAAATGCCAGTCTTTTTATTTTAAAGGAAAGCCAAGGGTACTGAGAAATATGTATTTTAGCATAGGGATGCATCCCTAAAAAAGTTTAGCAGCCTGTGGTCCAGAATCCTCACCACTAGACCAGCAAAAGCTCCTATTTAGATCTCATCTATTTATATTGAGGCTGATTTTCACATTCTTTTAAAGTTGATATAGAGATACCATATCAAAGAAAGTGATGGATTCAGCTTCCAGTGAATAACTGGAGAAGGACAATTCTCTCTACAGGGAAATGCCATAAATCCTAACTATCAGGCTCCTTCAGCAGGGTTTTCTCAGTCATTAAACCTGGTTTTGAAGTTTGTTTTAGCCAGCATTCTGGTCAGCACAATGCTTTATTGCTAAAAACCAGTAAGCTCAATTACATGGAATTTAAAACCAGAACACTCAATGAACATTTTGTGGCTTGATAATAAATACAAGCTATTATTAAGTTGAAATACGAAGTTAGAGTATTACTTTACAGAAATGCCATTTTTTACTGAAAAGGCACAGTATTTTCAAAGAAGCTTCACGCAGCACTGTGCTCTATGTGAAGAGAAACACTTTAATGTGTTACATAAAAAATAAGAGTTTATTGCATTTGTTTGGTTTTACATTATCAAAAAAAAAAAAAAAATCCATTACTTTGTCATTAACAGTTTCAGGTACCAGAACAACTGTAAATGTGCTAGCACAAATTTTGGGKTTTTTTTCTAGACTCTTGTTCGAGCTCCCTGAACAACTTCTGAGGTTATATGTTTTCTACAAAATAATGTAAAATTAGCAAGTTTGTTTGAGCAAATGGTTGCTCACTCTTCCAAGTTTATTCAGTATATGCTCCTTGAAAGCGTCTAATGTTTAGGCCGACTGTCTTAAATTTATTGTTCTATGCTGCACTCCACAATGACATCTCATTTCAAAAGGTTTTTAATTTTTAAAGGATCAAGCATAAACTTCTTTGCACATCTTACATTAATTTTTTCTGTTAAAACTCAGAACACATGGCCATGTCCCAAGGAAGCTAATACTGTAATACTCTGTAGTTTGCCCAGTTACAAGGAAATTGCTACATTGTAACTGCTATTACTTAATTGTGATTAGCGATTGACAGAGAAAAGCCTCCTGGTGTGAGTTGGTGCTGGAGTCAGTAAACAGGCCATATCAAAAATACAGGGTTCAAGTTCAAAAGGCATTTTCCCGATTAGTTTACAAATCTTTTCTTTTAGCAAGATCTAGGTTCTTCCAAGTCATATAGACTGTATTTGATCCTCCACATTAAAAGATCGTCCCCAAATTAATGTCAATATGTACTGTGCATATCTTTCGTTCTTTGGAAGAGACATGCTGTTGTGTAGCCCCGGGCAGCTTAGGACATCTGAATCTCTTTAATCTGACACATGTCAGATTAGTACTCTAGTGAGGCCATAAACATGAGCATGATGTAGCCCCACAGGATATGAAGGATGTGTTAATGCTGTTGCAGGGGTTTTTTTGAGAGAGTTGCTCTAACCTGTAATGTTATTATTTTCAATTCATATTTGATCGGTGTTGCAGGTATTTTACAGCTAAAACTGTCTCAAGATTATTTTTTAAATTATATATTACGTGCTAACTGCCTTCTGGAAAAATGAAATACATTCTCTTAATGAAAATGTCCTCCAAAGGTTAATTTTTTGAATCTTGAGTGTATTGGAATAGTTTGTGGACAGGTCCAAACAGATGGAAAAAGAGTTACTTCTCAGGAAGCTCAAATTTAAACAGAGAACAAGTCTTTCTGCGTTTTTTTGTTTATTGTCAGTGTTCTGGTTTAACCGAAATATATAGTGTTGGCAAAAGCGCTAGACTGCATGCTTTCCAATTTGGCTTTACAGTCAGTAAGCTTCAAAACAGAAAGTAAATGCTTCTGAGGGAGAAAGAAGGATCAAGCTGAAAGTGTGATTCAAGACAGTATAGCTAAATGTATACATGTAAATGAGAATTCCATCCTTCTTTTACAGTCTGGTAATAAAAAGCTGATAGATTGATCCTGTTATGTAATTTCATTTTGGAGAGGAATGTGATCCTCTGAATATGGATCCTATTGTATCCATATTCAGAAGTAGGGAGGGTTCCAATACATTTGTGATAAGAGCAGGAAAGGAAAATAGAGTGAAACTAGAGCCACTTGAGACAAGAAAGGGAAAGGATTTCAAAACCAGCCTAAAGTACTATATTACAGATGTCGATGACAAGTAAAGAAGATGAGGATAGGCCACTAATTCGGACTTCTGGGCTGGAAGGCATCATTATATCTTCTGTAAGAACAGTTTTATTAGAGTACAAGGTGGGGAAATGCAGTAGTCTACAGGACAAACAAAACAAAGAAGGGAAACCCAACAAAAACCAATCTGCATCATCATTTTTTCCTCCTTTTCCATCCTGGCAATGCCATGGTTAGTGTGTACAATCCTGAGCATCCAGATAAGCATAAAATATACTAGGAATCAACTTCCCATCCTTGAACATGGGGAATGTGTGGAAATTAGCTCAAAAGCAGCACAAACTGCCAGTGGGAGTAGTCGATGTCTGTGACTGCTCTGATTTGTGTGGCTCTGGGTCTCACTGTCACTCCACATGGAGCTTACGAAGTCGTAGTGTAATCATGGTTGAGTTATTCCCTAGGCAGGATTGCTCATTGGGATGCCCATTTTAATTCTGAAAAATGTCTCAAGCAGTTATTCTAGAACTGGGTTATGGAGTAAGAAGCCTGTTTCACTGAATTTCTTTGGATAGTTGAGTGAATCTTCCCAATTCTTAAGCAATTTCTTCAAGTTTTAAATTGCTTAGAAAAACTTGGCAGTTTACTATCTCCGATGATGTTAGCACTGATGAATGAAAAATATTAAATAATTTTGAGATACATAATTCCTAGAAATAGCACTAGATTATTTCCTTTTATAATTTGCAACACAGCCAGTAGAACTGTAGGATATTTTGGACGAAGTCCTAGAAAATGCCTCATTTGTGATAAATAAGCTAGTAGTTGAAGAACATATTGGAGTTGCTTTTTTCAAATGGATATATGAGTTGATAGAGTAATTTCAAATATTACATGCATAGTATCCTGCTCAAGATCATTAAATTATTTGACTGTATATGTTTTCTCTTAGCACTGCTTAGGACGTGAAAAGAGATTTTAAGACATTAGAAGAGAAATAGATTAGCATAGCTGAGTATTAATGTGGGAATTTCAAAAGATGAATGTCATATTTAAAACCCGACCTCTTTAATTATTTATACCTAATGGATGTCTCGGTTTGTTCAGTAGAAAAGATACTGCTAATTTAAATTCCCATGAATTACTGCCTCAAAGTGCACTTAAAAATATTCTCTGTCCTAGAGCCCCAAATTATGGGAAAGGAGATAAACCAGCTGTTACTGCTGTTGTGTCAGGCAACATTTATTTGGCTAGACAGCTTTTTTTCATACTACTTACAATAATATGTGTTTCAAAAATACAGATTAGACACAGTAATAAATCTGGATCCCTTCAGTGAGCCCGAGTGTCTGCATTCAATTACAGCCTTCTTAAAATACAGTGGTGGATTCCTGCTTGTACCACACTGGCTGAGTCCCAAATTAGTTTAACAATTACTGTCCCCAAAACACCCAGCTTGGTTCAGAGCTGGAATATGAGACCTCAGAATACTCAACCAGGGTCAATAGATATCTCTTGACACCCACCAAAGGCCTTCGTCTCTTCTCATGTTACCTTTTTTTTAAAGGTCTCAGTCTATGAGACACTCTTTTTTAACTGTCCTCATTTCTTTAGTTTGTTTTTATTTTGATGAATGCATGCTGCTGCCTTGCATTGGTCTGCATGTCTGGAAGAGTGTTTTCTTCATCACTTTCCCATGGAAGCTCTAAGCAGCTCTGTCCTTTGTCCCCTTTACTTGTTCTTAGTATCAAAATAATCTGCACGCTATTAAACTAACTTTCCTGAGTCACYCTAGACTTCTTTCTCCTGTAGAGGCAAAAATCTCAAGGTCTCTCTCTCGATATTTTGGAATTAAGCCATCAATTCAAATTCAGTATGGTTAAAGACAGCTCCCAACCTTTCCTTCCAAGCCTTCTGCCCATTTCCTTTCTCTTTGCAGACATCTCCATGCTTTCTGCCACACAGCACTGATCTCTCCCTATGTCTTCATATGCAGATAGTCTAGATACTGTACATTGATTCTGTACCTAATAACTTTGAGATGGTATGTTTTCTGTCTATCCATGGCTAAAACTGTCACATAAACAGCTTCTTCTCATCTCTCATTTGCTACCAAAGTGTCTGTTATATTACAAACAATCCGTGATGATCGATTTGGGGCTTTTTTTTTTAATTAAATGATTCTTTTCCAAAAATGCTGATCAGTAGTTGTTGTTACTTAGTTCTCAGCGTCCTTCTGCTTGTCTGTGCCTAGGCATTGGGGTTTTTGTCTTATTTGCTTAGAGTTCTGGCCAGGATGCCCTCATTTTACTCTGTGTTTATAGTACAGTGTGAGTATAATCTGTGACCAAGGTTCCTACAAGATCTTCTTTTTTTTTTTTTTTTTTTTTTTTTTGTCCCTACTATCACTAGCTATAGAGTAGAGGGGTCAGATTCTTTTCTGTAACACCATATGCTGGTTGACACTAGAGGAATGAACTACTGAAAAATTAAATGTCATAACTAAGTGCTTACAGGAACTGAGATTTCTGAAGCTGTAAACAAAAACAAGCATTACAAGAGGAAGATACATTTTCTTGGAGATCTATCTCAGCTGGTGTTTTACATCTTACTTTTCTTTGGGGTAGAAGAACAAACAAACGACAATAAAATAACACCCGTGCCCTTAATCAATTCCCTCTGACTCTTCCAGAGTTGAGTCTTCTCTTTTGTATATTTCCCACCATTTTCTGTCTCCTTAACTCCTCTCTTTCCATTTTCCTTGGAGCTCTTAGGACAAGTTCCAATTTTAGCATTGTTTTTCCAACATTATTTTTCTCCAATAAAATTCTTCCCTGTGTGTTTCTATAGTCAGACCATTCATTTAATAGAATATTGAAATTTATTTCAATCTTCCACGGTGAGAAGGTTTTGGAACAGCAGCCAGTTAAAAAAACCTCAGGAAAGTAAATACAACCAGGGAACAAATCTAATATGAATATATCTGAAGCTTATAAAGCTGAGACTGATTTGCTGTTTAGTCTAACTACTTCTTCTAATGGCAGTATGCATACATGGTATTCCCTTTGTTCATTTTTAGCTTTTTGTAGGCACCATATAGACATTTTTGTATCTTCTCCAATATTTTTAATAGTTTCCAGTGACTATTCACAGACTAAGCGAAAGCTTAATTTTGAGCCAAAATGTTCTGCTTTCCAACTTATATGTTATTTGCTAGTTATTTGGATGTCATAGCCTCTTTAGTTGTACTTTCTGCTATCCTGTTTTGTCTGCCTTGTCTATATTCTATTCTTACAACCTTCAGAGAATGTTTTTTGGGCCACATCCAAGGCTGTATTTGTTCAGGTGAACTTCAGGAAATTTCAGGGTAAAATAATCCTTCATTCTAACAGTCTGTGGAGAATTTAAATAGATCAATCAAAATGATGTCAAGTATTACTATCTGGAGTTATAAGTAAACCAATGTTTAGGGAGGAAAACTCTCTGAACAAATGAATGCCTCCAAAGTTAATACTTGGGAAGATCTATGAGCAAGAGGAAGAAAACATTGTATCATCTTTTCCATCTTGTATATTACTTAATCCAAAGTGTGCTTGTTTGACGTCTCTGTTTCCTGTTTGGATAATGCATATGTGCTAAGTTCTGGTGATGAGTTATTTGTTTGTGCAGTTCGGTTTCAGATAATCAAAATACAAATGTTTACAGCTGCACATCAAAGCCAATATTGTAATTAATTGGCATTAAAACCTCTCTACTTCGATAGAAGGAAATACCAAGTTCCTCACACCAATTCCAAATAAATAAGCATTTCAAATTAAGAAAATTATATACTCTGCTTAGATCTGTCTGGGTCCCAATCCTTGGCCTTCAGGGCCAAATCAGGGGGGTTCAGAGTGCTGCTTCCTACCTCCTGGTAAAAACTGCTTGCTCGGGACAGTTTTGTAACCCCCAGAATCATTCAGCCCCACAACCTGACACACTGAGCTTGCCACGTAAGTTTCTGCATCCAGGATAGTATTGTAAAAAGTATCTGTAACAATCTGTGCTGAGGACCAGGCAGCACGCGATGGGGTTGGACTATCCAATAGCCCAAATTAAAATGTTCTAAGCCATAGTTGCCCTTCATGTTACGTGCAATACTGTGAGTCTGTAATCAGTTTCTTAAAAAACCTTATCATAGTGTTCTGTGGGTTATCATTTTCTTACTATCTGGTGTCATCATTCCCCTTAGTAATTACTTTATCCAATGGCTAAGCCTGCACACAGGCACTAACTGATAGCAGGACTGTGTAAGTGTTCCTACGTAACTGTGTATTTTTAAATAGCAAACAATTTTTAAACAATTAATGGAGGAGGAATAAGAGGCTGCTGCTGCCACTGGATCCACTATCACAGCAACCATCAAAACATCACTCCTTATCCCATCTGTTAGTTGCAATGAGACTTATATGTGATTTGGATGCACATGGGTGTCTATGTTTAGAAGCATACTACACAAATCAATATAGCAGGGATGCATTAATAATGATTTCCTTTCATTCTCTGTAAGCTTTATTAAATCAATAGGCACTTCACTTTATCTTTTTAGGAATTAATAGATGATCAGTGAGAAAACTGATCTTTGCTACAAGAATATTTGCAATGCAGTTTTTATACTTTTAGTTTCACGTTATTGATGGACTATCATGGTTCTAACACATCCATTTTAAAAGGCATGGGGCATTTATCTGTTTCAGAAAACACTGATCCGAAAGTAGTAGAGCCATCTGTTACAGAGACTAGCTCAAAGTGCACTCAAAAACTGGTATGCAAAAGGTCTCATAGCTTTTTGAAAATGAATGTCTATTACATTAATTTTGTATTATTAAGTAACATTGTGACTGTCCTATTTGTGTGAAGTCTTTAGGGTTAAAATATTCTTTAAAGGTATGTTTATTTTTGGACAGGCCTATTGAGTTGTCTCCTATTGTATGTTAAAGTAGCTGCGCTTGGAGGTCACAGAGAGTTCAGCTTTACAAAGACACTGTTATTTTGTAGCAAATGAATTTTCAGAATCTTTAATGGGAACAAACAAAAATGTCTCAATTAAAATTGTTTTAGAATGTTTCTTTTGATGACTTGTCCAGAAAGAAAGGGGAAGAGTAACATAAGGATACAAGTTTGGACAATAATCAGACAGGAAAGTATATGCTCTATTTTCAGTAAGTGTAGATAGCTGTATATGTTTTTAATATTTCTGCCACAGGAACATAATTCTTGTTCTTTTGTGCTTGTTTCTTCCTCCTAAACTTACATACTTAGGAAAACATTAACTGACTTCTGGTTTTCTGAGCAACAGACATTAATTAAAAAGGCACAGATCCAGCAACTGGACCCAGTCAAATGGAGCGTGCCCTTGCATGGTTGAAGACTTTGGAGTCCCAAGCAGTCAACAGGGCCAGCCTGTGTTGATCCCTCTGTATCATCAGAGTGAAAGACTAATTCAGCCCAAAACCATAGCTTCAAGTAAATGCAGTGTTCATGAAAGATACCATTCTGATAGTTGTGAAAACTCCTTACTTTTCCCCAGGAGGAGGACAGATTTAGCTGTGGCAGTTCAGGTTTTGTACTGATATAGCACTTCGTTTATGTCTCTGAGATACCCAGAGTGATTTACTTTATTGACCCACTTAGCGGCTGTTTTTATCTATTGCAACAGCCAGTTCCAATCTAGCAAGTGAAGCTGATGTTGAGAAGAGCTGTATGAAGTTAGACACCTGTCATCCACTTGCAACTATCAGCGTATTACACGAGGGCTCAACAGCAGGGAATAGCAAAGGCATGTGGAGACCTGCCCGAGCCTAAACCATAATTTTCTCTGCAGATGCTTTAAATGAGTACCGCTGCTGGTAGACACGTATGTGCTTAGCATTAGACATCTTAAGACACTGTAAAAATTACAAAGTTCTTGAAAAGCCTGTGTCATCAGAGTGCTGCTTTGAAACTGGAAGAGTGTTAACTGGGATTTTAAATGGAGACTGGTGGGAAATTACTTGTTCTGGGGGAAAAAGGTTCGAAAACAGAAGTTTTGCAGACAATTTTTGAGACATTTTCTTGCAATGTAAATTGTATAAGCATTAACTGCATTTTTTCAGAAGGTCAAGACTGAGAGAAATGTTTGGGAATGGGGGGACGCGCTTTGCATTCAATGCATCCTCCACGACTAGGTCCAGTGGGGCGGATCAACTGTGATGAGAAGTGCAAGAGTTAATACCGGGCCCGACGCTGCCAGTCGTGCAGGCCAGTGCCAGTTCTTAGCCGGGTCCGTTGCAGGAGGCAGATGAAGGGTTATTTTAACCGCCAGGATGGCGGGTCAGCGTTTATCTGGACTGTTTCCAGAGGCTCTCCCCTTTGGCCGGCCCGTTGGGACAGCTGTGACACTGACCGGGGGGCACACCAGGCCGCCCCCGGCCGAGGTGCAGCGTGCCCGCCCCGCCGCGGCGGCTGCCAGCGGGGCCCACAGCGGGCCGGCCGGGGCCCCTCTCCCCCCGCCGGGCATGGGCACCCCGCCGCGGCCGGCGCTCTGAGAGCGGGGGACCTCAGTGTGAGGGGGCCGGTCCTGGGCAGGGCAGAGCGGCCGCGTCCCGTCCCTCCCCGCCCCTCGCTGCAGTTCCCTCCCTCCCTCTCTCCCTCCCTCCGGCTGGGGGCGGCCGGGTCGGCGCTCGCCGGGATCCCACTCCTCCTCCCTCGGTGCATGGTCGCGGCGGGAGCGGGGGAGGGCGAGCCCGGCGGGGCGCGGGCCGAAGGCGGCGGCGGCGGGAGCGGAGCCCCAGCGCTGAGGAGCCGCCAGTGCCCGGCGGAGGTGAGGCGCTGGCGGCGGCGGCGGCGTCGCTGAAGTTGTGAGGGGGGAGGGACGGAGGGAGGACGGGGACCGCTGGGCGCGTTTCCATTCATTGCCCGGGCGGCGACCGGGCGGCCGCTCCCCTCGGGCCGGGACTGTAGCCGCAGGACAGGCCGGGAAACCGCTGCGGGGGGACGGGGCACGGCGCGGAGGTAACGGCGGGGGACGGGGCTGTGGCGCCGGCGAGAGCCGCCCTGCGTCCGCTGGGGAAGCGGCGGGGCGGGAGAGCCACCGCTCGCCTCTTCACCCGCGGAGCGCCGGGGAACCAGGGCGCGACCCGGTGGGCGGCGGGGCTGCCTGCCTCCCTCCTTGCCTCCCTCCCTCCTTCCCTCTCTCCCTCCTTTTCTCTCTCCCGCCAGCGCGGAGGTGCCGCCGAGCAGCCAGTCCCGGCGGGACGCGGCTCCCGCCGCCCGGCACCGGGCGGGGGTCGGCGGCGCTGTGAGGGGGTGCCCCGCGCACACGTAACGCAGCACGGGGCTGTCGCTGTTGCCGTCGGGGTGTCGGTCGCCGCGGGGAGGGCGGCGGGGGGCTGCCGCGCTCCCTCCTGTCGCCTTTCTGCGGGTAAGGAGCGGGGCGGGGCCGGGGCGGGCGGAACGGCGGGGGCGCCGCCCGCCCGGAGGGGGGTCTCCTGGGGCTTCGTGCGGGATAGGGAGCATGGTGAGGGGTGGGAGCGGGAGCCGCCCTGCCCCCAGCTAGGCCTGCACTCACCGACCGCGGCACCTGCGGCCTCGCCCGGTAGGGGGACGGCCGGGGGCCGCTCGTTTCCTCAGCGAGCTGCCTGTGGGAGAGCGGGTTCAAAGCTCACCTTGGCGCCTTCCCACCTCCGACGTGTTCTTTCTTCCCCTCGGCT
The DNA here is from genome assembly GCA_030449065.1 of Oceanodroma leucorhoa. NCBI lineage: Eukaryota > Metazoa > Chordata > Aves > Procellariiformes > Oceanodroma > Oceanodroma leucorhoa. The sequence continues at coordinate 5,017,423 of JASVER010000041.1, read as the reverse complement.
TCTGGGCTCAGTTTTGAGGGTGTTTTGTTTCTTAGGACTCTTCAGCAAATGGCAAGAAGTAGATGGCACAGGTTACCGGTGAAGGTTTGGTGGTAGTTTAGGTGTTGTTCCAAAGGAACTTGGTAACACACCGCTGAGGTTGGATCCCATAATTCAGAAGTTGTGGGTGCGTTGGAGCAACGTCAAGTAAAACAACATGGGCTGGCAGTGCTGTGTCCGGACAAGTGCACATGCTGCCAGTACCTGGTGGCAGAGCGGCTGGGTTGCTCCATCGCAGTAAGTTTACACCAAGCCAGAAGTAAGCAGATGAGACGCCGCGAGTCTGTGGATCCTGCTGAGAGATGTRTTATTAGGAATAACTGAAAACAATTAAAAAGCTCTAGCTGACCTCATCTAGAAGAAAATATTATATATGTTAATTAAAAGGCTTGGCTTTCTTAGGGAAGCATTCCTAGGCGCCATTACAGATACCTTAATGAAAATGTCTGCTCGGTCCCAGTCCTGCAGTGGGTTCTAGCTGCGCAAGCTCACACCTGCAAGGAGCCTTATTGTTTTCAGGGAGTTTGCTTTGGTCGCAGAAACCTTATAGAACTGTAGCTCCTCGAGGCCTAAATATATGCTGTGCACAAAGACTGGCTTATTAGAAAATGTCAGTGACACTAAAATCAATGTTCCAATTTATTTTTTCTGAATAAAGCACGCTACAAAAATAAAATCCCAATTAATATCTGGCACTTTCTTGAGTATTTTCTCCATGTCCACCCATTGTTAGATGCAGGATATAGACAGGCCATCAGTCTGCTCTGTTAATGAGAGGGTTTTATCTCAGACACAGTTTCATGGGACCATTCCTCGATTTTCATTGCATATGCTAGTTGCAGCTACTTCAGCTTTAATCGCATCGCTGCTTTCTTCACAAGTTTTCTGTGTCTGGGTCATGGAGTGGGTTTAATTGGTATGTAGGAAATCGCGCACTTTATCTTTTTTTAGTTAATAATCTGTTTTTATTAAGCGTTCTGGGAAATGCTTGCATGATGATGTGCCCGCATGTCAGACAAGTAACAGCAGTGTGTCATTTGCTTTTAAGAGTATAAATCACTGGGATATACAGATGCAGCATTTCTGTATAAGGATGTTATAGTCCTTTTTTTAACCTATTTAATCAGAGCATATTCCTCCACAACTTCTAAGTCACTCTTGATTGTGCTGGGCTGTTAAGTTTGGATCAGGAATACTGCCGGCAACGACTGAAAGGAAGCCAGTAATTGCCGTGTTCCTTTTTCATGTTCTAGCTTGTAGCTGTGAAAATTGCTTATGGTGTTCTGTAAATACAGTAGGACAATGACATATTAAGTGCTATACGCTATTGCGTCAGCAGAACCTGGTTGGGCTGCATGGTGACCGTATAGCTGGCACCAGGCAAAAACCCCGATGTTTTGTTTTGTGTATGATGTAGACATTACTGCTTAAGTAATAATTACATGAAAAGGAGGATTCATTATTTCTCTGAGTGATGTGAAGAACATAATTATTATTCATCAAAATTTCTATTTTCAGAAGCTTCTCCTTTGTTAGTCATTCAGTACCAGTTTGAGGGCTTCCCAGGAGAAGAGAAGCAGTGGTTGTGACGAGGGGACGTGTTGAACACGGGGTGGCAGCTCCTAGCTGATGTAAGATTCCTGGTTATCCACTGTAGGCAACAACCAGTTTCTAGGAATTTCACCTTCAGCATCTTAAAGCCAACTCTTTACAAGAGGAAAAGGAAAAAGTGTCTTCACATAGGAATAGCCCCCACCAAAGCGGCTGGGCTTCTCCCTCGCCATGCAACAGTTCCAGAGCTGTTTGGTGAAGCTCAGAGCTGGGGTGAGGATGGCTGCTCTACTGTCCCTAATTGTCCTCGCTTCCTACGCACGCGCGTGTGTTCATGCACAGGCACATCACACACGGCTGCTCTTGTTGGCTGACCCTTGGCACCATCCAGCCTGCGGGGAGGAGAGCAAAGATCAACTTCTGAACTGCTGATGGCTTCTGGCAATGAGAGAAGCCCTTTTGTGTCCCCATTCCTTCCTTCCCCATGAACAGGGGCTTTCTGTGTCTTCCCATTTGCTGTTTTCCTCTCTGTTTTTGGTGCCTCCCTTCCCCCACAACAGCTCCCATTTCTGTGCTTTCTGCCTAGGGGATAAATCATTTGGGGTGTCAACATTTTGAACTCACTGGGGAACAAGGGCAGAGGTGGTAAGCGGCTGGAAGGTGTTACTGGCTCTTAGAGCCCTTTCTTTGATGCAGAGACAATTGCTGATGTGATTATAGCTGACAAGTCTGTTAAAATGATGCCAAAGACTTTTGCTTAGATTATTCTCCCTTCTGGTTTTCCAGCTTTCACAGAAATTGACAGGATTCTCCCGGGTCGTGGTGCCTAAAATCATCATCCTACATACAGATGAACTGGAATTAAACTGAATATAGCTTAATTCTGGGCTTTGTAAAGCCTTTTATCTGGCCTTTGTAAAGCCCAGATAAAAAACTAGTGTTGTTATCACTTGTCTTTTAAAATTGCTGGGGAGGTGTGGTCAGATACTCTGAAAGCTATGTAAACAACACTTCTATTATTTTATTTTTAAACAGTCTTCTAAGTAAAGCAAATAGTTCCAGTCATTTTTATGTTATATTATTGGAAGTAGTTAATGCATTTTGGAAAATATTTTACTGCTGATCTGAGATCTTAAATTTTTTTAATTGCCTTTGTTTCTCCCGATGTTTAGACTTTAGGAGGTCAGACGTAAACCACAGGTAAGCATTTCAACACCAGTTAATCAGAGAATAATCAATTTTCCTGGAAGTATTTTCCTAGAAGATAATTTTGTGGAAGGGAATTCCAAATAAAACAAAATCCACAATAAAAAAATAATTAAATTATAAATTTGCTGCAAAGGCAAGCAAATGAATGCAAATGTGCCCAATCTATGTGAGTAGATACATGTAGCAATTGGGCAATTATCTTTTCCATGACCGAGCACGAATAAATCACAGCAGAAGATATTTAGAGGCTGTTGTGCTGTTCACACAATCAATAGGATCCAGTTTCTGATTCGGTATATGTAATAAAAATTAAAAAAAAATCACAGACTGTTGCTAAAGATTAATTTTTCCAGTTTTCCTTGTCTTACTATCTTTCTCAGCTTGGACCTGTATAGTGAAGTTAGATGTGAGCTTTTCAAAGGAGAATCCAGAATGTTTAAGACATAACTGCATGAGCAGAGTGCTGCAGCGATATTTGTTCCTTAAAACATTTCTTATTTATATTGGTTTAAATGTTGTTGGTTGGGGTTTTCTTCAAGGGTTTCTTTGAGGCCCATGGTGAAAGCATGGAAACTAAATGATAAACCATGAAAATGAAGTACTATAAAAAGGGGAAAAAATGTCTCGGAGAAAGCATCATACTGTGTTGCAGCCGATGAGAGGACTATAATAAATGAACCCAGGCACAAAAGGAAGCCTGACTTTAAGCTGATTTTCAGATCTTTTCATTTTCACCTTTATGCGCCTTCTAGTGCTCAGAAAGGATTAATGAAGCAGTGTTGCCAAAGCAGCTGTACAGCCTCCTTTGTCATTGGTGTCAATGCTCTATTTCAAATTACTTTGTCTTAATACTGTCTTATTATCTTAAAGACTGTGGAGGTATTCTTAGATTCATGTTTTATACATGGTATCTAACATCTTACTGGTGAAAATGTCTTGGGATTGAATTAGCCCTAGAGTTCACTAATTGACCTTCATGTTTGCTAACACCTGACATTGCATACGTTATATGTATTCTCATGCATCATTTATGACAATTCACCAATAACAGTATTAATGCTGTCACTCTGTTCCAGATGAATAACAGTAAGTTTTGTAGATAAAATTGTATAACAGGCTTTAATAGTAAAATCGATACTTACTTTGAAGTTTGGCTGTAGGTTGTTGGCCTTTTCATCTTGCAGCATTCTTTTGATCCCAAGTAGGTTCTTCTGTAATGGTGCTTTAGAAAAAAATCCTGGAAGTTTACTGCTAATAGAAATGATCAACATGATAATTGTAGCAATTATAACCTGGGCCTGGTTTGAATTGAATATTGCATTGGTTTATTAAAAGCCGTACAGTTTTTAAACGAGCTTCATTGAAGCAGTGCAGCTTCTCAGGGTGGCTGAGATTTTGGGTAGCTGTGACAGAACTTTCTTGGTTCAGCTTCCAGGCATAATCCTTTAAACCTGTTTGGAAAGAATCACCTGTGGGAGGATAAATTCAGTCTCTGTATTTGATCTTCTGTTGAGATTGCAGATAGGGTGCCAGTTGGTGCCATCTGTGTTTACAGATTTTGCAATAGTATTCACCGGGAGATTACCTGAAAGCCAAATCAGTTTACATAGGTCAGTGAATTGCAGCATGCAAGGCTTGTGTCTGGGATCATTGTAAACAGGTTTTTCAGAGTTTTCATTGAACTTTCATTTGTCAAAACCTGACCTCCTAACTAAAGTGCGTGGTGGTGCTACTGCACTGGTTTTATGTGCTGGCAAATGCATTTGGGATAAGCTTTATTTTAATGGTTACGTACTCTTGTTTTGTCTCTTTGTGTGTGTGTATTGCTTTGATATGTCCTGTGCAAACAGTAATTTCATGGAGGGAGAGCTGTAACAAAAAATATTTTTATATGTAGGGTTGGTGGTTTTTTTTCCCTGAAATGTTAAGTAAGTTATGTATATACAATGCTGTAAATATAGTTACTATTCCTGCAGTAAAGTACCTGTAAAAGAGAAGGTGCTGCAGGTAAGAGTATAGTTTGTCAGATGTCTGGAGTTTACTGAAGCAGGATTTGTACAGAATTTCTCAAGAGASTTCTTTGTGCGCAAAGAATGGCAGCATCTTTCTGCACAACTATTTAGTACTAATGAATAGTGCGTATTGAATTGTGCTTGTAATATAAACAGTGGAGGGTATCTCAGGCAAATACTGTAGCTCTCCCAGCCTTCTATGGAACTCATTTATTTCAAAAAATAAGGCAGTAAGTATACACGGTCATCGTGACAATTTTAGCAATTGTAACTATTTCAGAACAGACAGCTGATAAAACCTAAGCATCATTCTGCACAGACAAGTATGAATAATTTAAAGTTTACAAGAAAATTTCAAATGTAAGTTCTAGTATAAATACGGTAATGTATTCTTTTATAGTTTTTACATTAACATATGTTAATTTTAAATTCAGTCATATTTGTGGATTTGTTTCTGTGCTTTTAGAAAATTGTTTTAACTTACGAGTTCAACATTAAGTGGTGGGTCAAGTTTAGCGTGATAATGAAATTATAGTTTTATGCTCAATAGAAAGGTTCATGCAATGCTATGTCTCCTCTCTCTCTGCATTGATTTTTCTCAGGACGGTGTTGCTCTGGTATGGTTTACCTTTCAAGAGTTAACAAAGATCTAATTTTTCTCTCTGTTTTAGGTTTTCTTTAAGCTCCTAATAGACATAGTACATGACAGCTGGCATGCAAGATTTTCCACAGACTGCCCAGCTGATTGCTCTGCTGAGATGCTAGATAATTTAGCAGAGGTATCCAGTTTGCAGAAATGTGCATGAGGTTTGTGTTGTGCATACATGTTTGTTCAGTCATTAGTCATGATCATGACTGTATAAAATCAGTGTAATTACCTTCAACCAATCTTTATATCTAAGTGACCCAGACCGCATTCCATGACAGCCCTGACAGCTTGAATTAGAGCTTGCCTTTCATCACAGCCAAATTTGGAGTATAGAAATATCCAGCCTTTCTTGAGCTTGCTCAGTGCAAGAATGGGACATGTTAACTAAAAGAGTGAAAGTCCAGTCCAAAACAGAGCCCTAGGAATGTTCTAATTCATTGGCGCTTGACCAGCCCATATCAGCAGATTTTACCTAGTTTTTCTGTTGCACATTGCATGCATTGCACAGTAGATGTGCAACCTGTTGCTTTCAGGGTGCATCAGGAGTGTCGCACATGCACGTATTGGACTGTAGTATGCATAGTATGCATCTGCTTCCAAGCCACATTTAAAGAATGTCTGGGGAAGGTCAGAGAGTAGAAGTCCACACTTTCAGAACAATTTCTCCAGCTTTTGGCTGCTAGTCTTCCTTTCTTTCCACAGGCTTCTTGGAGGGAAAGGTTCTGAGCGAATAGTTTATGTGTGAGCAGGTGGTTTGTAACATCATTTTTTCCAAGGCAGCCCTGTAACACCATGACCCCATCCGCTCCCCCCCCCCCTTTTTTTTTTTTTTTTTTGCTAAATCACTGAAAAGAAGAGATTCTGCCTCAGGTCCCAAGGAAAAGATCATAAAAAGACAGGACTGGAAGAGGCCTTATGAAGTTATCTAGTCCATTCATCTGTCTCAGGTTACGATCATCCATATCTGTCATCTGTGACTTGTTCTAAGGAACTCAACAGTCTCCCTTGTATCATCATGCTATGAGAAAATTCTCTTTTCAGGTTATCCAATTGACACCTTTCTTGTTGCAGTTTAACACCATGACTGCTCATCCTGTAGCTGTCTCGGACAAAGCAAATAATTGTTTTTTTTTCTTACAGTGCGTTTTATTATGTTTCTTCTTAACTATCATAGCCTGCTTCTTTAAGCTCAATTCTTTGGCCTCACAGGTGCTGTTTTCTGTACACCAGTTATTTTTCTTGCTTTTCTTTGGGTTATCTTCCATTACTTCACATCTATTTTGTTCTGTCCAAGCTAAGACTGTATTGCACTTGAGGTTTTAATGATGTTGAATAAAATGGAATGGGATCTTCTTCATACTTACTGATATGATGCGTGTGTTTTTTGCAACACTGTGACTCTTTCATGGTCAGGCAGTGATCCACCAGATCCTCATCCAAGGACACATGTTCTCACTGATCGTTTTATAGCTGGTTATTTCTGCGTAACTGTAGCACCTTGCACATGTTCTTGCTGAAGATGACATTGTTTTTTCAGGTCATTCCTCCAGTTCATCATTTTGAATTCTCATCTTTTCCTCCAATAAACGTGCTACCTTTTCTAGATTAACATTGTCTGGTAATAGAATAGCTTACTTTATCACATCATACAAATCCTGAAAATACTGAAACAAATATTCTTTGTAAATCTTACCTAAAAAAAGGGAAGACATGTTTTAACTAAGTCTCTTTTTTTCTGCTTGTAATGATTCTTTTCAGGGAAGGAAATATAGAGAAGAGAGAAAATTTTAGGACAAAGTATTTTCCTTATAGTGCAAGTGATTTAAATTAGCCGTGTGTATTGAAGATCTGTGGAAAGACAAATTAACCAGACTCCTGGTAGTCCTGTGGACTGGGGAAAACAGTTCATGCAGATGCTAATTCATGACTTTCTCCTCAAGTCTTTCCATTCATTTACAGGTGATAGAGGTAAATATTTTCACAAGAAACTGTTGTCCTCCATCCTTGTCTATTTTTGTAATATTAATACTAGTTCATTGTATAATCAGAGTCCGTTGAAAAATGCACTTTCAGGGGTAGTAGCTGTAGTTAAAAAAGTCCAAGTTGTGTGTGAAAGAGGAAAGCAGAAAGGTCAAACTCTGGCAGAATTAAATGTCCATAAGAAGGCAGGTTAGTTCTGAGTTTGAGGAATAAGTCGGGGAGCAGGGAGTCTGCTAAAGAGAGTCTGTAGGGCCAACAGATTATTGGGGAATAAAAAGAATGTTCAGGGAAGGTAAGGCCATAGTGCAAAGACTAAGTGCATATTTTGCTTTTTCTGTTGACTACAAGGACAATCAGAGATGCATAACAGCTTCCATACAAAGAACAGGTAAGTTGGCGAGGAGAAGAGACAACTGGGGATGCGATGATAGTTTTATAAAAACATGAACGGCATGGTGAGGGTGATAGGGATCAGTTCGTTGTCTCTCTCAGTACAAGAACTAATGAGCGTGGAAATGAAACTAGCAGGTGTTGGGTTCGGAACAACAAAAAGAGGAGTTTTCTTTCATACACATATCATTAAGTTGTGTAACTCCACAGGATGTGGTGGATATTGAAAATTTATACCGATTTAAAAGGAGACTGGACAAAATGAATGGAATAAAAAGTCTGTAGGGGATTATTAAATACATGAGCATGACCTCTGGCTTTGAAAGTCCCTGAGCTGCAAATTATTGGAGACTGGAGAGTATTTGGGGAAAGTATGACTAAAAGCTTACACTATTCTTATCCTCTTCCCCTGACATCTGCTTTTGGCTGCTCTTGGAATCGGGGGTACTGAGTAGAAGATTTGACCTGGCATAATTTTAGATTTGTCTTTTTAAATTGTAAAAACTCAAGACACATTTTTCTGTGAGTTAGCAGCTCAGGGTAGCATCTGCAAATCTTGTACTTTGTAGACTGAAAGCCTCCTGTTCGTTTTCTTTATAATTTAAGACAGAAGAACATTTTTAACAAAACACAAAAATTACCATGAACATTCGTCTGCCTCCTGCCAGTTGGCATCAGCTACAAATTATGTTTCATTTCAGTCATGCTAAACTGCTAGATGAGATAATACATACTGTTTCATTTAGGCAATCTAAGCAGCTATGTCTGTAATCCTAACTTGGTTTTTCTGATTTATTTTCTCCTACACGTGTGTGAAATTGTATTTATATGAAAGGTTTTCATTTCTCTGCCCTCCTCCCTTCTACTGTAGATACATTTTAACTGCTGACATGAACACAAAATRTGTGAGATTCCCTGCAGAGTTAGAGAAAAGACTGAAAGCTCTTAGATCTCTGATGGGGACAGAGCGGTATAGAGGGGGGAGGGTGCTCTGTTACTTATTATTCTACAAACACTGGTTTACTGAATTGATTTAGAGTGTTGACTCAATGGTACACCTTTAGGGCACTCGCCAGCAGATCAAAGCCCCATAACCACATGATGCAAACATCTCGATTAACATACCTGGTCAGCCCAAATTTTAATGTTAACCTTGTACTAGTAGGTTTTCTGCTCTGTCAGATATTGTTCGTCTCTCTAGGACTCTGACAATGCCAGACCACGTATTGTTCGTCCTCCTTCAGCTGGCATGAAGTCAGCATGAATGGAGCATCCTGCACTCTGGCAAACTTGACAGAAATTTGATTGTGCCCGCACCTGCTCAGGGGTAAATTTGTATTGCGTGGTGATCATACCAGATGGTAATGTACCAGATGGTAATCTGGCATTAATGAAGCCATGTGCTGCACATGCATTCTTTACTTTTCTGTCATGTATTAGTATATTTAACACTTTTGCTGGGTTTTTCAAAGTGGTTATGGGGGTTAAATTAACAATGCCTTTCACTTCAGACTGTATCTGAAGGCTTCTTCACGTCTTACCGCCTAAACGTTTCCTCAATTCTGGTAATACCAAATAAACAATTTTATCCTCCTTTTCTCTCTGGTCTGAGGCATGGGGGAGAGTAACTGCCTGGAGGTGGAAAGCCTGTGCAGTGATTATGCCGCCATAGAAGTTTTTTTTGTACCAGGTAATAGACCGTTCTGTGTTACTGGTGTTTGAGTTCCCAGGTTATCCTGTGCTGCTGCAGTGGAGGCTGGGTTAGAGAGCAAGAATCATGCAGGTATTAGGAAGTTCCTTCCTGAGCCTTTGTACTCTGTTCCCACATCTGCTGCTGAAGTAGATTGATCATACTGAAACTCCGTACAGTTTACTTCACATACTGAAGTGGGCTTTATTGAAGTGTGTGGCTTTGGAGGTGGTGAAGGAAAGGCAACGTTTGGGTTTGTGTGGGTGAGACTACTGAAGTTCATTGTAAATAACTCAGTGCTGTTTTGTTATTGTTGGGGTGTTTGTATATAGTAGCTACTTTGATCTCTGCACACTGAGTGAATGTTAATTAATATTACTACAGCAGAGTTGTTTTGTGACTACCTTAAGAATAAACTGTAGGAAAATCCAGTGGTATTCTCATGTTCATATACCATCATCTGATAGCTGCAAATATTTGAACTGATGATGTATTTGCGTATAGCAAATACAATTCTCTTCTCTGAAGGTTTATTAAAGCTGTGCCAAATGCAATTAGTCATAGTCAGCAGCATCACAGCTGGGTATTTTGGAATTGATAAAGGAAGATAAGTTTTCTCTTTAGACAAGAAAGTCATCCAGCTCTTCTGTTGGACTAAAACACCCTGTATAGACAGGGAAAGGTTCGGCCGTGTCATTAACTGGTTATACTGAGTAGTATGTCAGGTAACATGAAGCTACTGTTTAGATATCTAATGGTCTGCCTTTTGGTTGAAGAACAGTGCAAGGTTCTTTGCCAGAGAATCAGGGAATACATCTGAGGGGCTCATATTTTAGATACAATCTGTGAATACAGTCCAAAAAAAATATTTTTAATGTTTTTTCTCCACTTACCCTTTTGCTATTGAGTTATACTGCAAAAGAAAGAAAAGAAAAATGGCCTTGTATTTAGCTATCAATCAATTGATCGATCGATCATCAACCTCAGACATAGTACCTATGATAGTGATTCTTCTAAGTTTTTATGTAACCAGACCATACTTTTTAGGAGAAAACTGTTAAACACTCTTTTTGGAGATTAGATTATGGAATGGAGATCATTAATTAAATGATAATCCAAAGAAGTCTGTACTACCGTCCTTTCCTCCTGCAATAATCATGGTTAAAATTTTAAGCGTGGTAGTAATAATAATAATAATAGTAGTAAGACATATCTGTCAAAGTTGTCAGACACTATTTTATTCTTCATTCTATATTATATGAGTCCTAAAGATGTCAGAAATTGTCTCAAATGCACAAGAAGTTCTGACATTGTMATAAAAAATAATGTAATAACCAATTAACAAACCTTCCATTTGAAGTTTTTCCATTCTGAATCCTTATCTATGGCCATAGAGTTCTCTATGGGGATAGTCTAMGTTTGCAGGCATTGAGGTTTATTGCTTCACTTTCCATTCATGCTTGCTCTTGTGACTGAGTAGAATATATTATTTTATTGAGTACAGTCTTTTTTTTTGTTCAGTGAGGATGAAGAGTTCAGATTTGCATCAAACAAGCCAGATAATTTGGAAAACAAGTATGTCTCTTTCCAATGTACTTTCCGCTACTGGAAAGACTGAACAAAGACAAAGACTGATCAAAATCAATGGTGTAATTACTCACTTGTGTTTTTCTGTATCTGATAATGTGAAAGGTTATTTATAAGTGTTGGTTAATTAAAATCCAGTGCATCAGACCTGTGTCTATCCATCTGGGCTGAGGCATCATTCATCAGCTGAGGGGAGCAGTATATGTATATATATATCTTTGCAAACACAGGTAATATACTCCACTCTAAAATCCTCAGACATTACGGCCCATTTCAGGAGGATGTTGGTCTGATAAGTGAAGAATGGGCAATTACAGTCCCACTGAGTAGCACGGTGAAGCTGTTTGCAGTCTAGGGGGAAACACAGTTATCGGACACTTATTTTTTGTGGGCTGACTTAGAGCATTATGTGCCCCTCCTCGGTCAATTTCTCAAAAATATAAAGCTTATTTCCCATTTCTTTTTTAGAAAGCAATGTTTTGGTTTTAACATTAGTTTCCCATGGTTTCCTGCAAAGCCTCAGAAGCTCAAAACATCATTATTTATCTCCTTATTCAGAGAGGAAGAAGGTACAGTCAAGTTCCTTTTTTCTAAAGGAACTGTAATTGATAAGAATAGCTAAAAACATTACATGAAATAGTAACAAGCGCTGGCTTCATATTCACAGACATATAAGAGAGTCCTGTGTACAGGACATTGTCCTCGTAAAGAGAGGAGCAGGCAGAAGCTCTAAGTGACGGTGTAAGGGTGGACACAAGGGCTCAACAGACGGGCTCCGAAATCTGGGCTCCTGCAGGCAAAATCTGCAGCTCTCTCTTTTCTCCCCAGTAGCTTTCTGTGAGCTTCCTTGCTCAGGGCAGGGAGTGCTCTGTTGTCTTTGGATCGCCATGGACATCTTGATTTTGCTTGTGAGAAGCAAGCAGCATACCTCTTAATCTATGTTTATCTCATTACCAGATGACTGAAATGGAGTGTCTGCTGGCTTTGCAGTGAAACTAGTGTCCTGTTCAAAAATAATAAATATGTCCACCTACCGGTTTTATCTGCTGTTCACAACTGGCTACTTCCTAAAGTCACTTTGCTGTACATCAGCATTATGTTTTTGCATATAACTCTGAATTATTTGATCTTGAATGAGTTATATATCCTAGTAGCTCTGGATTTAACTAGTTCAAATTAAATGTTTCTTTTGTTTTAACATGCGCATGCTGTTACTCCATTAATGGTTGAGTAATGTAATAGTCTTTGTTTATGAACCAAGAGAGGAATGAAAATTGCTGCTCAGCATTGTCCTTAGTGAATAGAGGCTGATCCACATTTTGAGCTTTGAATCTTAATTTTTCCATGCATACTTTATTTTAGGTTTGTTTTTTTGTGTGTGTGTCTTCATTTGACTGGGATAAAGATTTAAAGGGGAAAATTACTATATATGGCTATAGTCAGCCTAAACCTGTCTATGCAGCAGAAGCTTGATCTTTCTTTTTCTTTTTTTTTGCTTGTTTCTATGAAGTTCACATGCTCTCACAGGGAATAAATGATTCAGTAGTTGGTCCCTCCCCCGGGATTATGGCTCTGCTGAGAGCCAAGTTTTTGAATGGCTCCTATTTAGTCTATCTTGTTTTGAAGATAGGGTACATTTGGTTTTTAAAAAGGGCAGAAATTCTTTACCTGTCAGCCACTTGGAGGAGAAGAAACCATTGAATGAGAAGTTTCATATTCCTTCTCCTGTAGTTTAACATGATTGGGAAGTAGTTGGTTTTCCCTTTCCTTTTGCATGGAGGTTTGGATGTTTGTAACTTGTAGGCTGGCACAAGATGATCTGTACCCACTTCTGTCGTTGCTGACTGTGGCTCAGAGCTCTGCAGTTCTGTAGGCTTTTGCATCTTGAAGTTTAAAAAATAAATGAAGTGGTCAACAGAAGACTTTGTCTAAAAATGAATTTGGTTCTCCTGTCACGTTGGAATTTTTTTGGGGTGCTAGCCTGTGCAGAGGCCTGTAGCTGTTCCTCCATCCTCAAATGCCACTGGGATAGCTGGTGTTCAGTCTGGGAATGGTAGTAGTTCTTGAGGTGCTGGTAACCGTTTGGTGAATGTCTTTCTCTACTTCTCTAGCCATATGTAAATGATCTGAGCATTGCCCTGTGTGGGTTAGTTACTTCATCATTACTATGTGAGACTTTTTGGAGGGAGTGTGTGGTCCAAGAGACCTCACAGATTTCCTGGACATGGCCCACACTGTAGTTGTGTCTGTTATTTATTATATCCTTTCAGAAACAGAAGATAAACTAGTTTCCCTAATGATTATGGTTTTTTCATATGCTTAAATGAGTTTTTGCCTTTAGAGGGAAGTTATTTTGGCTCCCTTTCATTTATTGTCTGTGTACTGAAGTTTTTGCTCAGCTCAGCTGGAAGATTCACCATCTACACATTGGTTTGTTCCAGCACAAGGTAGATAGTTATTTAAATATGTGAATAGTTAAATTTTTAAACACATGCACTGTCTGGAAAATATTATAAAAGCAAGTGGCTGTGTGTTGCAGTTTTTGGTATTTAATATTTATAATAATGTGATTGCTTGGTACATAGTTAACTTTTGAGATGTATTTTGAGTCTTACATACACACACAAGAGTCTTAATTTTATTTGGTTGGACATGTGAAAAAAGTATTAATTGGCGATAATTGACATGATTTCATAAGTAATTTTTTAGAACCCCTTGTGCAGAACTAATATATAATTTCTCAGGACAGGAATCTGTTAAGAAAATACCAGCAGAGATAGACATCATAGTATCATCCCCCATTCAGCATCAAGCCTCCCAAATTAAATATCAACAGAAAAACACTACATTGAGTTTTATCTTGAAAAATCTTATTTAATACTATGCAGTTTATGCAGCTTAAAATAAAAAGCAAATGGGTCTGAGAAACCTAGAAACTGTTAATATTTGAAGAAATGGGAAAATACAGAAGATCTGAGTTTGAGATAGTAATGAAAAAAGGTCAGTTCCAATTGTCTGCAAAAATATTCTATGGACCAAGAAAGCAGGGAACGAAGAAGTGTTTCTTCCATTTTTGATAACACGCCTCTCTGTCTTGGAGTACATTTATGTTTTGTTGAATTGCTGCAGTTTAAGATACCTATTATGAAAAGATGTTGACAGAATCAAAGGAATTAAGAAGAAGGTGTCAAAAGGATCAAAGGGTTGGTGGGATGATTTATGAGGAAAACAAAACTGCTCTTAATGGCTTTGTTAAACAGTGGTGAAATGAGGTCAAAGAAGCAAGGTGATAATAGGGTGAAATGAAGAAAATGTGGGCTGTGTGTCAGTGTTACTTTGTGTATTGAAATAATTTTCTCTGGAACTGATTCCTGTCAAATACCAAAAATTGCATTAGGCAGTTATGATAAAATTAAATAGGATGCTTCGTTCAGAAAGCAATGATGTAACGAGCAGTCATGCATTGACCTAGACTGACCAGACTGTCTGTTCCCTATCTCCAGTTTCTAAGAACAGTTTGTGGGTTTTTGTTTTGTTCTGTTTTTAAATGAACTTTAGCTTCATTAGTGCTAAAGTTCACTAGTTCTTGAACTTGTGTTAGAAATTGTAATTGAAATATTTGTTGAATGTTGACCTTAATATACAGAACCTGGAGGGTCACCTCAATACTTAGATGTGTAGGTTTGTAGTTAACCCTTTCACTCTCTGTCTCTGGGAAACTTTTCCATTTCATGCATTTAAACTGGCATGTTTTCCCTTATTTTTCCCCTTTTATGATTTTCTTTTTTGTTTTCTGTAGCAGTGTGGTTGTGCCTGTCATTCCCATCTCCTCTCTTTCTTGAGACCCATCAGTCATAAGCAGAGAGAGAGCATTGAGCTGGATGAATTGCAAAGTGTATCCTGCCCCCATCTCCCCCACTTGTGAGGACTCCACAGTCCCACCAGGCAGCAGGACTGGGTACTTGTCCGCTGTGGATGCCTGGCTATGTTGACTGGAGAACACGTGCTGATCATGAAGCCAGAGATCACGCCGTACCTGTTTCGTTAACTGGGATTTATACATTTTGATTATATGAGTGTATATACATAGAGTTATTTATGACTGAATATTTGAGAAGCTATATATCTTGCAGTAACCAAAAGGATGGACGCTCCATTTCATTGAACATCCACCAGACATAGCCATGTAATTCCTTTTTCGTAGACAAAAATCTTAAAAGCATGGACAAATACTCAGGACTTGTATATTTTGGATAGGGATGGTACAGCTGGTAGAAAAGTTCCCAGTTTTTCATGTGTGATGATGAGAAGAGGTAGTTTATAAAACCTTTCATTGGAAACTTTAAATGTAACCAACAGACAACGACCTACATCGAGCAAAACAAGCAAATACAACCTCTGCTTTAAAAAATGGGGAAATGTTAATGCAGATTTTTTTGAACAGGAGAAACAGCTGAGCTATTTCCATTCCCTCTCCAAAACTTCATAACTAACTCCCCTCTTATGAATTAATAAGTACTGCTCAAAATGTACTTTTCAGGTAACTCAGGGACCAACTACGTTGTAGTCATACATTCTTCTGGTGTTTCCTGAAGACGTGGGTTGTGGCACACTGCCAGGAAGTGTGGTTTATTAAATTAATTGTCTATGGTAAATACAAATTTTGAAGTTATGAGGCACTTGCATACTTCACAATTTTAGACAGCTTTCTGTGATTCTGTCTGCTTTTATTTTTAGTGTGTGCATTTACAGTTGATACTTTAAAAAGATGAACGTTACCAAAAAATGAACAAAATTAGTTCCTAAAGGCAAAGTTAGCTTATCTCTTTTTACAGTTATTTTTTCATGGCATTGTTGACTTTTTATGCTTTTTAAATGCATGAATGGTTTGAGTCGGTTGACTTTTAAAGAAGCAACCAAATCCTCAACCATCTGTATTCTGGCATGGCTGCTATTGAGAAAAAGTGCTTCTAAGAAACCTCAGTATTCTGAAACATAACTGCGGGATATTGTTGTGTGATTAGTAAAACATGTACAGTATCAGTTGGTCTTTCATTTATAGCTAGGGAATTTTTTTTTAACATGATCATTTAAAACAATTTCTGTGGATTTGTAACACCTTATTTGGTTTTATTCTAAAACAGGCTCCAATAGTATCTTTTTTTCTTCCTGTAAACAGATGAAGATGCAAAATTAGATTTGAAATTGAAGTTTCCTTTGGTTTGACATGAACAGGGCAGCAGAAATTTGAGCCATCTTGGCTGGGTTGTGTCAGTTTCTAGAGAAAATTTCAAGTATTGATTTTTGTATTGAAAACATGTCTATTAAAGGGAGCCTGTCTGTCTTGTTTCAGCTGACATGAAGATACTTGCTTCAAAAGAGTGCATGTTCACTTTAGTACCTTGAATTATTTTATCTCCTGCCCCTGACAGTTCCTCAGAGCTTGTATTTCTTATTCCTTTAGTCAATTAATAAAGCTTATGTTGAGCATTTGAGAAAGAAATGAGTGCAGATAATAGTGAAAGGAGAGAGATGTTATTTACTTAAGAGATCATTGCTGTTATCAAGGAAGCACACACCTACGTGCTGTGTACGCTGATGTATTTTCCATGTGATCTTCATGTGTGTGGTGTACATTCATGTACTCTGGGCATATGGTTCCATTTTGTGGCATTTTTGCTTAGCTTTTGACACCCAGATCTCATTAGTTTCCCATACGTGATGGAGAACTCTTGAAAATTTTATCATTTTTCTATGCTGAAATACAAATGTGCCTTTAGGAATGTGATCAGTGAGCAAGAAATTGTCATGCTTACATTGGTACTTCTCGTGGATACATCACAGTGTTGTTATCCTTTTTTTTATGGTTGGTCTGACTTTGATAGAAGAAGAAAGTTCTGAGACTGCATATTGGCATCTTTGGAGAGGGGGTCCAGTACAGGGAGGTAGTCTTGCGGTACCAAATGAACAGGGCACAAAAGCCTCCAAACATTTAAAGGCCGCTTCCACACTGAAGCTGGGAGTTGTGTTGTGTATGTTGTATCAGCTTTTAATCTCAGAATGGCCGAGGGAAAAGCTAATGCTCATTTTCTGTCTGTTGCTTTAAACCATTTTCGCAGAGTGGCCCTGCCTTTCAACTTTAGAGGGTTGTGAAGGAAACCACTAGACACAGCTTGGGAAATGTTTGATTTTGCTCAGAAGAAGCTGGAATTGATCATACTGACCTAGCTGAGATCAGGCTTTCTGACTACCTGGTGAATAGGAATTTTCCTCTGTAAAACTGGATTGGAAAATAAATTTTCAATCACTTACAGAAGCCTAATTCCACCTTATCTATCTATTTATTTATTTGTTTAATATAGCAATGAAGACACGAATTCCAATTCTTAAAACATGGTAAGCCTAGATAACAGTTACACCATGAATTGTCTATGGTATACTTCCAGGTGCTTTCAGGAGAACTGTAGTTGTTAGTGTGACAGGACACAGTTTCCATTTGGGGATTTAAAAAAACAAAAAAAGGAACCAGACTATGTTAAATAATGCTATGAGCATTGTATCTACTTGTCTTCAGGAGTGATTACTGATTACTGTTGTCTGGAGCTTCTCTTTTTGAGGCCATTATGCAGTGTTGAGTTCATGTTGATGAGAGTTTGRGGTCTTTTTAAAGTTGTCTCAGAAGCTGACTGGCATTTAAGAGATGTAATCTTCCATTCCTTGATAAAACTCTGCTTACTAACTTTGTGGGAAAATATCAGCATCAATTATGACAGGAACTGATGCTGGAAACCTTAATAACTAGGAGTAGCTATAGACAGCCTTTAGCTGTATATTTGTATTTTAAGTTTATATGAATCTGTTGATTTAAAATGAAAGAAAACGACTTTTCTTAAGAGTGTTGAAAGACAGACTATCCATTTGGCAGTGATAGTGTTGCAGTGCCAGTAGGGATCTGACTTAAGTTTATAGAGATATTATGCAGGGTAAGAGGAAATGAATTGAAATGTATGGTTTCCACCCATGAAGATTATACATGATATATATACTTAGGATCACATAGATAAAAAGAAATTTTGCATGTTCAGAAATGCAAAATGTAAGGTGGAAATTTAATTAAAAACCCCCATCCATCACAGCTGATGTAGTCACTGTTAAAGCCCTTTTTCAGCAGCAACTGCCCCATATCTGTTTTCAGTTGTCATAAAATTCTGGAGGAACATCCAGGCACTTTCTTTGTAGATTATTTGAGAGCACAGAATTGCCAGAGGGCCTCTGGGTCCCAAAGTGTGGTCTCCAGCTGTTGTATGCAGCTATACAGTAGATTTCTAGTTTTAAGAGATTTGCTGAGTATCTCTTTGCCCACCATGACACGCAACTCAGATTGCTTCCCAGTGCCACCTATTAAACTCTAGACTTCTGTTCATTTCTAGGACACACAGTATATCTGTATTAGGTTCCAAATATACAAAAATAACAGGTTGTTTTTTACACTAGTCCTTTGTGGTTTAATTTATTAGCGTGGGATAATAATCAGTGTTCTCAGAACTTAGTCTCCGCCTGCTTCACCTCACAGGTGACTTCAATCTTTGGACACTGAAGAGGAGCCAGCTACAAATCTTCTTTAAAAGAAGCCAAGACTCTGTCCCATGAGTGTGATTGTCCTGATCACCATGTTTAGGGCTGCTGAGTTTATTCTATGGGGAGCAAATTGAACTGCAGCATTACAGTTGGTGCGTTACTTGATAGGAATCGTATAACTGTAAATGAGAGTGCAAAACCAGCAAGGATTTTATTAGTGTTGTTCAGTATTTGGAAGAGACACTGTAGCTCTTTTCACAGGTTTATGACAAAGCAATTCCAGTCCAGTAACGCCAGCCGTTAAACAGCATCCTTTAAAGTCACCAGGGCCAAAGAAGGTGCATCCAGAAAATTTGGAAAAGCTGAGCAGTGAGTTCTCTGCTCTGTTAATGCTATTTACATCCCCATCCTCACCACCTCTCCCCGCAATTTTTTTTTTTTTTTTTTCTGGAGAAGCTTTAGAGACTAGAATATGACATGAGTGTTTTGTCTCTAGTTTATTAGATTGCATGTGATGACTTAATGTTGTACAACACAGACTTTTGGGCTGGATCTGGATTTTGTTACGGGCTACTGGAGAGGAGAGGTTAGGAAGACAGCTGGATGTACAGATGGGCGGGTGGACTGCGCTGTCAGCCCTGCACAGTCAGATTGCTATTGCTGCCTGAGGAGGTAAGAGCAGATTGATGGTGGCGGGCAGTCGTACACCAGAAATGGTCACTGGCTCCCATCGCCAGCAGCTTCAGCCTGACCCTCTGCATCAGACTGTGCTAGGCAGCAATATTTTGCTCCTCAGGCAGTGGGTGCTACCTGAAAACTGCACTCTGCCTCTTCCAGGGAAAAGGTGCCAGGTGGGCTGGATGGAAATGCTGGAAAAGCCAGGCTTTAGGGTAGGACATTGTGCTGTCTATCATGGGATTGAATTAATAGGCGCTGGAAGAAGTGTATAAAATTAATACCAACTTGTATGGGTTTGTGGAAAATTTATCCAATAAAATGAACTTGATAATGTTTTTACATGAAGAGACAAGTTCAATTGATGGATAAAGATGTAATAGGCTTAGGTCAAATATTTAACCTTTCAACACCCATTTTTGTTGGCAAAGTAGAACAAACCAAAATCAAAGGATCAGCTTTGACCTGGCTAAATGACAGGTGCCTAATATAACTAACTGTAAATATGGAGTTGTCATTGTTTAGCTCGTTTGCAGATAAGCTGCTGGCTCTTCACTGATCTTTTTATTGGTGACATAAAACAAAAACCACATTATCCCTGCCAACCTCTGGAGAGTCACAAAACCAGAGCTTCCAAGGCCTGAAAGGACCCCTGCGGTCAGGCAACCTGACTTCCTGGGCAATAGAGGCATTAGGACACTTCTGAATTAATTCTTGGTTTAGCTGCAACATAAAAAGAACATTCCATGTGAATTTAAAAATCACCAGTGATGGAAGAATCATTCCTTTCCCCGCCAATGACATACAGCAATTAGTGGAATGACAAATAACAGAAAGAGACAGTGATGTGGATAGGTTGGTAAGCCAAGTTTGGTTAATGACAATTCTGAAGTCAAAGTCGTCCTGATAGGAAACATGAATAACTCCCACGGGCATGTCCTGTGTGAAATGTGGCAACTCTGAATAGAGGGTTGCAGCAGATAATCAGCTGAACATGAGTTCTCAACATAGCAGTTGAGAACATAGCCCGGAAAGGCCTAGTGTGATTCCTGGGTATTAAAAATTAGGTGCTCTGCCTAGGAGTAGAGGTTATATCACTTATTTGGCACTGGTACAACTGCTACTGGAATACCCTGCTAATGTCCATGAATCAAAGATGATGTTGGCTGGGACTAGAGAAGAGCCAGAGAAATCTATAGTAGACTGAGAACTATGCCCTATAATGTGTTGATTTGGTTTAGGGTGTTATTAAGAAAGTTATGGGCAATTCTAGAATCAAGATTACACTTTTTTCCCCCTGAAAAATAAACTGTAATTCAACACTGAATTATTTCAAGGAAGTCATATGGCTTGAGTTACATAGCAGTCCTTCCTTTCTAGCTCCATAAGGTATGAATCTGTTTCACAGAATCAGAATAGTTTGGGTTGGAAGGGACCTTTAAAGGTCATTTAGTCCAACCCTCCTGCAATGAACAGGGACATCTTCAACTAGATTAAGTTGCTCAGAGCCCCGTCCAACCTGACCTTGAATGTTTCAAGGATGGGACATCTACTACCTCTGGGCAAACTGTTCCAGTGTTTCACCACCCTCATCGTAAAAAATGTCTTCCTTACATCCAGACTGAATCTACCCTCTTTTAGTTTAAAACCATCACCCCTTGTCCTGTTGCAACAGGCCCTATTAAAAAGTTTTTCCCCATCTTCTTTATAAGCCCCCTTTAAGTACTGAAAGCCTGCAATAAGGTCTCCCTGGAGCCTTCTCTTTTCCAGGCTGAACAATCCCAACTTTCTCAGCCTTTCTTCATAGGAGAGGTGTTCCATCCCCCTGATCATTTTTGTGGCCCTCCTCTGGACCCACTCCAACAGGTCCATGTCTGTCTTGTGCTGAGGGCTCCAGAGCTGGATGCAGTACTGCAGGTGGGGTCTCACCAGAGCAGAGCAGAGGTGCAGAATCACCTCCTGTGACCTGCTGGCCACGCTTCTTTTGATATTGCCCAGGATACAGTTTGTTTTCTGGGCTGTGAGCGCACATTGAGAGCTCCTGTCCAGCTTTTCCTCCACCAGTACCCATAAGTCCATCTCTGCAGGGCTGCTCTCAATCCCTTCATCCCCCAGCCTGTATTGATACTGGGGGTTGCCCCAACCCAGGTGCAGGACCCATTTCACTTGCTGGTCAGAAGATTAGCTATATTTCTAGCTGTGTGTATTTGCATAGAGGCCATCTGACACAAACCATGGCTTTCATATGTCAGATTCTGGGCTAATCTGTGCACCATATAGTACTTGTGAACATTGAAGTCCCTTAAGGTGTTGCACTTTGAGAGCTCTAGAAAAAGTCCTGTCAAAAAGAAAAAAAAAAGTTAGTGGTGATTGAAATTGGCTGAGCTGCAGCACTGTTTTCATGTCAGTTGGGATCACCAGTGCATCTCTGGGTGTGCTTTCTATCCTGGTGAGCTTGTTCTGGGATAGTCCCTCCTGCAGTGCAGTCACCTACACATCAGTGCAGTATTGCCACGTTTAGCTGGCCAGATGGACCCCACTAGTGCTTACCTTGGCAGCAACCTGTGGCTTAGAGTTTTTCCCCTTCAGAAGCTTGAATGCTTTTTTGGAGACTTCTCTTGCAGGAAATGATACATTCTTGAAGACCTGAATGTAATTGAGAATGTCTGTAAATCCAAATAATTTCTCTAGATATATTCCTCTTCAATAATAAACTGTGGCAGCTGGGGACTGCTTTATTTATACCTGCCATGTCTTATTTCCAGGCTGAAACACCAACATGTGTATTTGATTTCTTTAATAAAAGGTGTCTTCCCAGCTGCAATACACAACTCCTTCAGGCCAGAAGGAAAGATAACTTTTTTGGAGCTTTTGTCATTGTCATTCCATTGTATGTCTATTATAGATGCTGGTTTTGGCATGATCTCATTAGCTGGGCACTTGCCATGTCACCAAGGCTCTATTTGATTTTTAAGTCTTTTCTTTCCAGCATGACTTCTGATGTTTCACAAAAAATACAAAACAAAACACCCAACCCAAAAAAGCAGTTAAAATTCTTGTCTTTTTTTTGCCTTTCCCTGCCAAATTAGCTTTGTTTGAGATCCCTTATGGCATAGTAAAATAAAAACAAACCTTGATCTGATGTAGTGCTTTGAAGAAAATCCTGTGTATTGAGTTATGCTGTGAAATAAAGCCTTCATAATATATTGATTTAAATATAAACTTCTAGAGACACATCTGGATACTTAGCTTAAAAAATAGATAGTATAATGCTTTATTAGCTGATGTAACCGATTTCAGATGTTAAAAAAGCAAATGCAAAACATGCCTGAGCAATGTAGACTTACCATTAGTTTGCAAAAATAATAGTTTGAAAATAGAGTAAAAATACAAAATAAAGTCAAAATGCTAGAAATATCAAGCAAGGTCTGTTTTTAGTTCATATTATGATTTTTCAGGCTGAGTGTGCAATGACTTTTACCTAATAAGAAAAGGAGTGAATAATCAGTTGTTTCTAGCAATTAACTGATCTGCCTGCAGGATGATAATTAAAATGAGTCATGCATGTAAAAGGAAACTGAATCTTTCTCTCCCTTGACTCATTTTTCTTCCATAAATTTGTTTTCAGAATGGCTTGCTTTAAAATTCTGCCAGAAATTGATATACCAGTATATTAAGTCATAAAAATGTTGGGTACAATTTCAAAGAACTCAGTGTACAAATCCCATGTAGCGCTGAAGAATTCGGCACCTGATTCACGTTACATGAGCTTAGAGTCTGCAATGTTTGTAGAGTCAGCAGAGTAGATCTCCAAGGGAATGGTGAGGCTTGCAGAACTAGCCCATGGAAAGTATTGCTCATCTCCTGCCTACCTTTGAGGCAGAGGTACCTGGCTGGTGGGTGCTCGTCTTCTCTACCAACATGGGATCCTCTCCTCAGGACATGTAGGTAAAAGATCTGTGCCCTGCCCCATAGTCCCACAGCATATTGGTTAAAGAGGTAGTGCTGTCCACCCCCCTTTGCCTGCCAGTTGAGGTGCTTGCACTGAAAATGGATGACCTGTATTTACATCTCTCTGCAGGCTGGGAGACTCATGTGCRGTCACCACCTCCGAGTGGTGTGTCCTCACCACGAGGATACAGAATTGTCCGAGGGAGAGGAGTTGCAGGATTTTCCCCTCTCATTGAAGCTGCCCCACTCATGTTGAGAGTAAGAGAGCCAGGAGGAAGGAGAAAATGGTTGAGGGAACCTGATTCTGTGCATCTTAGCTGGTGCCTGCACTCAGGAGTGGTGCCTGCAGTTGGGAGTGAGGAGTTATCGCTTCTGGTCCCTATGCTTAGGAGCATGACTGGTTTTAGGTGTCTTCTTAAATATATGAACAATAGAAAATGTCCAAAGAGTCTCGGGAGTGTAAAGCATCACATCCATCTCACGATTTAATCAGAATTTTGGGTTGTTATCTGTGACTGGTGATGAAAGCAGGCATTGGGCTTCTGGTACAATGCTGCATGTGAAGGGCGCCCATGTTTTGGCACCGGTGAAAGAGGCTCTCCAGCCCAACAAAGAGCCGGCTGCTGAGCTGTTAGTGCCGTGGCGTGGGTGGGCGGGCTGGCTGCTGCCCTGTTGTCTCGTTAGACTTGGATTTCAGAAGCTAACTTCCTCCCAATTCTAATTTTAGGTGTCAGTATAAGCAACTTGATGTTAACTTTACACACCTAATTACCAGCTGTGTTTGAAAATTTCACTCACACTATCACCAGAGAAAGGGAAGTACATGGTGTTTGCTAGTATATTTTGGAAGTATGTGATGTGATGTATCCTTTGTTTATCTCTGTGAGACATTCCTCATGTTCAAGACTTGATTATTTCCAAGGAACTGAAAACCAATGGCTCCAATAAATATCAGTGGAAGATGTACTGCTCGCTATCCCTGACTGCTTTTTATCATAGATCAAAGGGAAGTAATCTTGTTTTCTTAAACATGCTAGGTTTAAAGGTTAAACTCGTGTATTCTCTAGCGTATCTTTTGCTTTTGGTGCTTCCTTAAGAATGTTTACTTGGAGCGGTGCCTATATATGTGATTTTTTCCAAAGAGATTGTCAGAAATGGATTTTTTAAAAAAAAGTTTTTTTTTAATAAAGTTGCTAATCCTCTCCTGAAGAAACATAAGAAAAGACTCTGCTCTCTGCTAGCTGAGAAAATGAGATTTATCCAGCAATTGACTTCAAATGTTTCACCAGGTAAATTTTTCAGATTTTTTTTTTTTTGTTAGGTAAGATTGTAAAGACTTTAATTGAGAAAATTGGTTTAAATTAGCTTCTTGGATCATAAAAAATCAGAAATAGCATTCAGACCACCAGGTTCCTAGTTAAAGTAAACCTTAAAAAAAGTTACTTCATGTGTAAATGTTGCTATTTGCTAGTGGCTATTGTATATATTTCCACATCAAAGGAAATGGGCTGCGAATAGATTTTTTTAAGGCTAACTGGCTTATGCATTCTGCAGACTGAAAATGTTAATGTTTAAACACATGGAATCAAGGGGTTAACTTCTCTTTAGTGATTATTCAGACTGATTAAATATTTTGCCAATTAAGAAGCAGTAAATTTTATCTGACTCTCTAGAGTGGGGTGGGGATTGTTAGAGCTTGATCATTTATAAGCCATACTTGATGTAAGGGGSTAATATTTATTCACTGAACTCTTGGGTTTAAGAGAACGTTTTCTGAAATACAGTGGGATCTAATTTTATTTTATGTTGTTGCCAGAGAAGGGTTGTGGATTTTTTTGTTTGTTTGGTTGGTTTTTTCCCCAAAACACTGAAAATACTTTAAGTTATTGATGCAGTTAACTAAAGGTCCGTGGAGCTTTGCTTGGTAGAGATGCAGATTACAGATGCACAGACACAGAAATACATATGTATTAGAAGTGTATTAACTGATTTAAAACCAGCTCTTTTGTGAATGGGTTTAAAATCTGGAATATCTTGGAGACTGTTTTGGATTTATCCTGCATTTACTGAGAACTGAGCTTCACTGTATTTAGTGTGTAAGTAGTATACTGGCCACATAAGGATTAATTAAAACTGTGGCCCAGTCAGATTTTCTCTGCAACACCTGTAATAGGAGTTTGACATGGAGAGGAGAGCTAGAAAGAAAAGGATCTGGTTTGGCATCTGATCAGGAAAAGGAAGGGTTTTGGTTTTTTTTTTCTTCTTTTGTAAGGAGGCTGGTTGTATCCAGTAAAAAAAAAAAATTTTCTGGGAAGGTAAGTCTTGCTGTGGTTGGATATGAGCAAAGAAGTGGAGCTTCACTAAAGGCATACAGAATGGCCTTTTCTTAAGTGTTTTTTCCCTGTTCTTTGGGATATTAATCGTCTTGAAGGAACATAACTGAAGAATGCCTTCTAACCCAGTGAACTAAAACATCTCACCATTTCTAACAGGATCCAGTGCAGGCAGGTTTCAGGAAGCTTGATGTAGTCGACAGAATGCCACTGAGCTGGTCCTTGATGAGTTGAGGCCAGTGGTTCACTCATGGCATGTGTGTTGCTGGATTGAATGCTCTTATCCTACTTACATGGTTTTTGTTAATACGCCTGTTTTTCTGTGCAGTATGACTTCATACATTTCTGTTATTCCCAGAATTACAGGAACCTTTGTGTCTTTATCTCATGTTACAAGAACTATTGTATTTACATTACCAGCTTGCGGTAAATTTGTGATAACTAGGTGCTGTTCTTGAAAGCTTCAAAATTCTTTATAAAAGGGTGGGGTTTTTTTTGCTGTTTTGCCTTTTTTTTTTTTTTTTTTGGTAAAATCTCTGCCCTCTCAAGAGACAAGCTTGCCAATTCTCTTGCTTGCAAAGAAGGATGCAAAAGAAATCTTATCTGAAAAAATATTTCTTTATCTTGATTGGGACAGGACGTTCTTCCAGTGTCACAATTTACTTTGTTATCACTTGTGAGGATAAAGGTCTGTTTTCCATAATGGCCAGCTCTTGATGTTTCTTATCAGGAGAGAATTTAGCTTCAGAGGGTATCCACCCTTGCAGTAGTGGAGCTTGGGTATCAAGCTTACCCTGACTCCTTTAAATAGGAGTATTCAGATAGTATGAGGCAAATAATTTTTTGTTCGCTTTTTTGGTCATTTGACCATTGAAGAGCTTCTGCTGATGTTCAGAACAGTGGTAAATGAGCAGATTTTTATAAGCGTTGTCTCTTTAGATTTAAAAATTGCACAACAGAAGTGCTTTATCATTTGGGATATACTTCAAGTGATCAGATATGTGTTCAGATATGGTCAGATAAATTAGTTTGTTAACCGGTGGATAAGTTTAGGCCATTTAAATTCCTGTTCTTTAATTAAGCTTGTAATTCTAAACCACTGTTTAAAATACATGTGGTATTCTGAGAGATCCTGGATGCTTGCATAGTGGAAGATGCAGGTTTATGTTTTGTTGTAACATTAAGTATCCTAAAAAAGGTAGGTCAGTAAATCATTAGCAGTTATTATGGTATACTTTAAGCTTAGTTTTCTCAAACAAACGAATATAAGTGGCAGGCACTAGCTATAATATTCCATGGAGGCATTGAATTTCTAACTACGTATTTGCTAACTGAAATGTGCATTTGTCCCTGAAATGGGATAATTTATGCACACATTTGTAAACTACATCCATTTTTTGGTTACTGCACAAAATACTGTGAATACCCCTGTGTTAGAATATTTAGGACACATAATGCTAGCATGCCCTTGTTACTTAATTTATAGGTGTTTTATTTTAATGAGATAATGTACTACAAACTTAACTGTGTTTGTGTTACTCAATAAGAAAATGGTTTTGTTTATGTTAAACTGTTGTACCCTTGTCAGTTAAAACAAACAAGCAAGCTAGTAACATTCTTAGGTAGGTCTCTCCCAAATCTGAAAGAGTTTCTGTTTATCTTTTGCCAAGACTGCAGAAAGCCTTAGCATGAGCAATTACCAAGGCCAAGTATTTGTTCACTACTGCAGTCCTAATAGAAAGCAGAGGTGTCTGGAGTCGTCAGAAAAAAATTGTGTGGGCCTGTCTCCTGTCAAATGATATAAGAAAAAATATTACAGATAGGGCAAATTGGAGGCGTTTTAAAATCCCATCGATGAAGCAACCTTTTCCAATGGTACCTGAAGAGGGCAGTCTTGAGAGCGGCCCACGGTCTACATCCCCCAGAACTGAGCGAGGGCATACCCTGGCTCTGCTCCTGAGTAGCCCTTTTCTTCCCCTCTCCCAGACTAGACCAAGAGAAAAAATATCCAGGCTTTTAAATGTAGTGTCTTGTTAGGAGGGTCTGTCACGAGCTGGCATAAGAGAGGGAAGGAGATGGAACTGAGTGGCCAGGCCGAGGGTAGTGGGAAGGGAGGGCAGGAGAGGGAAGGCCTCTGTCGTGTTCCTCTTCAGGTGGCAAGAAACCTTCAAACTGGTTCAGCTGCTCCTGAAACCATTGCCTTGGGGTTACATGCAGGCTTCTTTCTTCTACCAGATGCTTTCCTTTTGGGCGCAAAAGGGGCTACTCATCATTTTGATCAAAGGAGATCAATGGATACAGGAGACTATACGATGTATGAGAGTTTTAGGAACAGATCTCAGCCTTAGCTGCCTGTAAAGGCCATGACATGACTGATACGAAACCAGCCTTGCTCTACTTCAGATCAAAGCTTTGCAATCTGCTCCCCATCTTATTTCTACTTCTAGATAATTGAGGACAAGCATAGCAGGACACTGTCTGTCCGACACATCTAAATAAATTCTTAATGCGGAGATTCCTCTTCAAAGCATTCCCCCTTTACCCTCCCCAGCGGTTATGTTTCGCAGATGGAAGGAAGCCATTTTGTTTTCACAACTTCTGTCATTACCGTTTGATTCTCCCCTGGGTATCTCTTTTTCCAGGATTACAGTAGCAGTAATGTTAGTTTTGGAAAGAGGAGAATAAGCTGGTCTGTTCCTGGAAATTGAAGGAGTGCTTTATGCAACAAGGAGAGCCGTGGTGCTGTGGCCCCTGTACGTAGTACTCTGGATTGAGGAGTGACTGGGAGACGTGGCACTGGCCACACTAAGATGAGCGTTTCCAGGTACAAGGCTATGCCCTAGAAAAACAACGGAAGACGCAGTTGTTGGCAGCGAGGAGTAAGTTGTATCACAGAAACAAAGCCTAGCTCCTCCTGAGACCTATCAAATATTTGCTGTCTTGCAGAGACATACTCAGTGGTTGAGTTACTTATCTGGTGACTGTGGATGTCTCGCTTCTGCGTCCTTGTCTGCTGTGGGGATTGTCCACTTCTGCATCTGTTGGTGGTAGAGAGCAACTTCTGTTTGAAGGGATCTTCCTGATTCCATTCAGGTGAAGGGCATTCCAGGGTCTGATCCATTTACCTGCCACTCACTGAGGTGTCACAGTGCTCCTGCCTACACGAATAGCAGTGCTGGTGAGTATGTCAATACTTGTTATGAAAGCTGCAGTTATTCCTGACCTGCAGAGTGATTCCCCTCTGCCAGGGAAATCAAAGTTTCCCGATGCTTTGTGAACTGTCCACACATTTCTTGCGTTTATATGAAGGAAGGTGGACCGGCACTTGTGTGACGGTGCTGGTGGGCAGAGCGGCTCTCGCAGCCGGGTGGAAGTATGTAGCGCATCATGAGTCCCGCCACTGAGTTTGTGATCAGCCTCTTTAAATCTGGAAGCTGCTAATGATAATCCCATTCTGCCAGACAGCGTGTGAGGACACAGTGGGAACTGGTGGGGTTTTTTCACTTGTTTGTTTGGGTTTTTTTTAAGGCTCTATTTGGATAAGATTTTTTAAATTTTACTCTTCATTTCAGTGGTCACCCATAATGGAACAAAAGATAGGACTGAGAGAGTGACCCTGACACTGTTTTTATACATTTCTGTCTGGACAACTTGTTGCTCTTTGGTTTGTTCAACAAAACACGGAGGCTTTGCAAATGCACCTTGACAGAGGGTGTTTCCTGGTGAATAGCAGGCTTCCATCTGGGTTCTTGTGGATTTAAAAGGAGTGTTTGGATGATGTGGTACATTGTTTAGCTAGGCTCCAGAAAGATATTAACAAGTGTTGTACTGGTTGCTGTAAAGTCCAGCAGTTAAATACTATGTTAAACATGTGAAGCATAACTTTAAGGACTTTTTATGAGAGTTTTGGGCAAAAGTATGATGATATTATACTGATGATATTAACACATGCAAGAAAAGTATTCTTTGCAARGATTCCAGCATTAAATGGTTCCTTAAGGTACAAATTTTATTCCAGCCCTGCAGTTTATAGATTGTAACTTAATTTCTCCCAACACTATATTAAAATGTCTTGCTGTATCTTGAGATATACTGCATCTCCACTGGGAGATTTTATTTGAATTTAAGAACTTTCCTAGGAAAAATAAATGTTTTGAAATCATGAAACCATTCCTTGTAACTGTCATGGCCATTCGTTCTATGGTATTAATTTGAAAACTGTTCCTCCTTCATTTTAATATCGAGACCTTTAGGAACTTTCTGCCCTGAACGGTCGTACAACTTGAGTAAGGATCTAGTTGTCTGTTAAGGGCTAGTTCAGTATTGTGCACTTTTCTTTTTCAGTCTTGGTCCTTATTTACTGCAGATATTATCAGTATATCTAATTTCTGAGGGAGCACAGGGAGAGGGAGAAAAGTGGAGAGGAAAAGAGCAGATGAAGGAGGGGGATGCTCATTTGCAGTATGTCCACACCAGAAGACTATTTCTCTGCTCTGCTTCCTGGAGGCACAGGGCCCATTCTAATGGGTCTGTGGACCTTGATGTAAGGAAAAAAGGAAAACTGTGATGTTTACCTGAAACTTTATTTTCTTTAAAGGGTAATTTTGCATCAACTAAGTCAGTTTAGTTAATCTTGCTAAAAAGTGGAAATTGACCTTTTAGAGTCTGAATTTGTTACTAGGTAGAACATAGCCTGTTTTGCAGAATGGGAAATTAATTGAAGTATGCTTAAAATAATCTGCTATTTAGGAAAGCACGTTTTACTGGCTTATGTGGTTATGATACAGCTTCACAAAAAGCAGTGATCTACAAGGAAAGTGACCAACCTTATTAACAGATTTGGATACAAGTAAAAAGCAGGAATTTCAGATTTAATTTTCCTTTGTGGCAGATATAACTCTTGTTCCATTGCTTAACGGTGAGGAATTCGATTCAGTTACCTTTTGACTTTTCCAGCTGCACTCCTACTCCTGCTCAGTCTGTGCTATCTGTGGCTTCAGGCCATTCCAGGCTTCAACACAGATGCGAAAGCAAACAACCCCTGCCATCCAAAACCAAACTAAAACAAAGCCCCTCTAAAAGAGTTTTCCTTGCCCTTTTTTCCCCTGCTGTGACATATATACTCTGTCTTGGGATTTGAGATATTCTTTAATCAAGTTTTATGTACTGTTCCTACCCAGCAAACTTTAAAGGACTAAGAGTTAATGTGTGATTGATTGTCTTTGCTAGTTAGGTGGGACTGAACTACATCTTGTGGGATGTCGAAAGAAAATGGGTTTGCTTATAGTTTCAAAAAGGGGAATGATTTTGATAAGGGGAACTTTACATGCAGTGCCTGGAAAATTTACAGAAATATTTGGGAGGCACAGATAAATTTTTGAAGCGAAACCTTGGAATTCAAATGTTGTATAAAGCATACTTTCTATCAGTAATACGCACATACTTCCATTCTATCTTTGTGTTTTGAGCATTTTATTCTTGCTCCTTCCCAAACTTCTTTATTTTCTTTCCTTTCCTGGACCATCACCATTCGCTGTGGTCCTTGAAAAGAGGAAATGCAGATGATAGCGTTCTTGAACAAAAACTGGTGAGTTTTTCACACGGTAATGTGTCAGCCTTCATCTTATAGAGTTATTTCATGTTTAAGATTTTTTCACTTAATTTGGGGTTTACTTAGTTTTAAATACCAACATTGACTTCTGAAGGTACTCCAAGGTGTAAGTTTTCAGTGTCCCCTCAGTTACTAGTAGTCAAACTTGTTTTAGAAACTTATTATCAGTGAGGCACAGGACACTATCACTGTCCTGTTTTTTAAAAGTAGCTGTTTGTTTACTTCTGGAAAATGTTGGAACTGTGAAGAAGCCAGTGTTGCAAATTTGCTGTAATTAAAACCCAATGAGACTCATTGTCAGGGAAAAAAAAAAAATACACTACTGAAACAAAAGTTTTACAGATGGGCCTGGTGAGATTATTTTTAGACGTGTAAATTGGTTGAGTGTCATCAGTAACACTTTCTTTTACTTGAACTGCAACCAATGCTTTGCCAATTTTTCTGCTTAGCCACTTAAAGATTAAATTAGGGTGTTTTACAAATAATTCTTTTTCTGTCTGGAACTTTTGTTTTCAAGATCTACAGATATGAAATAAATCATTAAAAAATCAAATCTTTTTTCAACAGTAGAGAAGCAATGCAATATGCTGTCTGTTAAACAGATTTATGGAGAAGATCATTGGAGGCTGCTGAGCATAGCTCTAGAAAATGATTATACTAATACAAGCACAGTCTTTGTCAAGCTTTATGGATCACCTATTTTTAAAATAGGCCCCAAGAGTAGAAAAATTGCGGAGTAAAGAATAGTGTACTCTGTGCTTCTATGTCTCGGAAGTCTGATTTTCCCAAAGCTCTGTAGAGATTACAAGCAGTAAACTGACTGTATTTTGGTTGCTATGAACAAATGAGGAATTTGAAAATACAGAAACAAGAAAGCAGCAATTGATCCTGGTGTTACACAGGAACATCTGTCTGGAGTTTCAAAGGCATCTAGCTATCAGCTAAGGCAGATTTTCTGTCTGGCTGTGTAAGGATTGTGTGAGCTTGTTGTGTCTATATTGAAGCTGCTATTGTTCTCCTGCTGTGAAATGATAGATGGATGTGTCTGTCCTGAGAGATCTGTGACTTTTGGCTGACTTGTACTTTCTGAATCCGAATCCGTGCATAATAGAGCTTGCTCTAGTCCTTAAAGAGGGAAGAAAAACAAAAATAGAAAAAAAACCACAACGCAAATGAAACATATGGTGCCAGGCTGTATTGTGAAATTATGAAAAGTATATTCCTTTCTTCTTTTTGAAAACAGATAGGTTATTTTTCTAAAGGGGAGCTATCAGCTTTTGGTTTATTTTTGTAAGGATGTAGCATATCCACTGCATATGTATGTATATTGTTTCCTTTGCCTTAGATAAAACAAGTTATGGTGCTATTCTAGAGTACTCACATAGACAACCGGTACTAAAACTCGGGATCCTGAAAAAAATAACGATGAAGGAGACTGAGTTTATTGAGAGGTTGGGAGGGGAAGGTGTATAATTCAGAAATACATGCTTTGTTTTCTAATTACATGAATTAACATGTCACTAGAAACATGTTAATTAGTTTTCTAATGACATGAGTTTGCTTTACTTCATATGTAGCATAAATGTATGTTAATTGGAGTAATAAATATATTTTATGTATCTGAAAACATAAATGGGTTTGTGTGGCAAAATCTTATTAAAAACATCTCTATTCAGCTCAGATAACTGCATTTTTGTCTTGAACTAAATGATCCTACCATTAAAAAAAGAGAAGGAATTAGCATTGGTTTTGGAACATCTTTAGGAAAAGTACTACTGAATTCACTGGGATCACTGTAATGAAGTAAAACTACATGCTGATGCTTACTCTTCAGTTTGCCATTGTTTAGTTCAGACAGTGGCATTTTTGCTTCTATGGTGTTTCCTCTGCAAGTTTGTGAATCGTTAAGGTCTGCTAAGGCAATCTGTTAGTCAAGTGTGCACCACTATAATTGTTTAAACTGGGAGCTATAAACCATCCTTCAAGATTGAAAGATGTTTAAACAAAGTGTTTCTTTAAGTCCTGTACAAACAAATACATAATGAAGAGCTATTGTAGAAGGGGAAAACATGGAATGGGCTGTGGGTCAAGGCACCATTTTTCTTTTCCGGGATGTTTTGTTGTCATGTGAATAGTAGGTGCATATTTTTAAATTACTAGGAAGACGGCTATTAATTTAGTTAAATATTTGGCTTGCCTTTCCTCATACTGTGCTTTAGACAGGTGTGTTACAGCTCATCCCTGTATTACCTTTAGTGCTGTACAGAATAGTTGAAGGAACCACATGAGACAGTGTGACGTGTATCTATTACATGGACGCACCCGGACACACGGTGACGTATCAGTGGAAGCATATCAGTGGAAGCACGTTGCTCCCGAACAAAGGATCAGTCAGAGTCAGCCAGTCAGCATGTCTCTCTTTTTCTTAAACTACTAAGAGACTGTCTAATCCAATCCTTTCAGCTGCCATGTTCTGTGAAAAGTGATTTCTTTCTGCTAATACATAACTTGGAACAAATTCTTTTTGATTTATAATTCAGTGCAGTGTATTTGAAGTCCAGTATAGGTACTACAACCTTGATCCTGTTCAGTAAAATTTTGATCCAAATCCCAATGGAAGGATTCCTGCTCACCTAAATTGATGTTTGCCAATGTGGATCAAGAATCCTTGCCAGCTGTGTTTCTTAATGACTCTTAAGATGTCATGGTAAAGGCATGGCTGATTTCAGCCAAGTCTTTGTTGAACGATAAGGTATATATAGTCATTGCTAGCAAAAAACATTTCAAATTCTGAATTTAATTAATGAAATGTGGACATTTGTCAGGAGTAAGGGATAGGAAATGTGCTGATCCAGTCCTCCTTCATCGACACATGTTATTGCAGTTCTCTCTAGTATGCCAGTACTCAGATCAGTTATTCTGACTGGGTTTTGGTTAAGTCTTTTAGCTGCCCTAGCACTCTACTGTCTGATGAGATACATCACTGTTTGCCAGCATACAGAAGGTATGAGGCCTTCTACTTGATTGAATCCCATATATGCATTGAACACAGCAAACTGGAACTGTTGCAGTAACTCTGCACAAGTAATATCCCAGGCCCCAAGCTGATCAAGCTAAAAGAATAACTATGGATATTTTACTGATGAATGGGTACTGGTAAAGGGAGTGACTCTACTATTATACTTGCTGGGCTACTGGTAGGTTTGAATCTACAATGGGTGTGTTAACCTAACTCAGCATCTGTAGTGGCAACTAGCATTGATGGAGAATGGAACCAGAGTGCAAAAATGCTATAAATTATCTGTGTTGAGTGAACTGGGGACGTAGGTTTTGATTGCTGTCTCTTGCTCTTGATTTTCTTTCTCTTTAAAAACTTCCTTCTCTTTAATTTTTCTTCTATTAAAAAAAAAAAAGAAAAAAGAGAGAGAGAGAAGCACGTTTTGATGTGCCTTGAAGGCTAAATAACTTAGTGTGACCAATATTTAAATTAGTGCACAGATGGGGTTGTTTCTGGCAGTACCGGCAGGTTGCTTTAACTGCTTAGTGTGTAACAACACATATTAGTGGAGTAATGTCTTCATGTGCTGAATCCAGTGTTCAGCCTACCTTCTAGGTAACCTGACATTTCCATTTACTTTGAGGCAGGTACAGAAAAAAAGATTGCCTTCTTGCTATTCCTGCTGCATTCTCTGTGTCCTGACAGGCTGTCAGAATGGCTTGTGTCTCTCCTGTCCCTGACAGGGTGAGCTGCCTTCCAGTCTCATGGAGAATTTCTTAACTACAGGCCTTTTTAGGCACTCATGTTTTGGGAAAACTTGGCAGGAAAGAGGCAGTGCTGACTGCAATTGAGAGCTAACGGGATTTCCATTAGCACAATAGCCTCCTGCTATAGCAATAGAGAGTGCCTCAGACCGGAACGATAGAGACACTGGCTTCCTGCACTTTCCCAGCAGTGCAGCTGAAGAAAATACCTGAGCAGGCCCCCACTCACCAAATCTGGCCAAAGGGGTTTACTAAGTTGTTCAGAAATGTGTTGTTAAACATGTGTTGAACCAGTCAGTTTTATTGCCCCTCAACAGGCTTTTGAAGGTAAGCAGTATKGTTAGTGGCTTAGGCTATTGTTTTTCCTACTGTCTTTATTATTTTTTTTTAAACATTTGAACCAGTGATATCCCCTCAGGCAGCAGACTAGTGAATTGTTTTACCTAGATGGTCAGGAGTCACCTTTAGTGAAGTCCACTTCTCATCATTTTCCTCTCTGTSCTCTCCAGAGACGTCAGCATACTATTTAAGCTCCTCTGTGATTAAGTTATCTTGCTCTTTCACTGATTTTAGTAGCTTAGTGTGCTCAGGTAAGAACTGGAAGGTTCCTAAACCGAAAAGTTGACATTATCCTTCTCTTCTTTGTCAGGGACTCTTTAGTCCGACTCTTCAGAGAGTCTTTGGGAGGACAGGATGAGATTCTTTAGAGGACTGGGGAAGGGCAAATGTGAAACTACACTCCCTACTTCCTTCTTTCTTTCTTTCTCTCTGTCGTGGTTTAGCCCCAGCCAGCAACTAAACACCACGCAGCCGCTCGCTCACCCCCCCACTCCGGTAGGATGAGGGAGAGGATCGGGAGGGCACACGGAGGAAAACCCATGGGTTGAGATAAAAACAGTTTAATAATGGAAATAAAACAAAGTAGAACAGTGATAATAAGAACGATAACAACAACAACAGAATACACAAAACAGGCGATACACAACGCAACTGCTCACCCCCACGTGTTCCGGATCAACCGCCTGAACCGCCCGAACCGTGCGCTCCCCCCCAAAGGAGCCGTCCCCAGTTTTTAAGCTGGGCATGATGTCACATGGTATAGAATACCCCATTGGCCAGCTGGGTCAACCACCCCGGCTATGCTCCCCCCCAGGTCCCCCTGCACCTTGAAGGTCAGGGGAGGCTGTCAGTGCAAGCACCACCCAGCAACAACCGAAGCATCAATGGGCCATCAACATTCCTTTCATTACCAAACCCAAAACACAGCACCCCCTCCAGCTACAGGGAAGAGAGTTAACTCTGTCCCAGCCGGAACCAGGACAATATCCACCCCTTATTCTATACCATCTATGTCATGCCCAGGTGTCACATTTTCCGATACATCCCAATTAATCATCACCACTTTTCCTGTCTTTTGATATATACATATATATACACACACACACACAGAGATATCATTCCCTTAGTCCATGGACCATCCCTCTAAAATTGAGGGATGAGTTCATTTAGTCCATGACTTTGGGCTCCATCTGTCATAACAGTCTCTCAGGGCAGGGGAGATGGTGTGTGTGGTGTTGGATTGTTGCATCCTGAACCAGTTCTGGTTCCATTATCGCTGCACTCGTCCGCCTCTATCATCGTGGCGCTTTGCTCAGTTTCATCAGAGTTCCTTCTTCTTTAACCTGGATGATTCTTACTGCAATACCATTGATGTGACATACAGCATTATATAGCAATTAGCATTATACACCTCAGTTCATTGGCTGTTTTCACCCAAAACCAAATCCCCTTGAGGTACACATCGGACTTCCCCATCCTTTCGCATTACTCACCAAGTGCACCCAGGTCCTTGAGCAAAAGCAATCCCACGAATGGGTTTTCCTTTGCCCGAGGCGGGAGTAACCCAGACTGTCTTCCCCGGCATATTCCTTACGTGCACTACAGGGACTTTATCCCCCTCTACAGTACATGAGGGTTTTGATTGGGCAGGGCCAGCTCGAGTGRCAGATCCCCTGGTGTTGACTAACCAGGTGGCCTTTGCTAGATGTGTGTCCCAATGTTTGAATGTCCCACCACCTGGTGCTCTCAGTGTGGTCTTCAGCAGTCCATTATATCGCTTGATTTTCCTGGAGGCTGGTGCATGATAGGGGATGTGATATACCCACTCAATGCCATGCTCTCTGGCCCAGGTGTCTATGAGGGTGTTTCGGAAGTGAGTCCCGTTGTCTGACTCAATTCTCTCTGGGGTGCCATGTCGCCATAGGMCTTGCTTTTCAAGGCCCAGGATCGTGTTCTGGGCGGTGGCATGGGGCACAGGATATGTTTCCAGCCACCCGGTGGTTACTTCCACCATGGTGAGCACATRGYKCTTGCCTTGGCGGGTCTGTGGGAGTGTGATATAGTCAATCTGCCAGGCCTCCCCATACTTATACTTCAGCCATCGTCCTCCATACCAGAGAGGCTTTACTCGCTTGGCTTGCTTGATGGCAGCGCAYGTTTCGCATTCATAGATAACCTGTGCAATAGTGTCCATGGTCAAGTCCACCCCTCGATCACGACCCCATCTATATGTTGCATCTCTTCTTGATGGCCTGAGGTGTCATGGGCCCACTGAGCTAGAAATAGTTCACCCTTGTGCTGCCAGTTCAGATCCACCTGAGCCACTTCAATCTTGGCAGCCCGATCCACCTGCTGGTTGTTCTGATGTTCTTCAGTGGCCCGACTCCTGGGTACGTGAGCATCCACGTGACGTACTTTTACAACTAGGTGCTCTACCCGGGCAGCGATATCTTGCCACACTTCAGCGGCCCAGATGGGTTT
>JASVER010000041.1:4866566-4977646 GCA_030449065.1 Oceanodroma leucorhoa | reverse complement strand
CAGAAGGGTCCTCTGAGAGACCAGGCAAGGTGGACAGCCGTTTAATTTCCTCCGTCTCCAAGGCAGCTATACCAAAAGCCCACCGGTACCCCTCTGGGTCTTTGAAATACGCTCTCCTGAGGTAGCCTATGCCAAGGATGCACGGAGCCTCTGAACCAGTCACAATGGGGTGCTTTTGCCACTCATTCCCACTTAGGCTCACTTCAGCCTCCAATACAGTCAGCTCTTGGGATCCCCCTGTCACTCCAGAAATACAAATGGGTTCTGCCCCTTTATAGCTTGATGGCATCAGGGTACACTGTGCACCGGTGTCTACAAGAGCCTTATACTCCTGTGGGTCTGATGTGCCAGGCCATCGAACCCACASWGTCCAGTAAACCYGGTTGTCCCTTTCCTCCACCTGGCTGGAGGCAGGGCCCCTCTAATCCTGCTCATCGTATTTGCTATCCACTTCTTCTAAGTATGAATCAGAAGTCCCTTTATTAAAATTGGAAGTGGAATCAGCTCTTCTGCTCTGCCTGGGGAGCTGCTCACTGGAAACTGGAGCAGCAGTTTTCCTGGAAGAACCCCCTTTTGTGGTTGTTTTTCCCTGCAACTCACGTAATCCGTGCATCTAGGGTCGAGGTAGGTTTTCCATCCCACTTCCTCATGTCTTCTCCGTGGTCACGCAGGTAAAACCAGAGGGTGCCCCGGCGTGTGTACCCACGATCTCTCCTCTCTTGAGCGGCGGAACGCTTACTCCTAATGGCCCGTAGGGAAGAGGAGAGACTTTCTTCATATTGCAAGAGTTGGCCAGCCAGTTCATCCACCATTTGTTCCTCTCCATCTTTCCAGGTCATTACTGCTAATGAGTTGGCATGCGACGCTGGTGGGCTCCGTACAAACTTCCGCCACGTGGGTCGGGTGCATCTGACTTCATCTGGGTCTTTGGGTAACTGCTCGTTATTCAGGTCACCATAGATCACTTCCAGCACGGCCAATTCCCTCAGGTACTGGATACCTCTCTCAATGGTGGTCCACTTGCCTGGGTGACATACAACATCTTCCTTGAAGGGATACCTTTCCTTCACGCCTGACAGGAGTCGCCTCCAGAGGCTGAGGACTTGTGCCCCTTGTCCAATGGCTTTGTCAATGCCCCTTCCCTAGAAAGGGATCCCAGCTGCTTGGCTTCCCTSCCCTCTAATTCCAGGCTGCCGGCCCCGTTATCCCAGCACTGGAGCAGCGGGCGACAATGTGCTCCAGCTACAGGAAAGAGAGTTAACTGTCCCAGCCGGAACCAGGACACTTACGTTCTATGTATATGTGTGGGGTTTTTTTTAAAAGGTGGGGAAAATGAAGGGAATTTTAAGCCAGTCAATAAAACCTTAAAGAGGAAAGGAA
Organism: Oceanodroma leucorhoa; assembly: GCA_030449065.1. Taxonomy (NCBI): domain Eukaryota; kingdom Metazoa; phylum Chordata; class Aves; order Procellariiformes; genus Oceanodroma; species Oceanodroma leucorhoa. The sequence goes on along the minus strand of JASVER010000041.1, from coordinate 4,976,266 downwards.
TTATAAGCTGGTCAATGAAACCTTAATCCTCCCACATTTTTTTAACAAGTTATTAAACAGTTGCTTTATAAGCACCTCTGGGATAATAAAATTGATAAGCAACCAGCATAGATTTATCAAGATCAAACAGTGTCAGACAATTTTAATTTCCTTCCTCGGCAGTATAGCTAGCCTAGTAGATAAAAGATGAGCAGTAGATGGATGGGGTATCTTGACTTAATTATTTTTTTCATGCAGTGACTGCATGTGATATTCTTGACTCTGTCTCACACATCATTCATAGAAAATGGCTGGGGAACTCCACATGAAATCGTTGTAAAGTGAACACACAAGTGGTTGAGAAAAGGTCTCCCAAGTGTTGTTAATGGTTCACTGATGAGAGGGCATTCCAGATTAGGTCCAGTGTATCTTCTGTTTGGTTTTGTTCTGTATTTTTATTAGGCATTTGGCCAGTAGAATGTAGAGAATGTATTTCTGGATAGCAGCAAGCTGGGATGTTGCATTAGCATGTTGAAATTCAAGGTGAGTTCAGAGTGATGAAGGTAGGTGACTTTCAAGTTGTGGTCTGCAGACCCTGTGAATCCACTGATTGCTTATAAGGAGTCATGAAAGGTGACTAACAAAAGCAATTGTAGTTGCTATTATCAGTAGGCCTGAATTCACTACACAGGGTCCTGTGCCTCCAATGGAAAATTTGAAGGGCTTCCCACATGGGAAAAAGGTTGGTTGAAAAGCAGTTGTTTTGACAATTTGGAGAGACAGTCCAAATACAGTAAGTTCAAATTCCAAAAGGTGAGCACAGCTTCCTATGTTTCACATATGTGTTGAAAGAGGAATAAAAAGCTAAAGTAGTCTAGCCAACAAAAACCTGTGGTTTATAGTTGAAGGACGAATATCGTTTGAGATGTGTGAACAAGGAATGTCACATGTGAGGGGACATAGCTATTACTCTCTGCTTAGCACTGATGAGGTCTCAGGTAGAGGACTGTATACAGCAGCTATAAAAAAGTGCTTTGATAATAAGACCTGCAAGAAAATTTTGAAGGAAGTGACTTTGTTTCGTCTCATGGGAAAAAGACAAGGGTTGTGGGAGAGACGTCTCATGAGAAGTGAAAAGCTTTATAGGAGATACTGTCTTCCATTAGAGGAGGGCAGAAAAAAGGCAATATGATTTGGGATGGGTAATAGAAAAATAACAACTGTCTTAAGTATGCGAGTTTCTGTGGCAGCTGCCTAATACCCTGTGTCTATTATGTGATTTAGCCCTCTACATATTCTCAATAACTCATTTGTGTGCATAGTTAGGCACTGAAAGAGGTGATTAAAGATGTTGTGGAAGAGCTTGTGAGATTAGAGGTTTCCAGAAACAGGTTAGACACAAAAAAGTCTCAAGGAGGATCTAACTATACTAACTTGTATCTCACAGTAGTAATTAGATAAGATGATCTTTTGAAATCTTTTCTAGCTCCTCCTATAGTATAGGAACAACTTGAGTTAAGGGAAACTAAGTGGCTCTTGAAAACACGAATTGCTAGGAATGAGCATTCATGTGGAAAGTCTTACGCCAGAGAGCAGTAAGGTGGTATATTTTTTCAGTGGACTTGCTTGTGACAAGAACCAACAGGAATATATTAGTAATCATGGGATTAGAGTTAACTGTGTCTAAAGAAGATAGAGGCATTCTCAGCCATTTGGACCAATCTGTAAGTTTTGTTTCCCCTTAACTGTCCTTATTAACTAAAGTAGTTGTGCCAAAACTGTTGTCCTCTTGATTTCGTTTTGGTTTACTAGAAGGAACAGGTTCTCATATATTACCTAACTGGGGATCAGTTGCTACAAGCATCTGAGTCACACGGGTTTTCATGCTGAAGTATTATTATCATTCCTGATGGCTATTGACCATAGCAGCAAATAGAATTTAGGCAGCAAATTCTGTCCAAAAGAACCAAATCCTATTTCATGACAAGCAGGTGATGACAAAATTCAATCTTTGTCGGTTTGTTGTTTTCCCCATAGAAAGGATATCAGATTTAATATCACCCTCATTTTTAGAAGTTGAGAAAAATTCCTCTGTACCTAATTCTTCTTGCATTATGACTTATGCAGTAAGTACCATACCACTAAAAAACAACCAAACAACCCCCCAAAACACCTCATTCCTGTGCAGCTGGATTTGATTGGCCAGTTTACAGACTTCCAGATAAATCTGAAGGGACTATAGGTCTTCATGGAAACTTAATAGTTAACCAAAAGAAAAGTAAGACATGAAGGGAACAGAAACCTTGGCCTAAATGACTTCTCACTCCTTATACTGAGCAGGATCTATGTACTGCGCTGGGGCATTCCTCAGATACAGGGTCCACCTGTCCAGTCTTGATTTCCACTGAGTTAGAAAAGCTTTCTAAAAGTGGACCAATATTTAATCTCTTTGTAGAATAGTCTCAGCTTTTAAATCTGGTGGTACCTAAATTGTTTTCTTATTTGAGAGTTGGCCTTGGATCATGGCTTGTTTCTCAGTAGTGAATGAAATCACACATGAGAGAGGTAAAATCATTTTTCTCTTTTGTAATTTCTGTTTCTCACAATAATTATACATGACTCTGTCCACATCTGTTGTGTCTTACATTACATCATGCCGTTTGCAGAAATGGTGATTAATGCTGTTTGTGAACTGGGAGGGGAATAAGAGTCTAATGTCTGCGTACATTTTGTGCCCGTTGGTTTGTCTGCCTTCATCTGGTATTTGGCACGTCTTCCAGTATTTCATAAAAACAGAAGAGTAACCGTGTTCTGGTCAGGCCAAGTGTCCATTTAGTTCCATACTCTCTCCAAAGGCAGCAAAGATGCTCGGGGAGAAAAGTGTAAGAAATCCATGAAGTATATATAGTGGTTATGTCCCTTGATTAGTGGTTTAGGGACCTCCTTAGCTAAAGGTTGCACCCAAGCGTTTGTGTTTTAAATAACCAGCAGTGGGTCTGTCATTCAAGAATTTAGTTCTTTTTTGAGTCCATTTATGCTTTATGTGCATCCAGCGTCTTGCTGCAATGATCCATAACTCAGGTATACATTGTGAAGAAAAAGCATTTCCCTAGTTGTTAGAGATCTATGATTTATTGAGCTGCCCACTATATTTTTTTTGTGAAAACTGGTTCCTTGTTCACTTTTCCCCACATCAATCATTCTGCCAGCCTCTGTGCTCTTCTCCGTGGTGATTTTTCTTCTTTGCTGAAGACTTCCAGTCATTTTGTTCTTGGAAGGTTTGACACTGATCTGATGGAAGAGTAAATCTCACAATACTGTGAAAGCACTGCCATCCACTTGGTGGCCAATGCACTGAATTTTTTTACTTCGCTACCAGTAAAACTGAGTTAAGATTTCTTTAATTAACCAAGGTTCTGTGAAGACTGGTTAATGCCTATGTTCATATATTATGTGTTAGATGACATGTATAAATTAAGGAGGAATCAGATTGTAGTTCTGAAAATGATGATAATTGCCACAAGTCATATATTACTGAAGTTCCTCCCTTTGTATACTGTACATAGTCATTAATGGTGGCTACTGTTATTTGAGGAAAGATATTTCCTCAGGCATTTTTGTTGCTAAAAGCACTTGTATTAGCTCTATTTTTATGGTTTCTCCTTTTATTTTGATATAAAAGTTTGAGAATAATGAAAGTAATCTTATTATAGCATCTTACTTTGTTTGAGAAACATGTTGATGAACAGCTGGTGAGGTTGAGAAACAAGATGTTACGTAAAATTTCAGTTAAATAGGAACAAAATTACTTTAGAATTTAAAATAACAAACACTTGGTTTTGGTTCTAAAGAAAATCATTGAATTGCCTGATCATGAATTGGATCTGAACTGCGACCCAATCTATTGAGCCTGTAAGCAGATTCTCTCCAAGTGCCCTGGCAGACCAGGTGTGCCTCTCTTTTTGCCCATCAGGCAACCATATATTTATGAAATGCTCTGTTACTCCCCTTTTGGCTATGCTGCACCTTTATGGCCTTGCATAAAGGAGTGAGGGTATATTTGGCATACGGTAGTGGAAAGGACAGTATGGGTATAGCGTTGTGGCGGGTTTGGGACGTATAGTAGCACTATGCAGCGTGGAGGATTAGGGAGTAGTGAGTAGTGGGAAGGGCTGGGCATTGCAGTCCTGCTAAATGCAAGCATGTTGAGCATGAGGTGGTGAGTAGTGGTAGACGTTCAGCAGAGGCTGGTGGGATGTGGTCTGTGTGGCCTGGCAAAGAAAACGTGCGAGTCCTGTTCAGTAGTTCACTCCTGTAATAGGAGGAAACTGCATCATTCTGTGGTATTAGGGGCTTAGGAGTGTGCATAGCACATAGCCCTTCCTGCCAGCAAGTGTCTTTTGTGCAGCCTTGTTACAGGGCGTTGTCCTCCCCTTGCTGTTAGGTTTCTGGGCTGGGATCTGGAGGTGCTCCTTCCTCTATGTAATTTTTTTGTTCAGTCAATTATTTCAGCCATCAGCAGAAAGGCAGACTTATCAAAGCTAACAGGGTACTTTTATTTTAGAAAAATAGGTGGCCAGTTGGAGGAAGGACTGTAAAACATCCTGTCAGAAGTCTTGATCAACTTTGAAGCACAAATCTGACAAAAATAATCTTCATTAGTAGCAGAGCTCATGGAACTACTTAATTAGTTTTCCATAGCTGAGGAATTCTTTACTATATAAGGGTTTATTTCAGATGCAAGTTTTCCATTAGCAGACAAACACTATAAATTTTAATAAAAATAATTCAGACTTCATTCCTCCAAAAGTCGATGAAATATCTCTCTTTGTTTTGTGTGATTTCTTCATATATTGTATTAGGAGCCTTAGTGGTGAGAAGGATCGGATGGATGACTGGTCTGTCCTTACAGCTTGCTAGGTTGCATGGAGGATATACTATGTATGTGCAGTTTGCAACTCCATGCTAGAAGTTGCAAGTTTGTGCTAGACCATGTTATTTGGAGCTGCATAGCTAGGAGAACTTGAACGGGGGAAAGGAAAGACTCTGCTGGAGAGCAGAATAAAGACCAGGTTGGGAGGCGAAAATTGGGGCCATTATGTGGCCTGCTATGAAATACCAAACTTAAAACTAAGAGAAAATGTTTTATGGGTCTTTCCTCTGCACATTTGTCAATGTTGTTTTGAGTTACAGAAGTCAAAAGCAAACCACAGGTTTTGGCAGATAGGCTAATGCTTTCTAACCCAGTGATCATAAATGAAGACTTAAAACATGTTTTTTAGAATAAATTGCTTGTACTATTATCTGATAACTCACACTATGTTTAAGTTAGATTATTACAATCCCTTGGCTCCTCTCTATTTTAAATTGTAGAATGTCCCTTTTCTTTAGAAAGAGAATTCTGACTGGCAAGGTTTATAAGCCAAATTTAGTGTAGTATTAAAACTGTATTTAAGTATTTTTAGTGTTTCAAAATTAAATTGTTCTATGCTAGCCAGTAATAGGTTAAAGTTGTTCCCCTGACACAAGCAGGAGCAGTTGAATTAAACCAGTGTTCAGAACTTTTTAAAAATTTACTTAGAATAGATAACATTTTTGTTGTTGCTTTAGTGATTTTTTTTTCTTTCGTAGCCAAGTGATTTTATATTATAATTTTGTATTTGCTTTGCTGTTGATAAATACCAGTCAAAGAGCAGTGGTTTGGGTGGTGATTCTTTGTGGCCTTGTTTCTAGGCATTGTTCCAAAGTACACAGCTAAAATGCTTTATAGGTTTTGTTTAGAGCAGGACTTTTAATGCAAAGATCACCGCTGAGTCTTTGTGATGCAATTTTGCAAATACTTGATTCTTGTTCTTTCCTTCAAACTCAACCTTACATTTGAGTGGTGGAGTGTGGCTCTTAAAAATACATGTGATTGTCCTACATACTGTGCTTTAAAGAGGATCAGAGAACTTCTCAATTTTTTCTGAACATGTGATGCTTTTGGAGAAGTCTGTTAATGAAAGAAGAGGAGAGGACATGAGAATTAGTTGTATAGAAGGCTCAAGAGATCATCTTGCTGCAATGAGTGTGAAGCAGAGAGCTTCCTTTGGACTATTTGGGTAAGGATGTACCCTGATCTGCTCCTCAGTGCCCATGACTGAAGTTTATGATGCATGGTAGATGCCTTTAGGCAGAGAGTGAGCAGCCAGCTTTTCATTAATTTGTAACAGAGACACTGGTGGGAACATTGTTCCATGCCATGGAGAGCTTGTAGTGAATTCCTTCAGTGTTAAGCAAGCTAAAAATAATACTCTAGAAAATGTATGCTTTAGCTAAACCCTTTGTTTTCTGACCATTCATTTGAACAAGGGTTAAAACTACTCTATGAAAGTAAAAAGAGCAAGAAGTATCCTTCCTCTTTTTATTGTAATCTTGAAACTATTAAGCTGTTGAATACATTTAAATAAAGATTTTAAATTGGTCAGTAATGCTTATATAGGAATGATTTGGGGAATTTGCCTATGTGCAATTTAAAGATTCTGTTACAAAACTTACATGGTTTTGTAAGCTCTTCGTATCCTTGTAACTATTTTTACGTCACTTTCCCGCATGCTGATTCTGAGCGGGGACTGGGGTGGATGAGCGTATCCCATCTGTCTGTGAATAGATGAGTTGTTGAATCCAGCAGCTCCCAGTAGGCAGAGCTAAGGAAGAATTGCATACTAGATAAAACCAGTTTCCTTAGCTGCTGTTTGGAAGCATAAAGTTTCAAGAAACTTTAATTCCCACAGGAAAGGGAACAAAGATTAGAGCCATTGGTACAGCCCTTTAAAAACCGTGGTGGAATAGGTCATGGAGGGAGAGTTGCCAGTGTGGGGAGAGAGAACAGCTGTTAGAGGGAGCAGAGATGATGTAGCTAAGGGGCCAAACACAGCTGAAGGAGGCTGGTTGCAAGGCAAAAGGAAAACTTCTAAAAAGCAAGCAGTGACTTGCAAGCAGGGCATCTTGGCTACGCATATATTTCTTGATCCGGTCCCCAGGTACATTCAAGTATGGGGGGAACCAGAGGCAGCAAGCTGTCTGCATGGGCTTTAATATTGCTGTGAAAATAGAATGTGTTTATATTATTTTTAAAGTAAATTTAAAAAATATAGGTCTGTATGTCTCTTCCTTGCTTCAGTGGGCAAAGATGTTAAAATGCTGGATTGAAGCTGCATAGGTGTGTTTCAGCTACTGCATCTCCTTGAGGAGCAAATGGTCCATGGCAAGGATGTTCAGAGGAAGAAACCTGTCCCCCATGAAGGTTTCACGCTTTCCTCGCTCAGGAGGGAGGCTGGACTGGAGCCCTTTCCTGCAGATAAATGACTGCTCTCTTTGGTGTTTTTATTTTTTTCCAATCAAAAAAAAAAAAAAAAAAAGAATTATTGGGGTATTAAGATGCTGTTCTGCTCCCCATCTGTGTGGTAACCAAATCATTAGAGCATTTGGCTGTGAAGGTATGTTTCTGTCCTTGCTGCAAGGTGGTTCAAATTGTCCCACCTCTCCTGGCCAGAGGGGCTGGAGCTGGCGGGTCACCAGCATGCGGTCACCTTTTCTGGTCCCTCTGAAGCTGTGTCACTGCACAGCTGGGAACTCAGTCCTCTTTGTGTGGTGGGAAAAGGAGGTTGGCTCTGACTTCATTATTTAGCTCATACCACTCAAGGAGAAGAGTGTGGAGATCTCATCTCTGTTCCAGAAACTGTTCTTATGGCCTTAAACAGTGAACAGTTGCAAACCTGTCTGTGGATCTCATCTTGATTTAAACATTTGGTTTTTGTATTTGTATTGGCGGGGGGGACAGGGGATGGGAAATAGCTGCAAGCTGACCTAGTATCACTAATTTAACCTGGTACATGTGTGTCCCTGAAAGGGTATGCATTAGCTGCAAGTATTCTGTTTTTAAACCAGTTTTACTTTGCTAGCATAGTTCCTTAGGGCAAGGCGTATTTTTGAAATCGCTGTGGTGGCTGGTTGTGATTGGTTTTGGTGGCTGCAGTATAGTTCGTGTGTCTGTGAATTCGTGAAGAAAGAAAATGAAAATACTAGGTGTGAGGTTAAACTGCGTAACCTATAAAATGAACTATATGCACATCAGAACATCACAACCAGATGGATTTTCGTGGTGTGGAGGTCTGTGAATAGAGCTGCTGTCACTCGCATGGATGACGGTCTGGAAAACATAACTCCTTAACGTTTTTTTGGGTAATACTCAGAAATAACAAAGATGCATTTATCAGAAAAACCCTTCCTTAAAATTCAAACAGGAAACAAATGGAAATCCCATTAACATTGTGTTGAACCAGGAAAATACTCTTAATTTACAGATATCCTTTTGACTGAATACAGGAATGTGTTTGTTTTGTAAAAGGGGGTAGAATTATTGAACTTAAAAGCTGTTTGGGGCAATGTAAACATATTACTTACCCAAAACACTTAAGCGAAGGAAGTGTGCCCTACATGCTTTCCCTTAGGAATTAACGCTTTGCTTTGAGTGGTAGTAATTTACACAACTTATAAATACAGTAAGTAATGTAAACTATAAGGGACTAAAGGTATTTTTTTTTATTCCTTCCTCTGTTAAGGAGTGTCTTTCATCTCTTTACTCTCATTAGGAAAGAGAGCTGTATTCTACTATATTCAAAAGCACTAGTAAGAATTTCATGTTTTCTTACAGTTAGGCAATAGCCTTAAATATCAGTTCCTACTGTTTATGTTAATGGTGGCTTTAAAGTCATACTTGATTGCTGCATAAATATGGCATAGAAAGTTGCCAGGAAAGCTTTTTCATTTGTTTGTTTGCTTTGTTTTTCTTTTGTAGGAAGATTGAAAATGTATTTTGGCCTCATGGTTGGCCTCACAGCTCTCCTGCGCAAATTTCAAAGCTGTTTTGTTTTTCTGCTGAAAGCATTAAACTTAATTATCATCTTGTGCAGGGTTTTATAACAAGGACTTTTGTTGTATAACCTAGACAAAAGCATTCAATTTGTTTTATACAGGCATTCACAAAATGGGGAAATAAAGAGAAGGATTGTTGCTCCTCTTTACCTTTATGAGTAATTAAAGCATCTTCTCCCACCTCCACTGTGTTTTTTCCTTCCCATTTTAGGTTTTTTAATAATTTGTCTAAATACAAACTTAGGACGTTTCCACTTTAGATCATCTGTGCCACAAACTGAAAAATATTAGTCTGAAGATAATGTTCAAAAGAACTTTTAAACAAGGTTGTCCTTCCATACAGGCAGAAAAATGGGAGGTGCATCCCTAGCAGGCTAAGGCAAGATTCCCGAAGAAATGGAGGTTTTTCATGAAGCTGAAAGGAAAAAAAAAAATCGCTGTCTGTGGCCAGACTGTTGGTGTGGAGGTGAGGAGTTGTTTTGCCACAGACTCTTTAGTACTGCAGCTTATATTTTACCTGGCTGTAAGGCATTTTTGCCTTCGCATCCAGCCAGTTCATTGCTATTCAGGAGCTCTTTGGCTTGTCCATGTAGTGTTGGATCACTGTCCAGGTTTGAAGATCCAGAATAGCTTCCAGGTTAAATGTGTTGTTCTGTGATTACAGAGGATGCACTTTACCTTCATCTTCAAACCTTCAGTACCTATTGGGCTGTTAATTTTTTTCACTCTTCGGCAGTTTCTTGTCTTGGCATTCAGTTCTTTGAATGTGAGCAGGCATTAAACAAAACTCTAAAAAGTTCTCAATAACCAGAACTTTGCCCTTCAACTAGTAAAACCCTGGTGCTGGAATAAAGTCTTTGGCCAAAAAAGGCAGACCCAGAGTAGTAGGGTTCTTGAACGTTAAGAATTTAATTGTTCAGTGGTCAGTAGTTAATAAAATTAGATAAGTTAAAGCTTTAAATGAACTAAAAGAAATTCACTACTTTTTGTAGCCTAACATTCAACTTTGGTTTTAAATAAATGTAAATTTTCCAAAAACTCCACAGAACTTCCAATTTTGAAGATGCAGAAAGAGGTTTCTATTTTCCTTTTTCGATAGCAGCAGCTGCCTCTGAATTTCATTCTTGATAGCTGATAATTGTAGGCAACACATTTTAACAAGCCAAATGTGATATGCGTCTTAATACTACTCAGTAAAAACATGGAAAAAAAATACCAAGTGTGACTAAAGGCTATGTGAAACTAAGTCCCTGGCCTCACAGGTTCCTGATTGCTAGTCCACGTAATCCTTAGTATTGTCAAAAGGAATGATTGAGGCAACCAAAACTGACCAGGAGGAAGCTTCCCTGATCAGGCTTTTAAAACCACATATAAATATTCTTGGAGCTTGGTTGTAGTGTGATCATGGAAACATTATATATTATTTAAGAAGAAAATAAGGTTGATGATTAGAGAAAATGAAGTAGCATTTAGTTAATCGAGCTTTGATTCTAGTCATTAAAAAAATACTTGTTTTGGGAGCAAGATGCTTTAGATTGACTCTGCAGGAAGCCATTATTTTAGGCACAAAGGTTTGAGAGCCAAGCTTAATAGTGATGTATGCTGTAATCCAAACCTGTTTGTCTTTCATTAAAAGCAAACTGTTTAGGCTGTAGGAATAAAAAAAAAAAAGAACTCTTGTTATAGACATGCAGGCTTTTAGAAGTATTTTTAAACTTGAGAACATGCTTTACAGATAACTAGAAATGTACTATGACATACAACCTGATATAAGAGATATTAATTCACATTAATATCTGAGAAGAATGTTACAAGTGCCTGGAATATTAACAGTATTTAATATCAGTTTCTGTGGCTCTTTTTTAGTGCAGTTAGATTTTGCGTTAATCATTAGGAATCCTTCATCAGTGTACTTACAACTATACTCGCCCTAAAACCACTGTTAGCATGTGAAGTATTTTTAACAAGAATATACAGTATTCAGAAGACAAAGAAAGGACAGGTACTCTTAATTGATGAATTTTTTAAAGTAGCATTTCCTCTAGATGACTTGCCATATGTGGAAACCGGAACACTGTACCTGGATGCACAATCCTGAATGGCCTTTGCTGGATGAACTTTTTTTCCAGAAAACCGGAAAAAGTTGCAGAAACTTTAGTGTTTATTCTAGTGTATTGGTATCCTTGCTGGCATTCAGTGATGGTGAAATAATCTATCCTGCCTATGACTTGTGAAGATACATACTTTCTGTTACTGATAGTGGAAACTGTCCTCCTGTTAGGTGCAGGTCACGTTTCTGATGTCCATCCACAATGCTTGATTAGATGTAAACCAAGGGTTTTGTTGTATGATGAATTTATTTTCTGCTGTGCTTCTGGATTACTCTCTAGAACCTGTTTCTTGCTTACGTCAAATATTTCTAATGAATCGAAGACTGACATTTATAAATCCTGACTCTCTGGGATATGTTTTTGACCTTGATTCAGAATTTGGAAGATAACAGATTTTGGGATCTTAACAGTGGGTGCCCTGGGAATTAAGAGGTTATTTAATACTTGGTGTTATTTAAGACTCTATATAGAAGAATAGCAGTTCTGTCTGATTTCTGGTGGCCAAAAAAAGCACTAGGGAAGTAAAAGAAATGCCTTTATTTAATCTTCCTGTTTTTCACTCTTCTATTGCATCTTTTCATCTTTGAGAGCTATCTTTTTCTCCCACTTTGAACAGTTATATAACTGGAAGAAAACCCATTATAAACTTCCAATCTATTTCAGAAACGCTGGAATGAGGCTTTTTAATTTAAATAAAATTAATGTTTTGCACACTTGGATCCTTGGCTGATGTGTTGGTGGAGGACAKTTTGAGTTTCAAAGAAACTGAAGATTTTGCACAAGCCATTTTTAAAAGTCAGAGTAGTAGCAAGCACAAAGTAGTCCATTCTCAAAAAGACAAACTTAAAATAACTAGCCTTGCTGATGCTTATTTTACTGGATGGTGTAATAAAAGTAGAAGTGGTGTTAAGCGTTTGAAAAATTCCTCAGTATATGTGGTAGAATAGGATTTCCTTCTGTGTTATGTACCTGTCTTCTTGTTTAGTTATGAAAAGGGGGATCAGTCCAGCTTTGCATATGAATGCTCCTTTGATCTGAACCCTCCTCTGATTTTTTTCCTTGTTATCCAGGGTATTGGTATAGAGTAAGATTAAGTTCCAAGCCACTGTCCTCCCTCCTGTAAAGTAAAAAACAATCTCTTCTTTTTTCTTGGTTCCCATTTTATTTTATTTCCTTAATTTGCTGCCTGTTGTTCATCCCTCCTTATTTCATAGGAGACATTAAAGAGCTGCTGTGATATTTTAAGAAGGTATGAAGGGACTCTTAACAGGGATTTCTTTTCTGTCTCAGTATGTTAAAATCAATTTGGTGGCTGAATGTTATGCTGTTCTTCCTCCCTTCCCCACTGCTGGAAACATGAGTGGATTAATCTAGCCCCAAATTGCTGTACAGAAACCATTTCTCTTAAGTCAAAAAAGTCAGTGCAAGTCTGTGAATCGTTTTATGAAAATACTGGATTGAGTTTCAGGCTTCAAGTCCCCGCTGATGCATTGAATTCTTCATGGTATTGGCAAGGAAGAAGCAGGGGACCTTTCTTTAGCTGGATAAATAGGAGAAGTGTCAACTTCAGATGCCTTGAGAGAGAGATTCCAGACAAGCTTTTAGTACAATTACAGAAAGACAAAGTAGAAGAGACCCGTGGGACTCCTATGTGTATTGAATTTCGTTTAGCCTTTTGGTCACACTAACAGAAAAAAAGCCTATAGGATTCTTTAAAGTGTATATGTTTGTAGTCTTTTTGGTATAAATATGACGGTGTTGCCTTTTTTTTTTTTTTATGTGTATATATATATATGTATATGCATGTTGTAATATTCTAGGAAATGGTATTGGCAGAGGGTACTCAAGCTAAAAAAATTAGAAGTACCTCTCTTCCAGTGCCCATAGCACATGGAATAAAAGTCAAGACTCTTCTTTGGGACATTTCCCAACACTTGAAGTAAGCAGACTCAGGTGGGACTGGCGCATAACTCAGCAGCATGGACGCTCAGCTTCAGTGCTGTCCTGGCATCAGCAGGGTTGGATGTGTGGGAGGGAATTTTGTTTGTTCACCTGATGTTTCTCTTCAGACAGTTAATGACTTGTTTAATCTTCCCTTACCCGCAGGGAGCCTTCAGTGATTCTTTACAAGAAATCATTTTAAATGAAAGAATAAAAGTCATTATTGTTGACAGTTTGTTGATGGGTATGGTACTCATGTCTGCATAACCTGCCTACTTTTTATGTAAAAATAAGGATATTTGTTGTATTTTAATCCTTAGCCAAGCAATATTACTTATCCTTCTAATGTTTCAGTGGCTTTAATTCAGATTTGATATGAACATTTCTTCCAAAGCACAACGCTGTCTGATTACATGCTCTGCATTATAAATCTTCCGTTTGTGATATTCTTTAAGTTACATAATGAAATTGAAAATACATAATTATCATATGCAGCAGGTCTTTGTGCCTTCTGACTTACGGAATTGGTTATCCTATGCATTTTAAATGGAAGTCCTAATTAAGTAATGTCAGATAACAATTTTGCTGAGCAGAATACTTTTAGAACCCAACAGTGTCCTTTGCTGTAGAAGGCAATTTTTTTTCCCTTATCTGTATAGTTTCTTTTTACCTAAATTATAAGCATTCTGTTATTTAAACTTGATTTCTTCTGCACCTTTTCTTCTTTTTCACTCTAGGAAGACTCTCTGGTTCTCATTCATGTCATTCATCAGTTTCATCCGGAGTGACACAGTATTTCAGCACTGGCCACGTATGGGACTATCCAGATTTAAGCTGGTTTCCACTGTTGCCAGTACCAGTGTTGGGGGGGAACAGAACCGAAAATAATGACTTTTCTTCTATTACAAATAAAGTGATTTGGTTTGGTGTGTGGATTTTGGGGGGGTTTTTTTGGTTGGTGGGTTTTTTTTTTCCTGCTCTGCATCTTGAAGACTTACTGGGTCAAAGGAGGCAGTTGTTGCGTTTAATGGCTGTCAGTGGATCTTTCCTTCATTAAGTTGTCCTGTTGTTTCTTCAGCAAATGTGGAATTTAGCATCCATAGCAAACTGGCAGATTTCCTCAGCATAACTGTCTCTTGCGTGGAAAAAGTGCTTTTTTGAACCTTACGTTCCCCAGTACGCTTTGATGCTGTCAGCACTTTCATTAGCAAGTACACTGAAGAGTTGTTATCTATTCTTCCTTTCTGTGCTTATCAGCATTTTATAGAGATCAAAAGAAAGTACTTCCTATCACTTAAATGTGTGATCCATTCAAAAGATGCTGACTCTCATACTGTAATAGCCTGGAACGTTCTCTCACAGCTGCAGAGCTCCATGACAAAACCATGTATTTTCTATGTTGTAGTTCTGCGGTATTTTGCCACTTCTGCATAATTTTTAAAAGTCACCTGACAGGCCATAAAATGGATTTTGTCTCTCTGGGTAAACTACTGAGACATGAAATGATGACCTTTAGAAAGAAAATCTAGATTTTGCTTTGCCTTTTTAGTTATAGTTGGTGACTTCTCAAGCATTTATTGATGATTTCCATCTGAGAGCATCTTAGTTTTTTATTTTACTTAGGAAAGAAACAAAAACATTCAGCAAAAAAAGCTTCTTAGACTCATGGTGTTTTCCCCTTGCGCTTTGGGATACTATTACACATGCTTGTGATTATCCACTCTGCAAACAATTGTCAGAAAAATTCATCTGTTTTCCAAGTCCCACAGAAGAACAGATGTGGGATTAAGTTTCAAACAATGTACTCTTAATCACTTACATGTGGACGCGAAATGAACTGGAGCTCAGTGGGAACTGATTGGATGCTTTGTTAGTCAAGCGTGAGTGGAGAATTTGCATTTTTCTTAGGCTTCATTCTCTGAACAGTGCTTTGAAAACAGTACTAATAAACGAACAAGAAAAGGGTCTGTTTCAGATATTTAACACTCTCTAGAGAGCCAAAACCTCAGGGAACCACCTGAATGGAGCTGGGATATATTATGTGTATGAGTATGAAAGAGAGATTGTGTATATACATATAATTTTCTTCCTTTATTTGAGAGTTCTTTTGATGCTGTAAAGGATATTGGGATGTAAAGTAGCTGCATATCATCTGTGTGCTTTCAAAAGCAATGATTTAAACCAGCCAGCTCTGCCTGTAAGAGATTTCAAGTTAATGTTCAATTGCTGGAATACCATAAGAAAGCAATTATGTCAAAAAACTTATTCATGTTGTGTTCTAAACCTCAGCCTTCATTGGAAAAATCATTTAAAAAGATAGTCCATAGAAGTACTTCACAAAGCAAGTTTTGGGAGAGAAAAGCTTAGTATTTAGGGACTCTGGAACTTACATCTTTAAACTTTACAGAACTATGATTTTGAATCAGTGCATTGGACAGTCACTGAAACTTAAGGAATTGTCGGATTCTTGTTCTTGGAATAAATTTCTTTATAATATAAGGAAGCTCATGGAAACAGGGCTATTGATAATTGTTCCCAGTGTGAGTGCCCTCTCTCACATATGTATAGGTCTTGAAAAATAGTGCCTACTGTAGGAATCTGCATTTTCAGTTGCTGTAGAATTGAAACAGTTGTTAAAATGTGTAGCTTATACATATAAGATTATTTGCAGTTATTTGATCCAATGTAGCCTGGAAATAATTTGCGTTCCTCAACCTGCAAAAAAAGGGGCGGGGGGGGGAGAACCTAACAAATTTGTTGCTGCTTAAATTTTGACAAACTTGATTAAATAGTCAAGATTATGTCTTGTTTCGGGGTTTATAGTGGTTCCCTGGAAGCTTTTAAGCCCCCTTGGAAGTTTTAAAATTAGGCATACCGTATTATATTGAAGTGTTAAGAGGGCTGTGAACTCAGCTGCAAGTATTTTTTCTCTGGAAAATAATAGACTCGCCCCCCAGACTTGAAGTGGGGCCCGAGGAGATTAGTAATGATGCATTTTCCTGCCTTCCAGGGAGTAGGAATGGGAGTCCTCCATCTTACTGCCTTGTTGGCTCTTCTTTAACTTCTCACCTTGCATGTTCATCATTACGTTTATTCTGGTAGCAAGCAAATGGCCAATGCCAATTAAAATGCTCATTGCTAATAAAATAGTAAAATACAATGTTTTGAGAGATGGAGAGAAGAGAAGGAACTTCCAGAAGTGTTTGTTATGTTCCAGAGAGGTGGTGTCTCTTAGCTTGACTGCTGGAGAGATCTGTGAAGGTTATAGCAGAGTTTGTTTTCTTTAAAAAATCTTTCATATGGATTTCCTGAGGCTGTTTTGCTTGTGCTATGTGAAGTGACCAATTTATTCCTTTTCTTTGTTTTTGGGGAGATCTGCTTGACCTTAGTTTCTCATGTTTTGTTTCAAAATAACTTTCTTTCATGGATATTACTTTGTTTATAAAATTTGCAAAAGAAAAAAAGAGATAGTAGCATTCAAAATAAACATCTTTATACCCCCATGTCTTGTTTTTCAGCCTTTGTCTAGAATGACATAAATGGCTAAGTATTTCATGTTCTTTAAACATGACTTTGTGAATGTAGTTGATGTAGATATCTTGTGTGTGATCAAGACTTTTAATAAATGCAGTTGTCTGCTGCATAATAATCAAAAGCATGGGATACAGCCAGTAGTTCTGTATGGGGCTGGTAAAGCTCAAATGAGAAACTGTATTTTTGATATTTAATACTTTAAGACTGTTTAAATGGACTTAGAATGTGTGTCTTGGTTTTAATGTGGGGCTTGGAGTGGCTTTAAGCTATTAAATACATACTTTCTGAGAGGTGATTGGAAGGTATGCTAACGTACTTTAAAAAATGTACAGAACTTTGGATGAGAAGGGCCTCGTAGAGGAGTTTGTTCCCTTGTTATTGCAGGCAATCAGGTTGTATGCAATTCCTTTCATCATGTCCTCAGCCTCTGACTTAAAATTAGGAAGGTTTCTTGCCTCTGCTTTTGTTGTTGAAAGGCTGTTGCAGAATCTTGCTTTCAGATGGTTTAGAAGTCATCTCGTAACCTGCATCTGAAGTGTATTCACAGTCAATTCACAGTTACTTTGTTCCTGCTGCAATGTTGGCTTTTAATTTAAATCTCTTTTCTTTTTCCTTGCTCATTAGCTGCCTATGGTAACTGTAGGAAACAATTGTACTTAATTTTTGTCACGATTTTCTTAGGCTAAAGAAGGCATGACCTCCTATCTTTTCTTAGCTCTCTTCCCTTGATCAGTACAATATTCCTTCCATGTTCCTAATCCAACTTGGATGTATTATCCTTGCTTATGGGTAAGAATTCTTTGTAGTGTTCAAAGTAAGACCTCACTGGAGTCTTCAGCAACTGGTTATACTGTCCTCTGGCCTGATGATAACTTTTTAAATATATTCTAAGATTATACTGGCATCCATCACCCCCATATCTTGTTAGGCTTAAATTAGTTATGAGATGCTTCTGAAGCTCTTCCTCTTCTCAAAACGGTAAATGCATATTAAATAACCATTCTCTAGGAATTCAAGCTGCCAGTAAAATTTTAAACTCTGTGAATCTGGTGGAGAATGCCACCTGAACTGTAAGTAAGTATTTTTTTTCTAATTCATTGCTTTAATTTAGAAAATCATTGTTTAATGAGAAAGTACAGTGGTTTTTTTTCAAGTTATAAAATGAGCCCAAGTTAACTGAATTGATTTATATCACCATCTCAGTTTCTCAACTGGAGACATGAGGAAAGCAAGGAATCTTCCTTCACTGCTACAGTTGTTGATAAAAGTTAAAGGAGAAGACATCAAAGAATTTAAAAAGTTTTTGCATCGAACTTAAAAGTTTGGGTCAGGTGAACACCCTCTTGTGAGTTTCAGTAAAGAATTTAGGGGGTGATCTTACAATTACCATAAATTTTCTTGCACATTGTATACCTATCTTTGGGAATGTAAAGGTTAATCAATGATAGGAGATAAGCAAGCAGGAAGCCCAAGAATGCATATTCAAGGAAAACATGTCTGACTAAAATTTATATTCAATTATTTGTAGTTAGAATCATACGCGTTGGAAGGGACCACTGAAGACAAAAGTCAGTTTTACCATCAGCTGGGAAAGAGGGGTAAAAAAGTCAGGTAGCCTTCTTTCCCCCCCCAGCCATTCCTATTGGAATTGAATCCTTCATGGATTATTCTGTAGGCCCATTATTTGAGTCTGAAATTGGCCCATGACACTTCAGTTCAGCCTTGCAAGTACCTTTGCATAAGAAATGGTAAAGGTAACAATCAGTATGTCTTTTTAAAGAATTAACTTATAATAATCTTGAAAGGGAAAAGAAAAGCAGAAACTGAGACCTCTTTTTGCCCTCTGAATCAGGAGACCTTTTTAGATGTGATTCTTCTCTTTGTGTGTACATGTGTATGTGGAGACGATCTTTCACCATCTTCTTTTAGGTAGCAAAAAGAATAGTAGAAATCTAGGGAAAATAAAATGTTATCACTAGGAGCTCATAACTTGTCAAGAAGTTATATCTCAGTTTTACTGAGAAATGTATTTTAAAGAATAATTTAAAGAATTTTTAGAGAAATTTAAAGAATAATTAGAACTTCTTACAAAGTGTGTGCTGTGACAGTCTTTAAAGAGGATATTATCAGCTTCAGGAAAAGCTAAACCCAGACGTTTTGTTTCTTGTATTACTAGGACATTTTGTGAAAAGAAGATTGTCTCTCTAGCAGTGTTTAAGCAAATTGGCTCCAGAGAAAGCTTAAAATGACAAAAATTAAAAAGGCAAAGGGAACCTTCTTTGTGGTAAACAAAACCACAGTTAACATATTTCTTAGTTGCTGTTCAGTTCCCACCATCCCCAGGGCTAGCTATTTCCTCCATCTGCAAACTGGGTGTAATTTTTAACTCTTACCAAGCAGTGGCTAGCTCATTTCCCCTTCCCCCCTAGCATCAAAGGAGTGCCTCTGTGAGCTTGTGAGATCCCATTGGAAAAGCAGGCTGGATGGAGATGGCTCAGGACTTTCCGAGATGTGTAGAAACTGCAGGATGTTCTCCGGAGTGGGAAAACTGGGCAGGTAAGACTTGAGTAAGGATTTTCATTTCCAGAACATGATTTTACTGAAACACTCAAGAAAGGCACATGGAATGTTGCTTAGGGTCTCATCTTTATTTAATTTTTCTTTATGTTTGGTTTGGGTTTTGGTTTTTGTTTTTTACAAGACTGAAAATCAGTTTTGAGACACGAGCTGGAGAAGAGCTGAAAATAAACAAGTTGATGTGCTCTAAGCAGTGTTTTTAGCTTTGAATKAAGGACTTGAGTGCATGATAGGCCTATTGATTGTATAATGTTCAGAYAGACTATTTTTGGTAGAAGGAACTTTCCTTTGAGGTCAGATTGAATGGCCAGAGTTCTAGATTTTGTCACTTAGCAAAATCATTACATGAATCACTGAAGTGTTTCGTGATTAAAAAGCCACTTTTCACTGGTGGAAGGCCACAGGTAGTGGGTGCTTTAATTTGATAAGCTACTTTTTATGTGTGTTTTTTTAATTGCATCTATGAAGATGAAAGCTGTGAGGAAGGCATGAAAATTAGTCCAATATAGAATAAATCCTTAAGGTAAACAATGTTGTTTTCCTGACACCATAAAGGAGTTTGAAATTTTATTTTGACAACTCTTAACAGCGTGTTTGCGTCTTAGTAAGTCAATCCCTAGTTCTATGTTTGGTTGCTTTGTTAGAGATCCTGTCCTAAATGTAAAGGAAGTTGAATGTTAAAACAAATCTGCTTTTCTCTGGGGAGGAGGGGAGAATTGTGCTTAAGGCATTTTTTTATTTAGGTAGAAATCACAAAACAAGCAGGTTCCTAATTTAATCATGGTGCAGGAGTACTGGAAAATGCAGGAATTTTATAAGGCAATTTGGACATTTTAGTGATTGTTTCATTGATTTGTAATAGTCACAGCTTGCATCACTAGGATGATACTCTGACTATAACTTTGGCCTGAGAAGGAGGTGTTGGGTTGAAAACAAAACAAACAGCGCAGCTGCTGGTTTGAAGAGTGTGTGAGAGAACATGTCTTTTTTTTTCCAGGCCATCATGATGGGATAGTTCTGCAGCCTTCTGCAACAGGCTCAGGCTGTCTACTGATTAAATAAAACAGTGCGTTAATTGCTTACGCCTTAACAAAACTCCACAGTTGCCATCTCCAGGCCTTCAGGAAAAGATAACCGAGCTGTCTCCCTTGGAATCGTTCTGTTCCACTTCTGCCAGCAGACGGCTTTATTTGTAAACTTAGCATTTTGCAGGCCACAGTGTGTGGTAATCTGGGGGCAATAATTTGGATGCTAATAATACTCATCAGAAGTTGTTATTTATTAAGCCAGCTGACATTTAGGAAGAAGAATAGCCTGAGCTTGCCAAGTGATTCTAGCTTATTGCTGAGGAACATGCTACTGGTTAGAGCATTTAATTAGCAACCCAACATCAGGGCTCCCGGGGCACTAACAGGCCTCGGCCTCCCCTGGGTCCTGCCTGCGCTCCTGCCTGGGGGCCCAGGAGCCTGTTTCAGCCCAGCCTGGGGCCATCAGTCCATGTTGGAGCTGTGTTACCAGTGTGCCTGTTCCAGTCCCAGCTGCTGTGGGGTTGACCGGGAGCCTGCCTTTCCCCAGTGACCACTGGGCTGTCCACGGGACCTGTTTCTCTCACCATCCGTGAGGCAGGCAGCAGGTAGCTGAGCAGTGCTGGCCCCGGGGTGAAGCTGCTTTCTGAGTCACTTCTTGTCCAGTCCCTCTTGGTGGTGGCCAAGCTGCAGCCACCTAGAGCAGCTTTATGGACAAAATGGAGCCAAGGAACATTTTAGTGACTGTGGATGTTCTTGCTGGAGATACTGCTGCGAACTGCTGGGTTTGGCTGCCTTGGGCTGGCAGAGGTGATGAGTTGTATTCAGCAAGACCAAAGCGCTGGCTGTGCTGTAAGTGGGAGGGTGACTCACATTTTTGCTTTACCATCCATGTGACACAGAGATGTGACTAAAGAAGCATGTTGTAAAGTGAACTTGTGAAGTGTTTTTACGCCGCCTTTAAAGTAAACAATTTATGTCCTTTTATCCTCTTGGGTAACACTAAAGATAAAAGCTCCCACTGATTTTAGTGCGTGTGGGATTGGGCTCCTGGCTGATGTTCCGTATTACTAACTTCAAATAAAGTTTTATGCTTAGGTAAAGTAAACCCTAGAAGACAAAACTCATTTTAGAGAATAACTTTACTAAAAATAAATTTGCTTACCTTTTGCTTCAGTTAGTAATGACTGCCTTATTAAAGAAATGTGGTAATTTGATTCACATATCACTCAGGTGCTTATTATAGCAGGTAACAGACTAAGAGGGATCTTTCATTCTCTTAATGTTTCTGTATTTATTCTGTTTAGTTTTGTGGGAATTGCTAGGATTATAAAAATGTAATATTTGTTTTAAACATTTTAATGATGTGTAAAACTGTGCTGTACTGCTTTCTTGGTTAAGGTGGTGCAGTGGGAAAACAGGCATTAAGAGCAGGGATCAGCAGTGTATTAGAAGTACCTCTGGCTTTTATTAGGTGTAAACTTCAGGGCAGGTGCATTTGGGTGAAATATCTTTTGAAGTGTAGAAAAGTGAGAATTCTTTTGTTCTCATTGAAATAGGTTGCAAATTATATTACTCTATATGGTATGCTGTTTTGAATTTGCTTTAAATTACATACATATAGATACGTAGCGTGATCTTCTAGATGGAACAAATTAGGTAGATAATGCAAAACTGGATTTTTTTTTTCTTTTGTACGTTTGTGTGAAACAGAATAATAGGCCTGAGAAGAAATGTTAAAAAATCTATTGTATATCTCGAGCTGTTAGTTTCCTATGGTGTTTAGCATTGTAATTCATTTAGAGTTGTGTTGGTTTTTTTTAACCTGCTAGCAGTGTATCCCTAAACAAAATACTTTTCCCTTCTTGTTTTGCTGTTATTTCTGAAGGTAGCCTTAATGACGCCTATGAAATAGTATGGGTTTTTTATTTTATACTGTTCTGCATTGATAGCAAAAGACAAAGAACCCATTGAACGCATTATTTCTATTCATAGTGACATAATTGGTCATACAAACCTTCCTGAAGTAACTAACTATTTCTTTGGTTTGTATATTTGCTGTAATATAATACATGGAAGTACCACACAGTAGTATAGCTGAAGAAAAAGCTACTTGAAAAAGATGTTTTAAGATACAGCGGATATATCTGTATTCTTTTTTTTATTTTATTTTTGCTGGGGAGCCTCAATGTACCCAATTCCTGTTGTGTACAAAGCCAGGGTATGTGACACAGGGGTGTTATCAAACCAACTGTGTTGTCTGAACAGTGTCCAGCCTGTTTGCTTCTTCTGTTGACTGTAAATAAAAAACTTTAAATCAATGGCTCTTCTTCATATAGAAACTCTTTCTCCCTGAATTATACTAAAGCATTTCTCTTTTGCAAATAAGAAAGAAGCTAAAAATGAAGAATGTAATGTTTTCTTCTTTTTTTTTGGGGGGGGGGTGGGTTGATGCAGCCAAATTTACAACTAGTTGAGTAAAAGSAAGAAACGGATTTTATGTATTTTTGCCAACTGTTGTAGAAATCCATCTGAGCTATTGCAAAATTTGTAAGAAAGAGCTCCTGAGAGAAGGAGTGAGAGCATACATACGTTTTTCTTTTTCTGATTCGTTTGGGAGGATTTGGGTTTCATTTTGGCCATCTGTGGCATAAGGAAAGTGCACACTGCCTGTGCAGTGATGGGGCAGTGGAAGGCATGTGGAGTTTCTTCTTGTTACCTTTGTCACAAATGTGGTGGCAAGAAAGAGCTTTTCTTTTTAATATAATACTTGCTCTCCTCCTTTTTCTTTTTTTTTTTTTTTCTTTGATATTTCTTATGTGTGGGTGCAGAAGATCATTGCTGTGCTTTGGCAGGTGGATGGATCTGTGAGAGAAGACTTTTCTACAGCCTCCTTGATGGGCTGATTCTGTCTTACCCTGCCCCTACTGCTTCTCTTTCTTAGGGAGCTCAGACTCCAGGCAAGGAAATTTTCCTTAAAAGCACCACTTAATTCTAATTGTCCAAGCAATCCATCGTTTTCATGTACTTAAAATTGATTATGCATTTTTGGGTGCTTGAGTCTAAAAGAAGAGAATTTGGTCTTTTTTGTTCATGAAACTAGTCTCTGTCTCTGCTAACACTGCTATATTTTCACTGCTGTGTTAACTGCTTTTGAGACAGAAGAGCAAAGTTGGAGTAATCACAGCTACTTAGTCCAGTCTGTTGTTTTTATTCTGGAGGAATATTCTATGTGGCAGGAATTCAGAGGCCATTTTAAGCCGTGCTTGGCTTTCAGTGCTCTAAGTATGTTTTCCTCTGTCCTCGGCAGCATGCAGTTAGAAGTTCTCCACCAATTTTTCTGTTGTTAAACCGTCTTCACCAGGGTCAAATTATCTCTCTTCATTAGAGACTACTGACCTTCTGATTCACTTTGTTCTTTTATGTAAGGGGAGGTTCTTCATATATCCTGTCCTGATGTATTTATACAAATGCAGAATTTGTTATTATTGTGGGAAATCCTGTAGTTCAGCATCACTGAATCAACCTTAGCTTACCTTTATCACCTTATTTTATTACTTTTTGGTACGGGGGATCCAAAACTGGATGTGGTATTCCAGATGTGTATTCCTGGAGTGCTGGCTAAAGGTGAATAATTGCTTATTAGCAGGAGCTTAGCCTGTAGATAGATATCCTTTGCCTTCCTTGCTGCCAGGGCTAACTGCTGGCTCATGTTTAGCCCACTGCCTGCCCAGACCCCCAGCTCCATTTGAGAGAGCTGTGCCCTGGGTAGTCAGTGCCCAGCCTGTCCGAGGGATTAGCCCATCCCAGGTACAGGACTTCACGTTTGTCCTTGCTGAATTCCATGAAATACATGTGTGGGGTGGCGGAAGGGGTTTGGAGGTGTGGTTCATGAGGTTGTGGGGTGAACATGCTATGTAGTCTACATTTTTATTTCAGTAGTTTAGGAACTTTGGAGTTCTTCCTAAGTCATACCTAATTTTAAAATGTTGTTATAAATCGGAATAGAATGTACAAATAATTTTAAATGTATTTTCAAATCTTGGCATACTTCATTATTAAAATAGGAAGAGAAAAAGATGCAATTTAGTGCATACGGTTTATGTGTTACTCCGTCACATGTGCTTATTTTTCTTAGCTCCTTAGCGGTTGGAGTGATGTTTAGAATGCTAGACATCTTCTAGCGAAGCGGAAGCGTCCTGGTACTAAAATGTTACCCATGTGCATATAATCTCTTACAAGCAGAGTTGTACCATTCCAGCCACCAGTACTAATTATAAATATTGTTTTAATGTTTTATCTCTGTACCTTTCTTACATTTTATGTCAATTATTGCTCTAGGTATTGCCAGGTGTCTGAAGTGGTTGAGCAAGACCTAAAGAATTGGAACAGTGGTGAGTAAATGAAATTTGGATTATATTATCTGGTATTTTCACATGCTGTCTGACACTGAAGTTTGACTGCTGTTTGAGGGATGGAATATGTGCAGTAGGTTATGCCTTTTGAATATTTTTTTCTGAGCACCAAGTTCCTGTTCAGAGCATTCATCTGACTTTTTTAAGCAGAGATTTTAAGAAGGTGAAGAGGAGGTAGTCTCAGTGACTGCTTTTGATAAGTGAAACCTCCTCCCCACCACCACCTTGACTTAGAAAATACTGAACTTAAAGTATTTCAAGCAGAATATTTCAATCTATACTTGTTGAAGGAGTAACATACAGTGACCCATTGTATTAAATGAATGACGCCTGAATCCAGACTTCTCAGAATCACACCAGTGTATACATTAAGCAATTATAAAATCACATATCATTCTAGAATACATGGAAACCTAAGGTAAGTTAATAAATTACTGCAAACTGAATTTTTTCTTTCTTTAAACCCCCAAGCTTATGTCTGTGGTTCTTAACTCCCTCTCTGCAAACTGTGGTGTCCTTTCTAAAGATAGATAATTTTGTTGATCCCCTATGCCCTGCTCATTGCTGATTCTTTGCATCCTATGTGCCACTTATGTACCTGTTGTGACTAGAGAAGAATGCAGGAAGGATCTAAGGAAGAACTTTAAAAATCTCAAACACTTTTTAAAGTGAGTTTTGTTTAGTAATGCGTTTATATTATTTGTACTTTCCTGGCTGTAGGTGTAGGCTGGCAAAGAGAGCCTTACAAATGGAGAGATAAACTCACCAACTGTTAATTGAACTTAATAGTAGTAGTAGTAGTAGTAGTAGTAGTAGTAGTAGTAATAGTAATAATAATAATACTACTTTCAAAAAGCAACTGCATTTTCTTGCCAAGAGATAGTTATTTGGAACAATGTACTATTTCTATTTCTCTGGTTTCCATAGCAGAGCCAGTTTATGTGAAATATTTTGTATTTATGGGATCTTGTGATTTCAGTGTTGCTGGCGGCAAATACAAATTTTTAGCACCCATGCATTTGGTTGCATGCGCTGTTGACTTTGGTGACCAAGAACCAAATGCAATACCGTGAGAAACTCTTGCCTTGTTGTCTTCTTTTTTGCTTTAATGACCACTGAAAATTATGTTTGTATAGTTCTTCATTTCTAGAAATGTTTAGTTAAAACTTTGAAGGAATTTACCAGTTTAGAACATTTACCTTCATGTAGTTCTATATTTATTATCTCCTTTCTATTTCTGCTTGTATTTTACCAGGAAAAGCAACTAAGTGAATTTGAAGTGAATTTGTCAGTTAATTTTGGGTAGTTCCTTCTTGCCTACTGTGTATTTACCCTCGTGTCCCCATCCTCCACTCCTGACAATTCTCAGGACTAACCTGCTGCATTCATGGTGTCATCAGTGCACAAATGGAATGAATTGATAGTTCCTGTGCACTTCCCATCCATCCACCTTATTCCTACTCCTTGGTAAGAAGGAAACTTTGTTCTTCCCTACTTTTGTAAGTGTTTGCCAGGGCATTCAGGACTCCTCAAAAATAAGTGGTACATTTTCTGGTATTTATATTAGTTAATTTAGTACTCTAGGATAAATGTTACAGGTCCTTGACCATTTTGAATCTGTGCAGTTATCGAGGATATTTTTGGTCATGGTGGATGGCAGAAAGACCCAAACAACCTTCAGATTTCCATAGAAAAATCCATGTTTTGCCCTTGCCCTTAAGTGTAGACTTAATAGGAGCCACATTAAATTTCAGAATCGTGAAAAACTGTGCAAGAAGGAATTCAAACTACATGGAACCTCATCAACCAGTCTTTTCCTTGCTGAGATACCTACATGTGTATGGATTTATGTGGCTTAATTTACCTATGTGCCAGTGTGACACATTTATTCATGCTCTGTGTAAGTTAAGTGGTCCACAATACACAAGTGTGCCACTACGTTGAAACAGATGTGTTAACCCAAGAGGTGCCACTCCAGTGTGTGTATTATGTGATCCCACAAAAAGCTGAAACTATTGTAAAGTTTCTTTACGAGTGTACAATGGACAATTCTGGTCTGTGCCTCTTCACGTGTAGGGTCTGATAATACCATATGCCTGGTGTTCAGAAGTCACTTGTCCCAAACATTCTGAAAATAAAAACTATGCTACTGTCAGGCATATATACCTATCATTTAAGGGAAATCTAAAGAAAATATACTCAGTGTTTTTAAAAGTAACTCCAAAACTTGCTTATGACTGCTGCTTGTTGGTGACTCAAGTGTGTATGAAAGTAGTCTTATAAACAACTTAATAATTCATGTGAAACAACATCTAGTTTTTTACTGACATTTAATTGCATGACTTCAAACTGAAATAATTTCCTTCTTTACAGAGCGCTGATACTTGTTAGTTTATGATTAATATGGTGGCTGTTCTGGTGGGATGCTCTGATATGAGGCCCTGATTCACCAGAGAATCAGAAGATAGGCTTAAAGGCTATTGAAATACAGTTAAAATGCTATTTGTTTAGAAACTAAGGAGATGTTTAAGAGTTTTGTTGAACAGGGAAAAAGCTGAAGCACCAGCTTTTGCTAAACTGGAACCGTGCTCATATTACAGGTTATAGTGAGATATCATGCCAAACTTTCACAGCAATTGCTAGGGCTGACAACTGAACTGTGTACTGCATGGTACTCTGTCTGGCATTGGTACATCGTAGACAGTTTATATAGCTTTATCTAACAACAAATATAGGTATTCATTCTTTCAAGTTTGATGCTCTTTAAGAAGCTGCTAGTTAAGAAATAGACTTATTAATTTAAAATTGCTTCTTGGGTAGTGTTACAGATAACGTGACCTATTTTATAGTAATGTGCCTTGGACCAGTTAAGAGGGGAGCCTTATAATGCTTACCAACATAACAAAAACACTAGCACATGCATTAAGAACATGAAGCTAACTTAAACAACGACTTGAGCAACTGTCAGCAGCAGTAGGTGGGAAGCCAATGTAGAGGGTTAAGTGTAGTGGTGATAGTAAAATTGCATAGTTAATAAGATTAGCTCTGTGTAGATCTAATATGTTGAAAGAAAATTGAAATTATAACTTTCCCTTCATAAATAAGTATGTAAATAATACAGTTCCTCTCCAGATGTGCTAATGAGCACAGCAAAGGCTTAGTTGTCTGAGTTTTCTTCATAGGCATTGCGTAAGTTGTCTTGGGGAAACATCTGAAAATAGGTAGGCACTTAATTCCATAAAAATCTTCACTTCTGTTGCAATAAAATAATTCATAAAATTGTAACTGGAAGCAAGAAAGAAACAACTGAGATAAAAACTTAAAAGATAAAATTCACTTCTGATAAGCTCTTAATGAAATCTCTGGTATTTTTCTTACTCTTTCCTCTTCTTTTTCTCCCCAAGGTTTCAATTTAATTATAAGAGCATTCACATACTCCAGACTTGTATGTGTGCTCCTTTTGTTGCAATATGAGCAGGATACAGGCTTATAACACCTTTTCTAATAAACATGAAGGATAGACTCCACAACTGTGTTAGGCAACAAAGCACCAGTTATTATATGTAAATAATATTAATCAAGAATTGACTCCTTAGTGCAGGGGTGCTAAGCTCCTTCTGGGACCCATACATCACAGCTGACCATGATCCACGGTCCAGTGGGATGTCTCACCAAAGGTCAGATGCTGCGCTAGATGTCGGTGTTGGACATCTCTAGAAGGCAGCAGGCATTAATGTGGTTGGGGAATGTTAGCCCCAGGATTCTGATGGTTGATAGTGAGACTAGTCCCTGAAGATTGGAGGTTTGATCCCCTCTTTTAATAGCTGAAGTTTCACCAGCCACTTGCCAGTATTTTTGCCACAGGTTGATACACAGGTGCAGTTCTTGGACCGTGGACTTTTGGCATCCCAGCTAATCTGGAACCTGCCAGCTGATGTGACAACTATTCTTCTGTGTTACATGAAAATAAATGTTTTGACCAGCCAGTCCAGTTACTCTTCAGCTAATAGTACTTACCTAGCTTCCCTGCATAGGGTCCTAGTTGGCACTGGAGGATGAGGGTTGTGCTTCTGGCCTTGGGAACAACTGGGAGAAACCAAGGTGAAGGAAAGCAAGCAGAGTGTCTTTCTGAAGGTCTTTCGTCATGTCGTGATAACCCACAGAGAAAGGAAAGCTGTGGTTTGCTCAAGGTGTTCTAGCTGTCATCTATGTGCTGAACTTTGTCTGCCTCATGACAGTGCTTTGTTACTTCAGGAATTATGTTCTAGGTTTCTCATGAAGCCCTGCCATATCTTAAGCCTGAAATAGAAAAACTGGCAATAGTTTTGAGGTGACTAAAAGGTTCCTGTGTGTTAATCCCATGTAGTTCACAGCATAATACAGATGGGGTCAGGGAGTTGATTTTTGGGGGTTATGTTTGGTTTGGGATATATGGTTTTGTTTATATCAGTACAGTTTTGTACTACATACATAACAACACAGAGGCAGGATGGTTTTTTTAACTCTGGAAGCCAGAAGTAGAGCTGTAGCCAGTGTTGCTGGTTTTACTTATTTTTGTTAACAGCTAGAGTAAATAGGAAGTTATATATTTGTACTGCTTTTCCTCTATGAGCAATCTCTTTTCTGTGTCTGTGCTTTGCCTTTTCTTTCTTTTTCATATAATTTATCTTTGTTTACTCCTTCTTTGGAGAACTTTAAGATGATTTTAAAGCACTAACCCAAAATTACACCCCACTTCCATTTAATAGAAACAAAAATAGCAGTGGACATTTTTTCACTTTCTTTCCTTTTGTCTCTCATCAGAGGGGAGAGAGGATGAGTTAGAGAGTCAGAAAAATATTAAGGTTTGGAGTTCTTTTCTTGGGAAGGCACTGGGAACTTTCAGGTGATGTAAACCACATTGAACTGATAATTTGCTTATGGAGCAACAAATACAATAGCTAATTTTAATTTTGTTATTTCTGGAAACTGGTGTTATTCTTGACATGGAGATGCCATGCCGCAAGCAGTGAGTAAATAGCAGTTGCAGCCCCAGGAAGGAGTGTGGTGTAGCAGATAGAGCTGCTTGTCCTGACTCTTGCATTCGATTTCCGCTTCTGTTATTAACCTGCTAAATGATATTAGGAAAGTTAATTCATTTCTTACTCTTCTTGTCTGTTTAGTTTACAAGGCCTTTTGTCCAGATATTGCACCTTAGTTCATCTCACTGTGCTTTGGTGCCTGTGGAGTCCTTCAGTTGCTACAGTATTATTATTTTTACTTGCAGAGTTTCTCTCATGCTGTGACATTAACTCTCAGGGACTCACTGTGTGACGTAGAAGCCTGAAGGCACTTGAATATTCATTATGCAAGAAGAAAGCTAGTAATACTATTCAGAGCATGGTTTAATGTTGCATCTGGTCTTGCGCAACTGCAGACTGATGCCAAAAGGGGCAGTACCGCTTCAGCCTGTTCTTTCCCTCTCTTGCATCAGCCCCCAGCCCCAAGGTAAGTTCAAGGTAAGCAGCTGATTCAATAAAAAACCCTATCTGCCTGGGAAGGAAGACTACATCAGATAACTATGCTGGCGTGGCTTGTCCTGTGGCTGAGAAATTACTAGATGTAACACAAGGGACAAAGAGGGAATAAGCAGCTGGAAGTAGGTGGGGAGAGTAGTACTGTTTCTTTCAGCAACAGGTAATAAATACACCAGATGAGACATAGCATGAAAACCTAGGCTTATTAAGAGCTGCATTTTACAACCAGATTTTGAATGTAGCAGAAGAATGGCTTGCAATGGATGTGACAGCCCGACTTCAATTCTGCTGATGTTAGTTGCTGCTGTTACATATTCTTCACTGGAAGTATTTTTTTCTAATATAGCTCTATAATTGGTTTTTCTGAAGTAGCAATCATCTTTGTGATCCACATTACAATGTCAAGGCATATTTCTGATGCCTAAATATAACTTTGATTTTATTTAGTTTTAATTTAAATTGAAGTCCACTTAATCTTGCAAATTGAGCTGACAGAAGTTGCTCTTGATGTGATATATTCTACAGACCTTGTATTCATAATTTCCCCTTTAAACTCTGTCAAGAAACTTCATTCTTCTTTGAAAATGACTTCTGTAATTGGAGTTGACTCTTTGAAGGGCTTTTTTCACCCACTGCCCTTTCTCTTAAAAATGTATGCACCAGATTAGATTGGTTTCTTTGATCTTACTTTCTTTGTGAGCTTCATGTAATAAGATCTTGTGTTGAAGGACCTGTCTTTTCTTCCCCACTCGCTCTAAGTGTCCATGAAATAAAGAGGCGTGAGCGGGACGGAGGAAGAGCGAAGTGAAATGTTGAAATGATTTTGTAAGACGTAGTGACTAACTTTAATGGAGGAGCTTTTACACACAGCCCACACATGCTCACGAGGACGTGAATATTTCCTGTCGATTGCATTCATGGGTGAGGTCACTGAGTAAATTCAGCTAAGCAAGAGGAACAGTTCAGCAGCTCAAAAAGCAAGCGTGCCTCTGAGAACACTGCAGTCCAACAGGGACCCTGGCTCTGAAGCTGTCTGTATGACTGACCTAGCCAATGATGTTGCTGCAATTTCACATCTGTTCCTTCTTACTGCCCACTTTTCTGGCAACAGCCAATCTTCATTTTTTCCATTATAGGCAGCTGCTGGAACTAAAAAGAGCTTGAGCTCATTTTCAGATGTGCTAAACAGACTATGCTTTACCTTTCTTCCCCCCTCCCCCCCCTTCTTTCTACCACATACTACAGCATACTGACTTATTTCAAAAGTGCAGGATCTGTGAGTTGCGYGCTCTAGATGTGTCTGAAGATAAGCAGATGTGTTAACTTGTGCATGCAAATAATTTCTTAGAAACGGGCCATCATAAAGTCAGGGAAAAGAGATATTCTTAAAAGAAGCTGTCTTTAAAAGAAGTGAAAGAAGAAATCTATATAGATTGGGAAGGACTGATTGTCAGGAATCACCAATATTATTGTTGAAACCCGCTTTCTACCCTGGCTGTAATTAGGATTACCTTATACAGAAAGTAGAGCAGTGCACAGAGCTCAATGGRGGAGCCAAGTATTTTATGTCCAAGTAGAACTGAACTGCTTGAAAGAAACAGTTCCTTTTTCATTTCTTGAGGCTGACTTACCATTTTTCTCTATGTCCCACAGAGGAATTACTCTCTTATATCCTTCTGGCCCTCTCTAGCTTAAGCTATTGGAGCTGTTAGATTACTTTCTAAAGCTATTAAAAGGGGGAGGTATTAGGGCCTCTAAGCAAGCTTGCAAGTAACCTGTCGATGGCTGTTCAAACCTGTGTGTCTAAATACATTGTGTAATTGAAGCATAAGAAAACAATATGTATTTTTTTCCCCAATAATTTATGCAGGCGGACTATGGAAAAAACATTCAATGAGAGTTATGAACTGAGAAGTGGGCTGCCTGGTGAGCAAATGTTACTAGCTGAACTTTTTATGAATACCAGGGAACCCCTAAAATCCCTGCTTCACTGATTTTTAAAACAGCATGAGATCAATAGGGATGTGACTTAATCAAGGACATCTACTGATACACGTAGTCAGGAATCCCTGACACTCGAGTCCTGTGGTCTGACCGTGCTGCTGCAGTTCTGCATAGGGGCAGTGCTTCCTGTAGCCCGGTAATCCCGGCAAGGTAATGCGGAAGGACTTAGGACAAAGAGCAGACAACAGTGAGAGAATATTATTGACTTTCAGTGCAATAGAATAAATAGGAGGAATGGATGGGAGGAGGTAACGTATCTGACCCAAAGGTGAATGTCTTCTTATGCTATACATACCTCCTAAAATGCTTCAAGATGCCCATGAAAAATGTCTTTAAAATTAGTATCTTATTGTTCTGAAACATTAGAATGGTATTCTGGTGAAATACGGTTAATATTCCTCATAAAATCGGATATTGCTGTAATTGAAAACAATTGCTATACCAAATGTAGGCAGCTGATTTTCTTTCATTTTGCACTTTTTATATCACATTTTATCTCCCCCCCTCCCCCCGTCCCCCCCCCCAAATAATTTTGTCTATTTCATAGAAGGTTGCAATTGTCCTTTACTGGATCATTTTTAAATCTATCTCTTAGACAAATAATACCGGAAGATATATATTTTTGTAAAGATTTTTTTGGGGGTAAAATTTAATGCAGTAGAAAATGAAAAAGTTCACAGTCTCTAAAGAGTTGTAGAATTTATTAAATGAGGAAAAAATCCTTCCCCGCAGATAATTATTTTTTTCGTGTATTGGGAAAGTTGACGCTGAGAAGAACAAAAAGAAATTCTATACTGGAGAGGTTGAAAACATCCCTTGAAATCCAACTAGTTTTCCAGATTGCATTGAGCATATTTCTCTCTGGAAATTGGATACTGTTCATATCCCTTCCTGAAACTGTCAAATCTGTTAGGAGTATGATAATAAAGTGCTCTTGCATGCACATATGTCAAGACAACATTAGATTTAATGCAGTTAAAGCATTTTCTAGGTCTGCCTCCCTGGCATTCTCACCCATCCATCCTCTGATGGCTGGTTATCAAGCTGATTTTCTTTGTTACTGAATTTTTTTTTAATGACTGTTTTCCTGGCAGCTGGAAGGACTCCACCTCAGAGCTACTGCTAGCATACCAATGCTTGTGAAATACAGAGGGGATGCTGCTTAGTCTACACATGCAGTATCTAAGTGAATCAGAAGAGAATTGACCAAATGCCGTGACTCTCGCTTGGAAAGTCCTTATCACACTTATTTTTACTTCTTTTAATCACCAGTTTGTGTGTACAGTTCTTTCTTATTAAAGGAAATCAGTGAACAGTAATAGCACACTTTAATTGGTGCTACATTTCAGCAAATTATTTCAAAAATTCATCACTTCTGTTTCAGGATGCTATTCAACTAACAGTGAGATGGGAATTAGGATTAGCAGTGCAAAATCATAATTTTTAACATGTTTTGTGACAGTCTGAGAGATTGCTATGTTGTTCTAAGTCTGAATGTAGCTTGTTGGCATTCACGTCTGTCCTGTATTCTGACACTCTCGCAGTGGTCTGTGTTCACTGCTGTGCCTGTAGCAGCTCACCTGTCACTCTTATTGATGAACCACTGCAGGTATATATATATGCTGTGCCAAGTATATATATCTGCAGAAGGTGTTCGTGGTGAATCAAGACCTTTCTCTGTTCCATCTTGGTTGCGCTATGGAACAGTTCACTGCAGGCAGACCAGAAATGAAAGTGAGGTAAATAAGTAAATAAAAGCTCAGAGGAAATAGAGTAACTTCTTAAAGCATTGAAGGTACTAGAGATGATCAGCCTTATTAACCTGAAATGATGTGAAATGACATTTCATGAGATGATGGTCTAGCAAGGCTATAACTTAAAAGCTATTTCTGAGCCTAAAGATGTGAATAGATCCTTAGTGCTGTTTTCAAATGTGCCTGCAGGCACAGCTCAGAATTTCATACCTACAGAAAGCCTGTTGGGAGTCTTAGGTGTTTCCAGGTATTTGAGTAGCCTTAAAAGAAACCTGATTACATTGGCACACTTTTAATAATTTTACCTGTTGGAGCATCAAATAGCTCTACATGAGCAACCTTCTAATGCTAACTGAGTTTGATTCAGGATGATTATAAAGTGTAATTAAGATACTTTTGAAGTGTTTTGCAGTCATCAGAGAAAAGGAATTATTTAACTGATGAATTCTTGGCTAACATTGTGGAATGTAGTAATAGGTGTCTCTAATTGTGATGGTCTAAGGAAACATCTAGAAAGGAAAAAAAAAGGGGGGGGGAATTTCAGATACACAGGCCTTCTTCAGTGATATTCTGGAAAAGGGAAAAGCTTCTGCATTCACTTACGAATACCAAAGTCTCAATTTAGCTGTTAGAAACACTTCTCTTTTAAAAGTTAACTTTGTGGAATTTCAGAAAGGTTGGTGAAAATTAGAGGATCAGATTAACAAAGGGATGAATAGCAAACAAAACAGTTAAAAAAAATAAAAGCCAGTGGCTAGAGAGTTCTTAAAGAAACAAAGGTTGAAAGCTATTAATTCCCTGGATCCCATAAGGTAAATAACACTTGTTGTTCCTCCCACACCCTAAGATGGGAGCTAGTAAACTCTCAGGTGTCCAAGTGTGAGGCACGTAATCTGTTAAGAGTATTGCAAGAGCTTCTGAGGAACTTCCAAGGGTCATGGTGGTGTCACCTCAGACAGCATTGTGCCCAACTGCTTAGGTAGCATAACACTGGGGTAGAAAGCATAGAAGAGAGCACAGAGCAAAAATACTTCAAAAACTGTTTCATTAAGTCGTTTTAAAACTAGACTGTAGAAAGGATGAGAAATTAACTTTATGAGACATTAACCTGGTGCACTGGAAGAAAACTGCAGGGCTCACTTGCTTTCTCAGGCCGTGAGATGTTCAGGCTTAGAGATTTACAAAATTTATTACAAAGAGTTCCTCTCCTCATGCTGGATGCTGATGATACAGAAGATAGTACAGCTCCTGCTCTGGAAACCCTTATGCACATTGCTTAGATGTATGAGAATTCCTTCTGAAGGTGAGAATCTCCTGTGAGTACACAGAGGGAGAGACATCCATAAGTGTCTGTGGAAATGGGACTGGGACTGATACTGAGCTGGGTATCGCTTTGTTCCATTTTCACTTTTTCTTTTGGGAAAAAAAAAAATAAATGTTACTTCTAGCTTAAATCCACTGAAGTATTTTGTGTAAGCAAAGAACTGAGTTTGCTCAGCTATTACAATACTTCCCTTTTTGTAAAAATATTATTAATCTAAATGGGGACTTTGATTCCAGTTTTTTCCTTCTTAATACAGGCCAGCTGAAAACTGCCAGCTTCGTAATGTATTATACAAAAATTCTATTTTCACTTTGAGTGATTCACTCCATATTTGCCATGATTGTGGTCGTACCTTCCTCCAGGATTGTTAAATTTATGGACTAGAGAAATTCTGAAGCCTTTGCCCCCTCCTTATGATCGATGTTGTGACAGAGCAGCTGATAAGCTCTTTGAGCTCAGCCCAGTTGCTGAGGCCATCAGCTTCATTTAGGGCTTGTTCTCACAGCTTAATAACTGGGTTTTGGTGAGAGCCATTGAGTCAGATGCAGTCCATTTGTTCTGCTAACAGCCCAGCTGTGGATATGTAAAATCCCCTTTCCCTGTTGCTCCTTGCAACAACAGGTTTAATTGTTACAGGCTCATAGGAACCAATTAGATTAACAGATGTTAGAGGGAGCCAGTTTCAGGTCTTGGTGGGAAGCAGTAATTTGAGATGACCTGTGTAGGGGCTTGCTGACACCTAGGTGATGAGTGTCTGGCTTTGAGGATGTGGGTGCCATGAAAATTGCGTCACTTTTCTCCCCTGTTTGCTGAGGTCAGATGGGGATGTTTGTAAGAATAGCAGCCAGAGCACAATCTTACTTATTTTAGCAAATAACGGCATACTCTTGAAGCTCATCCTTGGTTTTGTGTTTCCCTTACTGCATTCAGCTCTGTGGAACCCTTAAATGCATGCTTGCTTGAGTCTGTCTTGTGGAGAGAGTTTACTCTGGG
The DNA here is from genome assembly GCA_030449065.1 of Oceanodroma leucorhoa. NCBI lineage: Eukaryota > Metazoa > Chordata > Aves > Procellariiformes > Oceanodroma > Oceanodroma leucorhoa. Next base: position 4,940,177 of record JASVER010000041.1, on the reverse strand, counting down.
GTCTTTTTGGGTTTCCTTATTAAATGACAAGTTAGTTAAAATGCGGAACATCATCAAAATATGAGGTGACAGGGATCTGTTAGTTCATCTACTTAATCCATTGCTGAACCAGAATTGCTTCCTGCTGGGTGCAACCTGAGAGAAAGTTTTAATACTTTCAGTGTTGGAAATGAGGATAGGAGAAGCTTTTTTTCTTTTCTTGTTCCTCTGCTGACTTAAACTGTTTTGGTTATTGCTGGAGTAGCATTATATGCTTCAGACAATGGTTAGGATTTACAGAGGTTTATGTGAACGTTGAAAGGCAATTTGTTTGCGGCCATTGCTTTTCAAAAATTTAGTTTTGAGGATGTTCAGAGGAGCTGAATTGTAAAATGTGTAAGTATGTTTGTATTGCAAGCACTTGTATGCTTTCCCTCTCCCCTTCCGATTTAGATAATGTTGATTCTTACCTGACCACTTGCATCTTGAATAGCATTTGAATGGCCTTGAAGTCATATAACARAATAACAGTTTTTAACAACAGAGGCCTGGCCAACATTTTTTTTCTGATATTACTCATTAAATTTATTTGGTTGGTAAAAAAGGCAGAAAATTTAGCTTCACCTGTGTTCTTGCAGTTTTTTGACTTGTTCCAGCTTATTTGTAATGTCATACCATTGCTATCATAAGCTGTCCAATAAATAAATACTTTTTTTTCTCTGAAAGGAAAAAAATGGGAGTTCTCTCATTAGTGAAAGTACACAATGAAGAAGACATGTTGGAATTCACGTATGTGGATCTTAGTGCACTGTCACTAAGAAATTATCATGAAGAGATGAAAAGCTCTTTGGTAACAGTCTCTTGCTTTTTGTGCAACAAAATCTGATACCTGTGACCGAGGGTGTCACCTGCATGCTTCATGTCTGGATGCATATATGTAAAACGGCAGATTCCTTTCCCCCTCACAACAGTAACGAAATTGTAAAATGTAATTATGGGCACCGGTGCAAAGGTTCCCAAATGTATGACTCAAGGAAAACACCAGATATGACTCATGATAAAATCACAAGAGCTGGAAATCATCTGAGTTCCCTTAGTTTCGATTGGTATCGGCTATAGTTGTACATTTCTTTACAGGATCATGCTTGTAGATTCACCTAGCAGCATATTTTTGTGGTGCTATCCATGCTAATAAAAAGGAAATTAATATCACTGGGAACTCTGGAGTGGTATTTTGATGATGGAACTTTGTTTTCCATGCCAGGTGATGAAATTATAAGTATTGATTTAAGTAATTATACCCATCCTTCACTAAGGGACAATATAAGTTTGACGTTATATTGGTTAAACATAAGATATTAAATAATGTGACACAGATCTTTACAGGTTGATTCATTGGAAGCTAGTGTATTGTAAAATCTCATGTATTTAATAAAAGGATCACTTTCCAAAATAGGTCCATAAAACTGAGCTTTCGATATTCATATGATTATTTCCATTCTTGTCCACGAGAGATGAGAGTCGGAATGGCAGACTCTTAGATGAAGAGAAAATGAGTCCATTTTCCACTTGAGTTTAATCTATAGATCAGTTCCATATTCTTAGCTGTTTGTGTGTGTCTGTTAGTCCTGCTTCCTAACTGGCAAAGGGTGCAGTGATGCAGTGTTTATTGTAAGGGTCCAGCAATTTGCAGCATGCCTAAATCAGTGAGAATTAGATGAAGTTATGTCTTTTGTCAGATTTTCCAACCAGGGTGGCCTAATCCACCCAGGTTTTTTAGGCATTTTTAAAATGTTGGCTGTGTTCAAACTTGGAATAATCAGCACAAGTGTAAGAGCTGTTACATGATCCACCTGGATTTAATGCTTGTAGTGAGAAACAGCTGTGGCTTTTTCAAGAGCTATTCCTATGATGTTTGTGTGCATGCAGTTAAGTTTGAACGAAGCAAGGTTATCTCCGTATCTGTAGTAACACAGGTATACCTCTGTCCAGAGTCCACTGAAGGTAGGTGGAAAAAATCCAGTTGGCTTCAGTGAGCAGTGACTACACCCTTAACAATGGAGCATATGTTTAAACGCACCTCATCCTAAAAGGCTTTTCTAGAACTTCACAGAATTTGGCATGTTATTTGAAAAAGCCTGCAAAAAAGGTTGTTACTAGAACACTATTAAATAGTTTTATTTCTTTCACCTCATTATATTTGAGGCATTTTTTTCACCTCTAGAGTCTATAAACCACAGGGTTAAAAGAGGCCCAGAGAGAAATGTAATAAATATTAGCCTCAGATGTTTTAGAAGTCTTGGAGGAGAGCAGAGATAGAAAACAGTAGATAAAACATTGGACCTTTTGTTATTGCCCTAATTATTTTTGGAACAAAAGCAGTGGTGTTCTTTGGGACATAAGTGTATTTAGGTGGAAAAATCTGTAGATTTGTCAACTGCTCCAATTCTCCTGCTTTTTAATTTCTAAATAGTTTTAGGTAGTGTACAGCTTACAACTTCATTTGTTTAAATTCTGTGATTTGCGGAAGAAGAGAAAGAGCTAGTCAGACTCAAATCTATATCTAAAAGCCTCAACGGTCTGGTGTTTCTATGGCATAGCCTAGAACAAAGTCTGTTGAGTAAAACATTTATCATTCGATCTAAATTTATGATAACAGAATAGATGTTTTTGCCATGGAAAAGTTATTTAAACAGTGGTGGAATGGAGTTGGTTTGATGTTTACTGAAGTGTGATGAAGTACATACTGTAGTAAGGATCATATTATTTTAATTAAATGGATGCACAAGTCTTTGTGATCTTATTATTCTGATCATCTTTTGATAAAGGTCTAGACTGAGTTTTCCAGTTACTAAAGCATTTTGCTGACTTGCGCATGATGGCTTGCAGTTGCACAATAAGGGTTGATGGCAGCTATGCTGATTAACCTACTGCCTTTATAATTTTAACAAAATAAGAGGCACTGTCCCTGATCGTTATCATCATCTTTAATTCTCAAATGTTAGCATTAGTGTTATCTAGTATTACTGTTAGCTATAGCTGGACAGAATTGCCTGCTTGCTCCTTTTAAAAGGTAAATTGAATTGTGCCCCTTTGTTCCAAGGGGGAGCTCAGCTTTTGGTACAGAGCAATCCTCGGTAGGTGACTTGTCCTTTCTAAAGCACAAAAGGCTAAGGGGAACTGTGGTTTTGTAGAATGAGAAAAGAAACACTTGGGACTGTAAATCACACAGATGTTTTGTAAGTTGTGTGCAGCATACTGAATACTACTGAATCAGGAGTAGATTCCAGCCTTTTCTTTGCTGAGTGGAAAGCCTTCCTGCGGTGGTATTCAGAGAAAAGCATTCAGTGTTGCTTAACTTCTGCTTCTTTTCAGCCGTAGTAGGAATATCCTCTGGAGTTTGCAGTGTTGTAGAAACTATAAATTATGTAGCTTCTGTCAGTGCAGTATTCTAGCACAGTATTTTGTTTACCCATAGCTGCCACCTTKGAAATGCAGAGTTGCTTCCTGCAGTTCTTCATTGTTCTGTTGTATGCTGACATTTACATGTTACAAAAAATAATTAATACTCAAACACTAATTTTAGGTCTGAGGGGCAATATGTAATTCTTCCTCTAAAAAGAGGGTACTATTGCGACTTTAGTGAGAGCAACAACTTTTATTCTGTGGTGGTGTAGGACTGGAGAGGGGACAATGAAGCTTGATCTGTAAGTTAAGAGGTTCTTCCTGAAAGTGAGTGGTGGGTTTGTTGTTTTTTCTCATCCCAGGATTAATAAGAAAACAGTAGTTCTTGGAAGAGTCTGTTGTCTCAGGTTTTAAGTCTTACTGCTATCCTCCTCACATTTTAAAGATGACTTTTAGCTCAAAAAGGGAAAGGAAAATAGAGAGGTGCTGAGCAGATGGGAGGCCGAGGGATAAGCTCCTATAGCAACAGTTTGAATGTTGGTCAATAGCAGGTACACAATGCTTATTTGGAAAAGGGTATTGGGGCAAGACTGTTTTCAAATGTGCTTTCATCGAATCTCTTTCTAACTTGAGTGAAGTATTCTCCAGAATAATTTGCAGTTGTTTCAACTTGCCATTTACTAGCTGATGCTGCCTGATATCAAGCTGATGAAGAATTTTCCATGAACTTGCTTAAAACCTGGAACTTTATAAAACCAGTATTTTTCATAGGTGTGTACTACAGACTTTGACAAGAATGGAATTGCTGGTGCAAACAGAGTCAGATTTATTTGCTCTGAAGCAGCCAACAGGGAAGTAGCTGGTCCCCATTTCAGCCGAAAGCCTTGAGCTGTGCCCTTGTTCACTGATACTAGGTCAAGATCTTGGAAGTCTTTTCAGTATTTCAAGTGATTATTCTTAACTCTTGTGATGCTGGCTCTTGGAGGAAAGTTTGAATGATTTCTGTTTCTCATATAGACTATGGCTTTTAGCTGTAGTCCACGGGGGGGTGTGTGTGTGTGTGTGTTTTGTTTTATGTATTTTTGGGTTGTTTTGTTTGTTTGTTTGTTTTTTCTACCAGCAGAATTCAAAAACTTTTTGCAGGAAGGGAYGATAGCTGTCTGACGGACAAAAATATATTGTATGCTAATGCTAAAAATCACTAGAAATACTTCCAAAAAAACCTTCCTGCTACGTTGGTTAGAAAACTGGGTCATCTGTGTGCTTCATTACTGTGGTTTGATTTATATTGCCTAATTGCAGCTAGATTTCTGGGACTTTAGAAATGTTCATTCCATTAGGAAAAGCAGTAGTTCTTTGTTTAAAGAAGAAGAAAAATTTCTGGCAGGAGGCAAGGAAGGCTGTAAATACTGCCTGCATGGGACCTGTTTTGTGTGTGTACATCTTCATAAAATTGTCACTGAAAAATAAATGCTTGTATGCATACTCAGAGGCCATTGTCATGGGTTGCTGGCTGGAAGCAATTTGAGTCCTTGAATAAACTACAGCAATCACTGAAGTTGGGTTCCTCAGTACAATGTTTTGTTTGATTTTTTTTTTTTTTTTTTAATAAGAATAGGGTGGCTGCATTCATTCTTCAAGAGAAACAGAAAAATATTTGATGAATTTGATAAAGGGACTTGGCAGGGTTTCATTTTATAATAAAACATTATTTGAAAGTTTGGATGTGTGAATCATATATCTTAGTTTCTCTTTTGTGTTCAAAGGACTTCTTTGGAAAATAAAGTTAGATGCCTTTGCTTGAGGGCAGTGTAGGATAGGATAGCCAGATAAATGTTGGTCAAGTCTACGTTGGGTGAATTTTCATTAAATTTTAGTGTGTTGAGTTCTGTATCTCATTTTGTGCTGTAAGACCTTATGGATAATGTCTCTGCGGTGATGGGCATTAATGTCAGACCAAGCCTTAGCTCCCTGTTTTGGCATGCTGATAGCATATGAACAGAATGCTTGGCACTAGGAGGAGATAGTGCAGCCCAATGGCTTGACCGCTGCTGGTGAGTATCAAGGGCTGTCTCTGGTACGTGAAAGTGATGATTTATGGTATGGGGTCTTCTGCAACACTTTTACTGGGTATGCTGTTGTATGTGTTTGTGTTAGGGCAGCAAATCTGTGTTGTTGTGTACAATTCCTCTGTGGATATCAGAGGTTGCAGGGAAAAAATTGTGATGAAAGAAATTTTTAGATCGTCTCACTTCTGTAAACTTCCTGGTTGTTTGTATTAATTTTGGAGGAGACATCTGGAAACCCTGGCTCCAAGAATGTTAAAACTCACCAGGCAGCCATTAGTAAATGTACAGAGGGGAACATCTGCAGCAACCACAGGATGGCTTTCTATGCCTCTGCTTGAGACCTAGCTTCTATGACAACTTCACTTACAAGCTATCTGTTAAGACTTTGATGTAGAAGAGAAGACAAGCAGATGTAAGATATGATCCTTCTGAGTTATTAGTGGATATTACAAAGCAACAGAGATACAAGTGGCTTAGCAGCTGTTTCCAGTTAGCCATAACTTCTTGTGTAACTTGGTGGTGATGCCTTAATCCAGGAGGGAAAAGTATGGGTTACTCTTCCACTAATACAACCTAAATATTTGTGCAGAAGAAAAATGATGATGCAGAGCATTATCCTGTGAGATTGTAGTTCCCAAACATAGAATCACTTTAAAAAAAAATAATTGAAAATTCATCTCTGTAGGGTAAGGTGGTTACATGTCACATCTACATGAGCTATCTGCATGATCTTTTCTAGGCCATTAGTGTCTTTCTATTTCATTRTTTCATCCACTTATGTGCTTTCTATTTTCACCATGCTTTCTCCCATCTTCAGATAAAGCACAGCACACTTTCTCAATTTGTCTCGTTTTCCTCATTAGTTTGTCATCATTTCCCTTTGTTCTTCCAACGCCAGCCAAACTGGAGATATTTGCTTATTTCACCTATAGCTAAATGTTATGGATCTCAACAGTGAAGGGGAAGAATTACCAACAAGATGGGCAGGATGAGGGACAGGGAGAGCTTCTGTAGTTGCTCCAGCCTGAGAGTACTCATGTGATGAGTTTTGCAAAACATCGAGTCAGCCAGCAGCTTTTGTTTCCTCCAAACAAAAGCAGAGCTTTTGTTTGGAGGAAAAGGTACATGATTACAAAGAACTGACACCTTTGCTTAGAGACTGAAAAAGTTTGACTGGTTTTCTAAAAGTTAATGCAGGATCTTTTTGAGAGAGGAGATCTTGCAGYGGAAGTTTGTCTCTTCCTGAGGATATGTTACAGAAATGAGTTGACAGGCAAATAGGTTGAGTATGTGTGAGACAAAGTGTTAAGAGCATCCACTGGCAAACCATTAACTACTTGTCTTGTCTTGCTACCATTCTGGTTCAGTGGTCCATGTTATGATTATACTGGTAGACCAAGATCAAATACACCCCTACAGAAGTGTACAATGACTTGTATAGTCTGTTTTTTAAGTACCTGTGAACTGGATCTGCATTCTTCTGCTTTATTTATCTGCTAAAGTGTTCTCATACTAGCTATTGAAGGAGGCAATTTAAAGTTTTGATGAACATGTCAAAGTTCTTCCTATTCTCAGTTCTTGGCTTTAAGTGCAATTTTCAACAACTCGCAAAACAGCATATGGAAAATTTAAATTAACCTTGCATCTTTCCTATTTAAAAGAGAAATCTGACTTCAGGCATCAGCTTTTTGTGTAAGGAATTATCTTTACTTGCCAAAAGATAGTCTTAAAAGGTAGTTTTCCCTTGCTCTTAGGGTAATATCAACAACATGCATGAATGAAGAGCCTGTGAATTGCACTTTGTGGGGGAGAGGCGAGTGAGAGGGGAGGGGGAGGTAAATAGAAGTATCCCTCTTTTTCTCTTTCCCAAACATTATAACTCTAGAAAGAAGCTATTTAGACAGAAATTGAGAAGTATAGATTAAAATGGCAATGAAGCAGAACAGGAAAACCAATTCAACACACACATAAGGAGCTCAATTTTTTTTTTCCTAGAAGGACAGCTACCAACCAAGAAGTGAATTAATGTTGAGCTAGAAAGGCCATTAAAATATTATTTTCACTTCATGTTAAAAATAACATGTCTAATAGCTGAATACAACTACACTAGAGAAGAAATTTTATTCAAACTACTGTACATATTTTTCATATGTCACTTTCTTTTAACTCTGTGGGATTAGAGGGGATGTATTCTCTATATGTTCTAATGAAAGTGTGCAAGCAGTGCAGTAACACTTGACTGAATTGGGTACATTTTGAATATTCTTTTCAAATTCGTTTCAAACATTTGCCAGCACTAGCTGATGGCTGCAGTTGAAGAATAAGGGCTTTTTTTCAGCTTTGCGAATGGTGTTTTTCAGAATGCGGACGTTGGAAGCATTGAAATTCAACTTGCAAGGACTCTTCATAGCAAGAAGAGTTCTCTCAAAAGGTTTTTGTGGATTTTTTTTTTTTTTTTTAATCTTTAATCCTGCAAAACAGAGATTCATTGCTATAGACGCAAAACCCAGGCACATTAGTATTCTTATTATGTAAGTAAGGATAATTAAAAAAGAAGCATATTCTTATAGGGTGTTACATGAATGATGTTGGCATTACGAAAAAAAAAGAAGTTGTACTTTTCCTCCTGTGACTGCCAGAGGCCTCTGTTAAGGAGAATGAGGTGAATTGCTGAGAAAATACCCCAAATATACTGTGTAAAGCTTCACTTTCACATAGAATCTTCCTCTCTTTGGGCGTGCTAACCTATTAACCTTGGCCTTTTGGCATCAAATGGCAGCTTGGCCTACCCCAGAGCACTTCCCGTGTTGTCATATACTATGCACAAAGATCACTTCTTGCCAGTTAGCTCTACCCTACACAAGCCCCTTTATTACTTTCAAGATTTTTCTGCAAAATCGATTCTTCAGCCTGTATTACATTGTGAAAGACCCTTCTCTCTTTTGCCTGCGTGACTGAAACAGGATTTGTTTTAGAGGACTTCTTAACACGTGGCTTAAGTAAGAGTATTCCATCAGAAAATGTGGGTTTTTTCCATTTCGGCATCCTTTTTTTCAATCTCTGTGGCTAAATCAGTGCTAAAAGCTTTTACGAAATCTGGCAGTATAATTTATGATTAGACCTGAGAGGTGAAGGCTAACTCAGCAGTGTATTGCACATGAACAAGCACTTAGAGTTGTGAGTTGGAAAGGCAACTTCTCTGGCACAGAGGCAATTTATGACATTTTTAAAAGCCTAGAGAAACTGAGACAATACAAAAAAATATCAAAGGCTGGAATATTTCATGCTCTGACTTGTAATTTTAATTGTTTTGGGGCTTTTGTTGTTCTCACATGCCAAGTTAGCAGCAAAAGCTGCAGCCTTTCTTTTAAGCACATTTTGAGTTAATTTGACAATCTTTTTGTAATGCCTCTAAATCCAACTTCCTGAAAAGAAATGCTTGCCTTTGGACTGTCTGAACTCTTCTAGGAACAGAGTCGACTTTTTCATCCCAGCGGCGTGGTGGAATAAGGGAGTCAAACCCAAGTCCGCATCAGATTTTTCTCTTACAGCTTTGAGATCTAAAAAATGGCTGAGTTTGCTCCTCCTTATAAAGTATTCTGGGAAGTGGGTTGAACAGGTTAAATCCTGTCTCTGCTGGAATTGCAAGTAAACTCTTACACATCTTTCAAGTCTATATTCAGTATTGTTAGATTAGGGTTGAAACCTATTTTGTCAGACTACTTTCAGGTCCCGCATGAAGAATAGGAATACAGCTGGTTGTTTGGTCCTGGGCGGTCTTGGGAAAAAAATGGACTACAAGGAATGTTCTGCTGAATTTCCATGTCCTTCCCTTTCTGACCTCCAATTTCTTTGTTGAAATACTTTGTTGGGAGGTTAATTTCTTGGGATTTCAATTTTTGAATCAACCTTCTGGGCATCTGGCTTAGAATACGGTAGGGCTTCCAAACTACCCACGAAATATTTTCATGTTAGCAAAATCTTGTCATGACAAAATGCATGTGCTAATGAGTAATTAGTTCTGAAAATAAGTGGCAGTTGAATAGGTCATTACATGAATTAGAACCATGTGACAAACACATCTGAACCATGTATTTTGGCCAAACAGGCAGTGAAATCTCTGCTTCAGACTCATGGACTGAAATAATTTTCCTTGTCCCTTCACTTCCCCATCTAACACTTTCATTAGACTTCATTTATTTCTCAGCTCACATCTTTTTTATTTTGAAAATAATTGGGTAACTGACTCCAGATATTTTACCAACAGATTAGTGGGTAATAGCTTTGTTTCAAGCAGATTTTTATTCTCTGTTTCACAGCTGAGTCCATAAATAAACTTGCACAATCTGCAATTTAATCAAGCTTAATCTTTCCCCCGGCACCCGCAGGAACTGCCAGTGATGCAAACATTTGGGAATTCTAATTGTATATACAGTGTTACCTAAATCCTTTTATCTCTCTCAGAGAAATTTTTTCCTGTCTGTTATCTGAAAACCAAATTACTTGAGTTAGTATGAGCTCTTCCTGAAGGGAAAAAGGAAAACATAATTTTTTTTTTTAAAAATACAAATTTACTAATGCTCTTATTATTTGCTAGAAGCTGAGTCTTGTTGCTTTCTTTACTGTGTGCACTTATAGATACTTACAGATGTACTTTGTTTTTCTATACAATATACACTTGAAACATTTATTACATTTTTTAATTACATCTTTATTGCGGTTGGAACTTCCAGACGTAGGTGTTCACGTTGATTCTTTAAAACTCTGAGAGGACACATTTTGCATTTAGGATTAGTATACCCAACTCACATGACTGAGAGTAAAGCTGTTTTCAATTATGTATGTAATAATAAAAGCACTCGGCACTTGACAGTCTAGAAAGAAATGGAGGTTCTCAACGAGTATATTTTACCTTCCAAGAGCCCAGAGAAGCCTCCAACAGAGGCCTCCTCTCATTAATCCCATGTCAGGATTTAGTGTCTGATGTTCTGATTTCAAAAGTGCTCTGCCCCCAGAAAGCATCCTGCAATAAAATTAATGTCTTAAAGATAAGAACAACAGGCTGAAACAAAGTAGATTGCTGGAACTGGATGACTAAACCAACTGGAAGCTCATTCTTTGAGAGCTTGCTTGGACAGTCTGTGCATATTTAGGTTGTTTTAATGTGCATGTGTAGCTGCAGTTTCTAACTATTGAGCTCCCTTGAGGAGATGAGCTTTGAGATGGGACTTGGAGGATAGTCATGATAGATGAGGTCAGGAAGAGAGTTTGGGCCAAAAAGGCCCTGAATGCAGCATAAGATGAATGTGATGCAAGAATCTTTCATTCTTGCTGCAGACCGCTCAGTGTGTGGTGGGGTTTTTATTGCTTTTCCTTTTTCCCCCAGCACACAAGTCTAATCTGTCAGCTGGTGTGATGAATGGTGCTAGTCTGTAGCTGGAGCAGTGTGGCAATCCCTTCCCCGCTCCAGGACGCTTCATGCTGCAGATCTGTCATGCAGACCCAGCTCTGTCCAGGAGGATCATGGAGGGGGGAGAGAGAGAGCGAGAGACACATACAGCCAGATCTGTACGTCTGTGAAATAAGGACTAAACTTTGGGAACCTAAGTTGTGCATGTCTTTCTGCATGCTTCAGGATGATCGGTAGCTTCATGTTTACAATTAGCATCCTTGCACTGAGCCCATGGCATGGGGGAATCTGCCCTCCCCAGGTCTCTCTGAAACTTTGGGGGGGTCTCACCCAGCACCAGGGTTCTCCGACGGGTGTCTTGGGGCTGGTGAGACTATGAGGCTTCTGGTGTGCCAGCACCAGGGTCACTGGCTCTGGTCACAGCAGCCCTCCTGCTCAGTGTTGGAGCCCAACAAAGGCTGGGCTATTTCATCCGGAGCCAGAGGGGCTGCTTCTCTGACCACCTCGCTGCCATTACTATCAAACGCAAGTGTTAAACTGGGAGCTGGATCACTGACCCCTTTTTTGAGATGGGCTGAGATGTATATTTTTGTAAGAATTGTCAGGGTTTGGGGTTGGGGTGGGGTTGGCAGGCTGTTGTTTAGGAAAAAATGGCAGAAAGAAAACTCTTCAAAACTTTGTCTGGAGTGTAGTGTCTGAATACAGGTTCAGTTGTAATGTGGGTAAAGAAGGAAGAACTTTTTAATGAAAACAGAAGGATTATTTTTCTAGTTTTAATCTTGAAGTGGGCGGGGTGCCCACTGGGTACAATTGGAACAGTGTGACTGAACTACAGAAAAATAAGAGAGACTAAATAAAACTATATTGTTTTTAAACAGCATAGATATGAGACAAACAGTAAAGCTGAGTTCTTTGTGGGGAATGTACTGCACAACAGCCTGTGAGTCACTGAAACATTGCTGAAGTGAAATAGTTTCAGCGCATGACTCCAGAGTTGCGACTGTGAACGAAAAAATACCAATAGTTTTGCCATCTTTTCTGGAAGAAGCTTCTGTTTCTAGGGGCCCTAATTGGTGGGGAGGTTTAAGCAATTGTGAAACATTGCTTGTCTATAAACAGAGATAATGGCTCAGCTTTAGGTAAGCCAACACCATTCTTTCTTATAAAGCTTTTGATATGTCACGCTGTAATTTTTGTAATAAATATCCTTCGACTTGTGACGCTGAAGGCCACTATCTGAAAAGAAGGGGGAAGTCTTGCTCTCGTCCCCACCCACTCTGTGTTGTGTGGGCCTGCCCCCTTCCTACTGCCAGCTGGAGTGCTTCTCATCTTCACTAGGAGCCAGCTCAACTTGCTCACTGAGAAGATGCCTGTGTGGTTGCTTCCTGGGTTTTCTTTCCTCCCCTTCTCTTTTGGGTTAACTTTTTGCTGGGTTGATGGATTCAGTCACCCCATGGAGAGAGCCAGTGGCCACCAGAATGGTCAAGGAAAGTGGAAGGAAAATGTACCTGGGAATGGGAAGAAAAAGGTCAGGTTTAGCCTCCAAGGAATCCCTGCTGGGCTGGTTCAGCTGTAGCATCTAAGTTCATTCTTCACAATAGTGCACGTGGACATTTTAAAGTAGCATTGCAGATGCAGAATGAGGGAGCTTTAAGAATGCTGTCATACACAGTTTTAAAAGGTAAGGAAATGCCAAATTTGAGGTTGCTTGTGCAAAATAAATTCTATAAACTTCTAGGTGCTTTTCACCTCTTATCATTAACACCCAGTTGCTCTGCCTGAGTAAGCTGGTTGGGGTGCCCCCCTGGACAGACCCTATCTGTTTCTTCATCAGTGAGTCCTGTCTCCCTGATCCAGACTCTCCATTTTCTTCTAGCTTACTTCATTCCTTCAGCCCACCCAGTCTCCAGCCATGGTGTGGTTGTTGTTACTGTTTGTGTGTGTTTGTTTGGTGGGTTGTTTTTGGGGGTTTAGTTTTTAAAGGTCTTTCACTGTTTCCTCACAAATCAGCCCCCCAGCCTGGCCCTCTGCATAGCCCAGTCGCTGGCAGGAGAGAGAAAAGCACACTCTATCTTCAGCTCTGACTCCAGCTCTGGTCTGTCATGGTGCACAGCTGATTGAAATCACATGTTGTCCCCCAGGGATGGTGACTCTGCTCTGCTGTTCTCGTCAGGACTCCAGCTTGAGGGAAAGGTGTGCAAAGTGAGGGTGCAGTTTGTGGAGGTTTGAGTCACTAGACAAACTTAGGAAAGGCTTACAGCTGCCAAATCAGGGTAGATGTGTACTCCTCAGTATCACATACCAACGGATTGGATAGAAGATTTTATCCCCTACTACAAATCTTACTTCTCTATCACGCTAACAGGCATTTGAAATCTGTCAGGAATGTCTTTCCTTCTTGAAGAAAAGGTCACCAGAAGCTTTTAATGCTGAAAAATGTCGCTTCATTTTCTAAAACATCTGAACTGTTTGGCTGAAACTTGTGCAAGTAAATTCAGCCTCAGGCAGGCATCTGGTGTGGAAAGTTTCAGCCCAAACTCATATTTTGGCAAAGTTGTAAGCAATGAAAATGTGTTTTAAGAGTGGAAAGTGTTGAACAATCTCTGTACTAAGGCAGAACTTACATTTTAGTGGATAAAGGGAACCTGTGCTGGAGTTTTAGGCTGAACTGCGACAACTTTCATTCCCCTTTCCTGTAAGGGGAAGCCCTTACCCATCTTGAAATTCTCCAACAAGCAACTGTGTCAGCTGAACTTTTTTCTAACACTTACGTAGTTACTTTCTGCAGCCGTAGCTGTTACCACGTGAAATGTGGAGAAGTTCTGTGCTAGCATAACTAAAACTTTAGGAGGAATATCCTTGGGTTGTGATGGTGTACAAAGGTTTTCTTGCAGGTTCCCGCAGCACGCTGCTAATGCCGCCAGGAAGCCAAGAAGCGGATTGTGTTATGGGGTTCAGTTTTATAATTAGTTCTGGACTGTTTTGAGCGTGTGCATCACCTGGGCTGGAAGTTACTGCAAAACCCGTTGGGTGTCTTGTGTCTGCATCCCAGAGGAGACATTCTAGAAACACAGCGACTGCTCTGCACATCCTGTTTTGATTTGGTTGATTTATTGTCCTGTAGTTTATAGACTGGCCATGAGAAGGGCATGAATCCTGAGTTTGACTGCACCATAAAAGAAAGCTCTTTTCAGATCACCCTGAAATTCTTACCGCACTTTTGTCCAGCCATGCGAGCTTACCCCAGCCTCAGCTGCTTTCGTAGCTCTTGCTGAAACTTGAAACTGGGAGAAAGGTAGAGAAAGTCTGTATACAGATTTTTGAATGTTAACCCCACAAAGGATTTTTTCTGATCCATTCTGTTTTCTTATGGCTCTATTCAGCAATGCAGTTGTTTTTACAAGTACCTAGTTAGGTTGTGTCTCATATTTAAGGACAAAATTGTTTGTTGGATAAAACATCTGTTAAGGGTTTATGCACTGTTTGTGAACCCTGTTTCTAAGGATCCGATCTAGTTGTATTGCTTACCTCAGTTATACCATATTATAGATCTACTCTTTCATATGAATTAAGGCTCCTTGGATCTTCCCTTATATGTCACATTTTTAAGATCTCTGGCTGTTCTTGTTGCTGATGTCTGGTTTCTCTTGTCTATATCTTTTGCTAAAGTGTAAAGCAAAAAGCTGGATTCATTGAAAGTGCATGGAATCACTTCTTTCTGTGTCCTGTAAGCGTACCAACACATCCTCGAATTCGAATTTTAGTTTTGCTTTTGTCATCTTATCATGCTTTTGACTCCTACTCTGTTGCGACCCATTTTACAGTCGGATCCTTTTCTGTAGTACTGCTAACTGTTCTTCACTCTGTATTTATGGACTTGATTTCTCTTTCTTGCTACTTGTCCTCATTGAATGTTTTCTTTTTTGATTTCATGCTATTTTATGTTGTACTTTCAAGAAATAACTGAGTTCTGTGTTACTGCTGTGTCCAGATTCCTGGATGCTTCAATTATTTTTTAAAGATAAAACCAAAACTTCATTCATCATCTCCTTCTGACTGAGAAGGGGAAAATGGGACAATTTTGAAGCAACGCTCGTTCTGGTCCCTCCTTCCCCCACTCCCCCTTTTTTCCCCCCCCTTTACCAGAAACATTCCAGATCTGTCTGTCTGCAATTTTCTGGACATCTGAGCAAATACATACATTCTTGAGATACAGCAAAAGATTATCTCCTTCTCATGTACCATTTCTGGCTGAGAAAGCAGCAAAGCTATTCCAAAATGCATCAGTATTCTATTACCGCACTTTTCCTCATTTAATCTCATTGGTGTCAGTTAATTCATAGTCCTTGATATGTACCAAGGCTTCAAGTTCAYTGTGTTTATGACATGTATTTGCTATAGGCAGGTCCAATTACTGACTTCTGTTTCAGTGAGATGCCTCTTGAATTCCTCTACTTAAGATCATGTCTGCCTTACAGTGAGAGGTCATAAGGGTTACCCTTGATTTAATCAGTTTTAGCTTGCTGTATTTTTTTTATTGTCTTTTCAGATGTGTGCGTTTCTTTGAAATGCAGTCTTGGAAAGCCCCTAATTGTTTGTACCTTCTGATAGCTGCTTGGTGGATTTAGTGTAAACCGCTGTCTCAGTTCATGATACTGCAACACACACAAGAACTTTTTGACATAGGTAGTCATGTCGTGTTACAGCATATATGGGCAATGTGAATATAATGTAAGCATCGGTTTTAATTGTGAAGTAGAAAAACAACTATCCCTGTTTTTTGGAGAGGGCTGGCGCTCAACCTCGTCATGTTCAAAACATTAAAGTCAGGATGTGACAGATGCAGTGATACATCCATCCTCAGCTAAGTTGCTCCATTACCTGTTTTCTTTAAGAAGCTGTTTCCCAGTGATTTCATGATACATGTTTATACTTCTGAACTTTTAAAAGGTCACTCATCATTTCAAGGGCTCTCTCAGATGATTAGTAATCAGTCTCACTTCCTGAATACTAGCCAGTCTAAGTGAAAACATAGTAACTGAGTCAGTTTGTTGTTTTGTTTCTAAGATTACAGTTGTAGATGCATGTTAACGCTCAAAAGAAGCTTGTATTCCTGTGACCAAATAGCAAGGCAAGCCTTATGGAAATGATGAGTTCATAAACTGTTGGCGATGAAGTTAGAATTTTTAAATGATACTGAAAATTTCTAATTATATCCTATGCAATCTTTCTGCTCAGGAAAAAAAAAATCTATGCAAACATATTTACCATTTCAGAAGTTTTGCTGTAGTTGAGAAGTCTGATATATCTACAGCCTTGATGTTGTGTATTAGTTTCTTCTGGGAACCAAATTCAAATAATGTCTCTAACCAAAGGGATTTGTGTCTTAATATTCTGGTGGGTACATGAAAGCATTTTACCAGCTGAAATATCAGTGTCATAGTCTGTATTTGTTTTGTGCTTTAAGCCACAATTTTATTTAACTAGGAGCTAAATAATATTATGCCTGACAAGTTGCTGCAGAATATATCTAGCAAATCTTTTCAAAATAAAACAAAAGAAAACACACACCCCCATCACTCCTCCCCAGTGAGCATTGCCTGGAATTTGTTGTTAGATTCAAATGGGCTTCGGTTTCTTGCTTTTATGGCTGGTGGAAAAAAAGTGGGTGGGGTGTGTTCTCTATTTTCTCTCTGTCTGGTTTTTACAGTGCATCTGTTTGACAGCATGCATAACAGTTTATCAGTATTGGAATAACACTTACCTCCCTGAGATACTGTGGTGGAGCCTGACTTTGAATTAATTTAGATGTATGTGTAGTGGTATTGTCAGATTTAAAAATCTGCTTTATGCTAATGCTTAGTTTTCGCAAGTTAAATATAAATCTTTTTTAAAAAGATATGTTCTTTATATGCTACCTTACTTAATCAACTGAGTTTATAGTATATTTTTAAAACCAGCATAGCTTTTAAGAAAGGTACAGTAATGGAAGTGTTGCAATATCCCCTGTTTTTCACTAACAATGCAGATACGGCTTATGTCTACCAAAGCAGGGAGGGAAAAAAGGCAATTAGAAGTTTTCTGTGTTAATTGTTTCCATGCCTCATTTGTCTTACAAAGGCATTGCTCGTTCTTGAGTGATTAACTACCACATAAGTACAGTACCAACAAACCTAAATGAATGCTTTTTTTTCCTGCTGTCTGAGAAAGCAGAAGAGAAAATGGACAAGTCATCCTTGTTTTTCTCAGTATGGTGCTGATAAACAGTTATTTTGAACAGTTTCAAAACCAAGCTTAGGATAATTCTTGCCTTCTGAGCAATATTTGTATTTGCTCATCATGATCATAAGGGCATTACTCTGCAGTATGATGTAAGACTTMTATGARTCCTAGCAGCTGTACTGAACTCTTGAACGCTTTGCTCCCTTAGTTATAAGAGTTTCAATGGTTGCCTACCCTTAGGAAACTGAGTTGTTTTGGGTCTGATAAAGGGATGTAACCAGTTTTAGCCTAATTCAAGTTGTCCTCAGCAGCATTCTTCTGTGCATGTCTTCCTAGAGACAAAATACAGTTTAAATTGCATGGAGGGAAAACTGCCTGCTTGTCCTAAGACCCTTCTTGATCTTTTCATCCAAAAGAAGTAATAGTTTAAGCTTTGGATTTTAGCCTGTCATGCTAAAGGAACACACGGTAGAAAGGTTAGACTTATTTCCATAATCTCATGTTCTTCATGGGTTTAAGGGAATTGTTTACAAGAGTTCATAGGTCTCCTGTTTCTTGGTCTTAGTTGAGACTGGGTTGATTTCACCCACCCTCACCCCCAATCCCAGTACTACATTCTTCAATGTTGAAAGGTTACTGCTATGTCTGATAAATTCCAATCTTCCGTATTAATCTTCTTTTTACAAATTCCCCAAGAATTTTCAAAGGTTAAGCCATCACTGACCATTCTTTTGCACACATTTCAATTATTTGCCATTCTCTACAGCTTCTTAGAAAATTCAGTATTGCATTTCCTAGGTTATCATTTAACATTTTTATTATAAGACTTCTGGTTATGTCATTTTTTGTACTGGTGAGTGGAATAAAGCGTCTGCAACTCAGAGGCACCTGGAGCGAGGACACGCTTCTTGTGTCAAACCTGCCCCAGGTCAGGCAGAGCTTATATTTCTCCAGTGTTGTCAAGAAGTGGTGCTGCTGAAGTGGGTTTCCTTGGAGAGCTTCCTTTCTGAGTTGGCCTTCAGCAGCCAGGGTCTTGGGGGATGAATAAGTGCATCAGTCTCCACACAGGTGCAACTGAATGTCCATCATTTCTAGTGTTCCTCTTCATATTTTAGCACACTCTCATTGTCTTTGAGTATAGTAGTAGTGCATTGACCTTCTCTTATGTGTACGCTTTCCTGCGCAGGTTATTGTAACAGCCTTTGTTTGCATTCCCATAGTGTGCTTTGTTCCACCATGCTCTTTGTCTCATCAGCTGATTCCTATTTCTTTATTTTCTTTTTAACCATATTTGCATAAAGGCACGGATGTTTTACTGTTTTTTCTTCCTCACCAACTCGCCACTGCTTCAGATTTATTTTTAATATTTCACCTTATCTCTTCCTTGCATTTGCTTGTGGTTTAAGTACTTTTTGCTTATTGTTTCTTTTTATAGCTTCCTGTAAAAAAAAAAAAAAAATCCTTAAACATAAATATGGGTTTGAAAACAAGGGGGGGGATTGTTTTACTAGGTATAACCGTGACCAGCATGTTAGTTTTACATTTCAGACACTTCTAACATAACTGTCATGTTTGTTTGGTTTTTTTTCTACAGACCAACCAACTTGCCAAGTATCTTTTTATACAATCTTATTGTCACAGCTCATAAAGAAACCAAAATCTGGTACACAAAAGTTTCCCATGTTTGGGGAAAGGAGCTATATGCATTCTTGTTTTTCTTGCAGCATATTTCATTGCAGTTTCAACTGCTTTTAAGCCCTCATGCATACAGTGTCTGTGGAATAACAAAGAGAATCAGGGCTGCGCACATGCTGCAAGCAGTATTTGGCTCCAGCGTATGGCAATTGAGTGCAATGTTGCTGCAGAGCTATGTTGCTGCACAGTTCCTGCAGTTTCTTATTTCAACCTGCAGTTGGGAGACGAGATATTGGGCGTGTCCTAGGTAAACAGACTCTTCTCAAACTCTTCAAAACATTTTATAGAGTTTTTCTGATAATTTTATGTTAACGCCACTGAAGTGAATACTGTTGTTCTTCTTTGGTAACTATGTATTTTGAAAAAGCATTCAAGAGTTCAGTACAGCTGCTAGGACTCATAGAAGTCTTATATCACACTACAGAGTCATGCCCTTATGATCATGATGAGCAAATACAAAAATTGCTTAGAAGGCAGGAATTACCCTAAGCTTGGTTTTGAAACTGTTCGAAAATAACTGTTTAGCAGCACCATACTGAGAAAAACAAGGATGACCTGTCCATCTAGTATCTTCTGCATTTTATATTCCCTTCCCTGAATAGGATAGCAGATTTTGACTGTAGTGAAAAAGGAACGAAGTAGTTATTTCCTTTCTTGGGAAAAACGTGCAGTAAACAAATGTGAGTGTTCTTGTAGTTAGTGACACACACCTTGAACACAGAGGAACACAATTGCCGTTCATCTCCTGCAGCAATCTGTGTAGGTCTCTTCCAGTCCAGAGAAGATAAGCCTGTGAATTTTGGTAAAAGATAACCTGTGTTTTCTGGTGCTCTATCCAGAGCTGCTCAGGCAGCATCTTAAAATACTGCTGCAAAAAGACTCAATACCAAAGCAGGGATCACCAGCAGTGCAGATGCCACCAGCAATGAAGCCAGTGGCGACAGCTCCACTACCAAAGCCTGGCATGTGGTGAGTTTTTCCAAATACGAAGGTGAACAATCAAGGTGGATCTCAGGCCGACAAGGGCAGAACCAGTAAGGGCACAGGGCACGAACTGCAGCTGGGAGAGGACAGCCTGCTGCCGAGAGGCTACTGCAGCACTGCCGACAGCTCTGACCTAGCTTCACATGTGTACCAACCGGCCTCTGGGCACATCCCCAGGAGCATCTGCTTTAAGTCTCTCATCTCTGTCTTCCAAAAAAGCCCTCTTTCTAGGAGAGCTACAGAAGAATCTAGATTTTGCAACAGCAATTATGTTATCTCAAGTCACTTGGTATTTTCACAGCTTCAATTCAGATGAGATCATTATCCAAATGATGAGTCAGTCCAGTTAAATCTTTTGGCATGTTCTGGCTGCTGCAAATGGACCAGGCTCCACCAAAAAGCTTTGAGAGCTTCTACTCTGTTACTCCTGTGCCATCTTGACAGCTTAGAGAATACACAGACAAAAGTGATTCCAGGAGCAAGTACTCAAGTGGTTGGTTCAACCTGTTTATGTTTTGATTTTTAACYTGGAAAGCTCTGTTTTACCCTAGTGCAAAAAGTGTAGTGTACACCAACCAGTGTATTTTTGGAATTTATTCTATGCAAAACACCGAACTGAACTGACAACTCTTATTGTAGACAATGAATTAAAGTTTAAAAGAAAAACAATACCCCAAAATAAATAACCCCTTTCTTTTTTAAAGATGGCATTCACTGAACACAGATTAATTAATTTTATGTCCAATTTAATGTAGATTTGTATTGCCTGTCTTTTAGATAAGAAAGGGGAGCCTGCTGTGCCATTTTGGCGCAATATGTGCCAAACTGATGGTCTCCTGCGTGTGTTGCAGACACTACTCATGCAACAGTGTTTGGAAACTGGCAGGGTACTTGATGTGCATGCAAGCTGCTTTGTTTCCATTTTGATTTATTCAGTGGATTGCTGAATTTGTAACAGATTTTTTTTTTCTTAATGCTTTGAGATGATGATAACTTTTGAAGTTCAGCTTTTTATATAGGTATTTTTACTGGTTAACTCTAAATAAAATAAGAACTCTGGTGTCCCCTAATCTTTTCTCTGCTATAATGAAAAATAGATAAATCTCCTGATTGGACTTTTATGCAGGAAGAATGTAAGGAGAGAATGTTTCCAAGCTTTTTGTACTATATATGTAGAAGATAAAACTTAAACTGTGTCAAATAGCAAGATTTTACACATTACCAGAGATCTGAAGCTTAGTAATGGGTAGCAGTCATTGGAAAGCATTTCAGTACAYTAAGCAATGCTTCATTAAAAACAAAACAAAACCCTGCTGGCAAAGGAAACTAGCTGCAGAGATTATGGCGTTGGCCTTTTGTTCTCTACATGCATGTTTTTGTCCTCTCCACATTTAGGTAGTCTATTTTATCTTTTTCTTTCTTTTTCTCCCTTGATGCTTTCGAACCAATCTCGTAACTTTATTACTCAGCAGTAAGAGAACATAGGGCTAAGCATCTTGAAAATGAAAAAAAAAAAGAGAAAATATTGGTTTGCTCAGTATATTCCATTTTAGGCTCAAATAGTTTTGATTATTTAGTTGCTTTATCTGAACGACTAATTCTACGGTCTTAACATAACCAAACAGACAAAGACTGGCAGAAGAGCGTGTTCTGCCCACCTGAGATAGAGATAAATTTGCAGCTACGTGAACTAGGAAGTTTGTTCCAGAACGTAACAGAGAGCCAGCTGAGCATGAGCCGGCAGTGTGCCCAGGTGGCCAAGAAGGCCAACAGCATCCGGCCTGTATCAGGAATAGTGTGGCCAGCAGGAGTAGGGAGGTGATCGTGCCCCTGTACTCGGCACTGGTGAGGCCACACCTCAAATACTGTGTTCAGTTTTGGGCCCCTCACTATAAGAAGGACATTGAGGTGCTGGAGCGTGTCCAGAGAAGGGCGACGAGGCTGGTGAAGGGTCTGGAGAACAGGTCTTATGAGGAGCAGCTGAGGGAGCTGGGGTTGTTTAGCCTAGAGAAGAGGAGGCTGAGGGGAGACCTTATCGCTCTCTACAACTACCTGAAAGGAGGCTGTAGCGAGGTGGGGGTCGGTCTCTTCTCCCAAGTAACAAGCGATAGGACAAGAAGAAATGGCTTCAAGTTGCACCAGGGGAGGTTTAGATTGGACATTAGGAAAAATTTCTTCACCGAAAGGGTTGTCAAGCATTGGAACAGGCTGCCCAGGGAAGTGGTGGAGTCACCATCACTGGAGGTATTTAAAAGATGTGTAGATGTGGTGCTTCGGGACATGGTTTAGTGGGCATGGTGGTGTTGGGTTTACGGTTGGACTTGATGATCTTAGAGGTCCTTTCCAACCTTAGTGATTCTATGATTCTGCCTAAAGTGCGTCCTTTCCACACTGTGGGATGTTACGCATCATGAAGCTGAGGAACAGTCGATACATGTGAAGTGACTTGCTAACTGGTGGCTTTCTGGAGGGACTGATGTAGAAGATTGTTTACAGGCATATGCAGTGAGTAACAGTGCAAACACCTCTGGGTCTTTCCTCCTCGCAAAGGGCAGTCCTTGGGTCTACAGCCTTAAGTCTTGTCTCAGCAGAATGACCCACCCCAGGCTGTTCAGACAGGCTGGAGATCCATAACCTTTGTGGTCGCTCTGCTACCGCAGCCACAACTGTGAAAGGAGATACGACAACGGTTTCCTTTTGAGAATTAACTGAAGCGGTGTTTCCTTCATACAAGGAACCAAGGCTGTTTGTAGAAGTGTCTGCTTTGCCTAAAGGCAAATGAGGGTGTCCCATGTTGGCTTAACTTCAACAGGTATCTCCAATAGGTGCCTTTTTCTTAAGCTTGTTTGTCCAAAACAGCTTCTCTTCCCTTCAGTTTGAGAGACTGTTGCTTCCTAAACAGTCCTCGCATCTTTGATCTGCTGTGTTTGCGAGGCTTTTCCTGTCTTGGTATTGTCTTTTTAGTAAGCAATTCTCCAGAGTTTGCTGAGAAGTGGCATAACTGAGTCATTCTTTCCTTTCCTGCCTGTTTTTCTCACCATCCTCGTATTAAACAATAACCAATATATTAGAATAATACATATCTTAATACCATATTCATAAATTATTAAAAGCAGTTCCAAATCTGTCACGATGAACTCATGGGAGTTAATTGCTTTTTACAACAAGCACAGATTCCAAGTTTTTTTGGGCTGATGCACTAGCTCATGAACACACTATTAACTATTTAAACAGCCAAAGCCTAGCTTCCTTTTAAGGTAAAAATCCTTAGTATAAAAATAGCAAGGATTTGTTTGCTACCAAATATTAGTAGTACTTTCGTTCTGACTTCCCATTTTCCTCTTAACCACCCTTTCTCCCCTGCCAAAGTCCTTTAGGAGCTGTAGTTAAGAGTTGTAAGAAGTAATCGCAACACAGTGAATATCTGAGTCCACTTGACAGATGTGATATTGTAGGTAACCAAGAAAAGGGGCTTCAGATGAGACTCTTGAAGACTGAGACTTCAGTGAGCTAGTGAGCAATCAAAGTAGGAAAGGAAACTCACGATTCCACTCCCAGCTGGTAAATTCCTGAGCAGTTAGGTTATCACCAGTTGTAGCCAAGATTGCTCCCTTAGTGATGATTTTTGATGTGATGTGTAATTTTCTCTTGAGATAGCAACAATAGAAATACTACACATTAGCTTTTCTTAGCCTTGTAGGTTTTAATAAATCTTGGAATTGCAGAAGTTCTTGAGTAAGTTTTCAAAACACAACGTAATGGCTGTAGGTTTAAGGAATTTTGTAAGTCAATAAATGCAGAACAATGGAACAAATCTCCTGCTTGAAAATTTGCGGTTCAGAGGAGGTGCTGGAAATCCGAGTTAGTTTGATCTCCTCTTAGTGGGGGGCAATAAGCAGTTTTGTCTGGATGAGGGAAGAGGGAAGTGAATCCTGTGTTTAAACCTCCCCTGCAGTTGGTCTGAAAACTTGGAAACTCTCATTATTCTAGTGATTTTTCAGTGATGTATTGGCCCTATTAAAGTCAGTGGGAGTTTTGCCACGGCTTTTAATGATGTCAGAAAAAGAATAGTACATTTCAACTGCTTTTTTTAAAGCTGGAAATAAGTTTTATATTTGTTTCTTTTAGAGTGATGTATTCCAGAAATGAATCCACCTGTAATTAGATGACATTTTCCGTAGCATGATAGGAAGAAGCCCACTTGCAAGATGGGATGGAATAATCATCTCGCGCTGCCTCAAGAGAACAACAGTCACTGTCAGCAATTTTTTGTTGTTGTTTCTTTTTTGTTTTGTTTTGGTTTTACCTGTTGGCATACATAGAATTTGGGCATTCGGGCACATGAGGGATAGTTTAAGATTTTACATCTACAAGCTCTGCCTTTGGTAGGAAAAGGCTGAAGTAAACAGGGCATAATTCAAATGAAAGGCAAGGAAACAGGGATTTGATTAGGATACCTCAGTAAGTTATAACTATTTTGCAAAATATTTTAGTTATATTTCACATCTTACATTGTGCCAACAGGATCAAGACATGATTCATTGTAAGTCTACATTCCTTCTATTACCAGTGAAATGCATCTGTCTATGAACAGACTATGGCATGTTTTCAACAGCCTGTCACAATAATGCACTTATTAATATGCCTGTGCAGGTTTATAACAGTTAAATATTTATGAGATATGTAAATGCTCTCCTTCTTTAATTCACAAGTGACGACTAATCAAAGCATTGCTTTCTGTTCTTCAAGTGAAAAGCTCTGCTCTGGAATGTTGTTTTAGTAGGCAATAATTTGATGAAAATATGAAGGTGGATGGAGGGGGAGGGAATCCTTTGCTTATTCTCTACTGTCTTTCTGAAGCTGTGCAACCACTTCAGCTTTAAAGCACCTTCTCCTATTTTGTTATCTGACCCTGAATATTTTTGATGACTTTGAAATGTGTTGCATTTAAAACACAAAACAAGGACACGCTATCCAAGTGTCCTGCCCTCTTCTTGGTCCAGGTGCTTCCTGTGGTAAGTGTGCACTGCTTACCAGAAACCAGTGCCAGCAGAGCTCCTCATGGTCTGCAGAGAAAGCTTACTCCAAACCTTTTGGGACAACTTGTCTTTCCTTAAGTACTAATCCTTGTCCCTGTTCTCTTGTGACGGGGAAATGTGATGAACATACCTTTTTTTACATTTGCAAGTCACCTATAAGTGTGTGGGAATAGAAGTGCAGAGGTGCACCTTTAGCATGGTGGTTGGTATTCATGGTGGTATCTCCTGAGAAATGCTGCTTGGTGTCCGGTCCGCTACTTTGAAGACTGAGTGGAAGTCAGCAGGAGCCTGCCCTTTCCTCCTGGGCAGCAGCTCCTGGAAGAACGCACCTCCTGTGAGAGAACCAAGTGGGAGGAGAAGTTCATTTACTCGCATTTATCACTCACCCAGAAAATGAATAATCTCTAATGCTCATCCCACATTGTCTAAGTGTTGTCCCTCCTGCCTCCATGGTTTGATGGCTGCCTCGCTCTGCTAGGCAGGGTGAGCTCACAGTTGATAGCTCGCCTGTCCAGCAACACCTAAGGATGGAAGCTGCATTAAAGTGGGAGCTCATGTCGACCTGGGCTGGGGTCAGCTTGAGGTAATTGAGTCTTGATGTGTGAGCGTTTTTCTGTTTCTTTTAAATAGTGAGTCTGCAAACATCAACATAAATAGGAGCCACTTCCACTCTCATAGTTCAAAGCATTTTCACAGTGTTTATAACTGCTAACAAACAATATTTCAGAGAAGGCAGAACCCAGGCTTCCAAGATTTGCACATTTTGGGTTATGAGATGCTCAAGCTTGTGTATTGTAAACAAGGTTTAGAAACTCCTCCGTGTAGTTGTGCTTTGGACTGTAGCGAGCTTTAGAAGAAAATTGTGCCTGGATTTATTTTATAAATTGGGACTGTTTCAGCAGTCTGTGTGGCCTTCCATTCAGCTGTTTGTTTAAGCCAAGCCAAAAGCCACTTATCTAAAAATGATTTATTCTCACTCTTGAGCTGACAGAACCAGGTTGGGAGGGGTGAAAGCTGAATTGTGGGGTTTAGTCTGAGCCCCTGTCTTCAGTCAAAGCATAAGGGGAGCATGAAGGACTGGCCATAACATTGTTCTGGAATGTACTTGCGGGTCTCTTGTACGTTGCTTGTAGGACACCTTCTTAAAATAAACAGCCGTGGTATGTGATTGACTCAGACTTGAACTTTGCAGCTGGTCCTTCCTATCTGCCTGGTATGCCAGAGCAAAACCCTGCAGCTCAACATCTCTAAAATCAAAACCTTAATTCAAATATTATAATTTGGATCAGCTTCTGACTTTCTGTTTTTGGCAGTGTAAGCAAAATGGAGGCAAGTGTGTTTCTTTATCTAGTTCAGAAAAATAAGATGTTCTTTATTTACTTAGAATCATAGAATCGTTTGGGTTGGAAAAGACCCGTAATATCATCAAGTCCAATCGTTAACCTAACACTGCCAAGTCCACCACTAAACCGTGTCCCGAAGCACCACATCTACACGTCTTTTAAATACCTCCAGGGATTGTAACTCAACCACTTCCCTGGGCAGCCTGTTCCAATGCTTGACAACCCTTTTGGTAAAGAAATTTTTCCTAATGTCCAATCTAAACCTCCCCTGGCGCAACTTGAGGCCATTTCCTCTTGTCCTCTTGCTTGTTACTTGGGAGAAGAGACCGACCCCCACCTCGCTACAGCCTCCTTTCAGGTAGTTGTAGAGAGCGATAAGGTCTCCCCTCAGCCTCCTCTTCTCCAGGCTAAACAACCCCAGCTCCCTCAGCTGCTCCTTCCCTTCACCAGCTACTTAGCATATAGCAATGTTGTGTCGTAAAAGGCAACAGCTGAATAGTCTTAGCTAGAGATGTGAAAGTATAACTTGAGGCAGAGTATCCGGCTGTCAAAATTGCATCTAAAGAGGAAGAAAGTTTTAGCGATATTTTAAAATGGTTTGTTTTGTTAGATTAAAACAACCAAAATATTTTTGCATTCAAGAACTCTGTTTTATCCTCTCTGGATGCTGTGAGGATCTGGTGTTCTCACTGACATCTTTTCACTGTGTTAGATTTCACTTAATGCAGAGCCTGACCATGAGCACGGTTCAGGAAGCAGAGTAAATGAGACTGAAGGTGTAGTTTCGACCCATCCAAGAGCTGTGCTGTCCAGCTGAGGAACAGTGGGTTGTATGGTGGGCTGGGATGGCGCTGCCGAGACACGCGTGCTGGGGAGCTGCTGTGATGTGTGGCTCACACGGGTACTTGCCGTGTGGGGCTGTTTCCCTCCTGGGGCACCTGCTTGCCCAGCACAGGTGGCCTCCTTCCACGCCTGTACAATTGAATGTAATAGTAAAAACAGGGGGAGGCCCAAATGGCTAAGGGGCGAGCCTACTCTTTGTAGTCTGCTTCCTCAGTGAGAATTATTTTGAATGAGTTAATACCAAAGGGTTTAAAGAACCATTGTATATTTTGAATTTGGGCTGTGAAAGCAAATATTTTGATAGTCGGTCAGAAGTGGATATTGAGTGGCGTGCTGTGAAGAACATACAGTTCTGTAATGGAAAAAACTTGTTGAGGGATGGGAAACTGAGAAGAGGAATAAACAGCCAGTTTTCAGCCTGGCTTGAGTTTCTGTTGAGCAAAAATGGAAGAAAAGGGGTGAGCAAAAGGTGTTGGAGGGAAGCTTCATGAAGCACAGTTATTTAGCACAGTCTGTATCTTGAAAGGCTTTGATGTATGGCACAAACATGCTGTTGGAGCCACGTGACAATTGGTTATGTTCATTGGAAACCCAAGGTAGGTGTGTTGGAAGGAAAAGGTTAACTACACAAGTGCGACTGAACTGTAACTTATCTCCAGCACTTTATCTGCAACCTTTCCTTGCTAAGTCTCACAAAGAAGAAATGCCCCTGTCCCTCCTCTGGTCTATGTGCCACCCTACTTTATATGTTTCTGTCCATCTGCTCATAAAAAGGAGTTGTAGGGGAGTGGCCCCTGCCCCTCGTCTGGTCTCACCATCCTACTATATATGTTTCTGTCTGTCAGCTCACAAAAAGGAGTTGTAGGTGAGTGGCACTCCCATTCAAGGGCATCACTAGTGCAAGAATAAATTTATGCATAAGTTCTCCCATGAATAAGAGTACGTTGCTCTGGAGATACGTTTTGTACCAGAATAAAGTACTCATTACCTGGGAAAAGCTGAATTGTGAAGGTTTCATTGGAAAGCAAAGTATATTCTGTTGAACTGTAGTTATTGATGATATTTACTATCCTTCAGGTGCTGTGAAGTTTCCCTGTGTTGCAGAACGGGGAAGTATACTTTCCAGTAGAGTCCTGAGATTTGACACGACCTCCATATCATATTTAGACAGGCTATTTTGCTTATGCAGTGGCTTTTCTGAAGATACTGTGTTTTAAAATGCTACTGCAATTAATTCTTGCACTTGCATTTCAAACGGAAAAGAACCCCAGGGTTTGGTCTTTTCTTCTGATTCTAATATAGCATCCCACGTTTGTTATCAGTGCCATGGTTTTATGGCTGCCGGTGTTCATCTGGAATTTCCACCTACTTAAGTACATACGAACTTTGTTCTCGTCTGTGTTCAATAAACAGTATTTTATGTTGAGCAGGTACAGAGTAAGCAGTAACAGCTATGATGGTTGTTCAACTCTTACATCCCTTGCACCGCAGTTAAAATCCTCAAATTACAAAGATGAGGACTTCACATGGGTGCACTGCTTGCACAGAAATACAGATTCCAGAGCTTTTTGGAACTTCTCTTAAAAAGTAGAGTCATTTTCTGTTACATTCTCTTTAATCGTTCAGATGACATCAGAAGAATGTAGGTTTGTAGTGGACATTTCCTACATTCCAGTTGTTATTTAAAGTGGAAACACTGAGAGAATTAACTTTTTTTTAGCAGGCTGACACTTCAGCTCTCTGTTATTACAAAGGGTGCATTCGAGTCATCGGAATGTCAAGTTGCTTGAAAACTTCATACTTTACCCCAAAAAATGGAAAATGAGCTGAACTGTTATCTCAGTATGGCTAAAAGCACAACTAAATGTGTTTTGCCTTTTTTTAAGGCAATGCTGTAACATCAATACTAAGGGAGACCAAACTGAGTTGTTGGCACAGCAGCTTAAAGTCCGTCTATCTGTTAGTACCAGAGGAGTCCTCAGACCTAGATGAGAAAGAGTAATGGAGATAAAATCCTGCGGATGATTCACTATGACTAGTATAGGAGGGAGTAGAAATTGCTGGATGAAATTTTGAATGTGTTGAAGTTGTGGGTGTGTGTGTGTTTCGTTTTGCACTCAGTGGGACTAGGATTCAACCACTAGGCTCAAAACTCCCAAGAAATAAAATACCAACTCCATGACAAAGCTAAAAAAAATTGGGGATGTCTGTTTTTCTGGCATCTGCTGACCCCTTTGTGTTTGGCAGCAGCACAGCAGTGAGGTCCAGATCTGGTTCTCGACTCTCTTGCCTCCAGTTCAATGTCGGTATTTTGTTTTTTGTGCGGAAAACTTGGAAGCGCTATGTTCTCATCACAGAGGGGGTAACGTGAGGGCATTTCCTGCTCCCTCCCTTGCTTTCAGGCAACACAGTTTCAGTTCAAGCACAGAGGCGTGTGCGATGACCCATTTGTTATTTTAAGGCCAATATTTGGATACCAGTTGGAAGTATAGTGATCTCTGATTGCCTCTTGTACTAAGATAAGTGTAACTCTGGGAATGTCATCAGCTACTGTTGAAAGGCAGCATAAAGGCTTGGGGAAAGCCCTGGGGAACATTTTGCGGCAGTCCCAGCGTGCACAGGACTGTAGAAGGGGGGAATTGAGAGGAATCGTGAAGCTCAAGGCTGACTGGCAACCCCTCTCACTGGGGCTCTTGGCCACTTGGCAGCAACTGGGATGTTTTTCCGCAGACTTCTGTTTACAGTGGCATAAGTCACCAAAGGCTGCTGGTGTTGGCATCAGTTCAAGATGAGGTGTGTGACATACCTGCAGGCAGATTGCTCTTCTGAAACATTGGTGCAAAGCTGGATACAGAACCCGGGGAAGCACCACTCCTGCAAAACACAGGCTTCAAAGGGATGGGCTGTGTCACCACAGAGGGTGGGCTGTCCCCAGCTGCAATCCTGTTCGCCTCCTCTCCAGGCTGGGGTTGGCTCAGTTGCAGTCAGCAGAAGCCCATAAGGTTGGAATAAGGTTCCTTCGTTGCCCCTTGCACCCAGGTGCCCATGGCACGTGGAGCTGTGCCCGGCTTCCTTCCCCAAGGCACGCCGTGCTGCCTCCCCAAACTGAATGCAGGAACTGCACGTCTGTGAAACTGCTTAAACATGTACGAACATTTTGCTGGGTAACTGCCAGCAACCTTGGTAATTTCGACCAGAGGAAGATGATGGGGGCGTGGTGGGAGGAGTGGGTGGGACCGAGACCTTTGTTACCGAGACCTTTGCTTGCAAAGTGCTTGACAGACACCCGCAATGGGATGGGGCAGAGCAGGTACCATAAGTACAGCCGGGCAGCGGGAGATTAATCACTCCCCTGGGACAAACCCGGGAGGTTTCCAGCAGGCTGTGTTTGACGGGCCCTTTTTGGAGCTTTTGCATGTTGATGTGGATCTTGGCTCGTTGTGGGGGTGGAAACGAAGACTTTTTTCTTACTGCTGATGTGTTGTCTCTTTTTTCTTGTAGGTGTGTGATGTCAAATAGTGGGCAGTCCTTGCGGCCTCCCCCGCCAGCATTGCAGCATCATGTGCCAGTATGAATATTAAGAAAGAAAAGCGTACTTCAGAGCTCAGCATCCCAGAAAGAAAAAAGGAGGAACTAAACGGAGAGAACAAATGACTGCACTGCTTGCAAAACTTGGAGCCGTTCACTTTTTCTCCTGAGAAATTTCATCTTGGCCTTTGTGAGAGAGCTGAAAGAGCAGGCAGAGCACCCACAGTGATTTTCTTAGGGTCCTTTTTTTCTTTCTTAATTCAATTTTTCCCCCTCGTGCCAGGATTTTAAGACTGTCAGCTGCACTGAGCACAAGCACTGGACATCAATATGTGTCATGTCATTGTAACGTGTCGGTCGATGCTATGGACTCTCCTGAGTATTGTGGTGGCTTTCGCAGAGCTCATCGCTTTCATGAGTGCAGACTGGCTGATTGGCAAAGCAAAGCCTTCAAGCTCCGAGGATGTGGACAACAGAACGGGGGGGTCGCAGGAGCCTTACCATCCAACGCTGGGCATCTACGGGCGCTGCACCAGAATCTCCCACATGCAGCTTTCTAGACGAGACACGCTTTGTGGTCCTTATGCCGAAAACTTCAATGAGATTGCCAGTGGGTTCTGGCAGGCAACCGCTATTTTCCTAGCCGTGGGAATCATGATTCTCTGTGCCGTGGCAATTGTGTCTGTCTTTACTATGTGTGTGCAGAGTATTATGAAGAAAAGCATTTTTAATGTCTGTGGGCTGCTACAAGGGATTGCAGGTATGTGTACTTTGAAAGCAGCTAAAGATTTAAATTTTGGGGGCATTCAGCTGATGAAATACAGTGATTCTGTCCTGTGTACAGACAGACTGCATTAGACAGACCCAAAGCGGTTCTATATGCAGATGTGTATTCAAACACAACTGAAATTTATAGCTACACAGCATGTAATACATTGACATTGGCAGCAGAATTGCAGACTGATGTGTGCCAAAAAGAACTGACCAGTGTTGCTTTTGTTTGTTGTTCAGTTTTTTCCCTCTGTTTGAATTTCTTTCAGCAACAAAAACTTCGTTCCTTTGTTACCAGCAGAGAGCAAAGTTAATACTCATGTTAAGGCAGTCTATCTCCTCTCGCTACTTTAGTAATTTTTCCTTGGACCCAAGGCAGTTCTCTTAGTGTCTCAGAGGCTTCGTGACCGTGATGAGAACATATACCACCCTGGGGATAAGAACAGCCTGCAGTCGCACACCGGTTCTCCAGTGTTTCATGCTAAGCAGCCTCCTTCAAGGCGGTGAGCTTCACAAGCGATAACTTACGATAAACCCTTCCTTTAGCCAGCTTATTGTTCAGCTGCAGTTACACAGCCCAGTGAGCTTACCTTTTCACTGTCCAAGTATCAGCTGTGCTTTGCCTGAAAAGGTGAATTGGTTCTAGAGATTTGGTGTTCCTGCTTAAACCCATGTATTTTACAGAGATTAAATGACTGTTAGTAAACTGACACTGGACAGCCCTAGTTAGAGAAGTATTTGGCTTTCTGTACTCGCCAGCGAGCTGTGGGGAGAACCTGTCCCATATGCAGATTTTCATCTTTTGTGCTCTATGCGTGTGGTCGTCTGGAGGAGGAGAGTGGTCTTCTGCCCTGCCTCTGGCAGCCCTCAGAGACCTGTGAGGAGGGAGAGAATGAGCAGGGTCACTCCCTCTTTCCCTCTTGGTGGTGCTCTTAAGCAGATGTTTTCAATTCATAAAATGGTTTTGTTACAACAAAAATGAGGAGTTTTAACTTGTTTGCTCGAAATGTGAATCCAGCTTCTCCCCACCTCACCTCCACCGAGGTGGCCAAACACGTCTGTTGTGGCTGTACCTAGACAGGAGGTGTAATGATAGGTGTTCAAACCTTTATGAAGCTGGTTGGTTTCATTGGTTTAGTTGAGACATAAATTAATCTTATTCTAAACACACATGGGGAAATAGGCAGAAACTGAATTTTCTGCCTGCGGCAGCCCTCCAGAACCAGCAGTATGGGCCAGGGACCGGCTGATGCTGGCTCCTGAAGCACTAGCACGGTGGCTCTCACTGTCCTCCACTTCATGCACCTTCAGTATAAAAGTGTACTGCTTATTTCATGTCACCCGCGATGTAAGGTTTGTGCTTCTGGGGCAGAATTAGATCCCTAAGTCGGCTCAAGATGCTTCTGTTCACGTGATGGCATGCAATTAGCAGATGAGTGTCCTTTAGATAAAAATTACAGGTTTTGCTGTAGTCACTCCTGGTTTACAGAATTTGCCAGAACCAGTGCGACAAGGAAGCAGCTCTGCAGTGCAGATAAGCTAGGGGGATGTTTTAGCTCCTTGCTTTCTTACCCAGTACTTCAGAAATAATCCATGAAACCTGTTTTTCAGGAGATGACATTACTTCTTTTCTGTTGGAGGGGTATTTGTGTGGGAGAGATTGGTTAGCAGCATAAGTTGATGCTTGGCATGTCAGATTTGGGTCTGTTGAAAAGATAACTTTACTTACAACTCTGATACCATCTCAAAATATCTTAACATCAAGATTAGCAGGAAGTAGGTTCTTGTATCTTAGAATACTGTTCTGGAGACCATGTATTTGTGAGAAAATATGTGCAAAGTCAGTTTGATGTTTTATTATCCAACCAGCTGTACCTGTAATGGAACTTGTAGCCTCAACAATTGAACAATATGGTCAAAAAAGCACTTGTTACATGTTAGGAGATAGATCAGTCCTTTTTGAGCTGTACTGAGGATAGAAGCGCTTCCCTTTGTATAATTCAGATAAATGACACAGCATGAAACCAGGTAATAGAAAGGTCATGTTACTGAAACCGTTGCTATGAGAAGTACACCAGCCAGTATTTGCAGCCAGGCGTCTTGTGATTAGCAAATTACTTTCTCAAGATTAGTTTTATTGGGTCCACTGCTACTTTTGTGCCAGTAGCATTACAGCATCTGCTTACTTAGTTGAAATTATTTTCCTTAAGACTTACCACAGCTGTTAATTTCAACTTTCTCAGTTCCTGAGTTTTGGAAAATGCATAAGTAAGTTGTTCAAGAAGGGCAGTTGTTGGTGTGGTTAATCCATACAGGGATTATGATAGCTAGACTAATGCCCTGACCAGAGAACAAGATCAAACACTGCCTTAATAATCTTAAGCGTAAGATCATTCTTTCAAATGTGAACAATTATGTGAACACAAATAAGTGTAGGAGAAGAATTCACAAAATCATTTTGTTTATCAGCCTATGTCAGCCTAATGTTTGCAAGTATGTCAAACATCTAATTTTCAAAGATGAGATGCACCCATAGTAGAGTCATCTACAGGAACTTGGGGTCTTGCAGACTTAATCTCATTTGAAATCTCTATATCTTTGCAGTGGAGATTTAATATAATTAAAAACATACAACAAGTTAATTTATTCATGGAATTCATCATGAAAAAGCAATAACAGACACCGGATATATCTTTTCAGTCTAGCAACATTGGTTGTGACCTGGATGATGCCTACGGTGAAATTACAGAACGGAAAGCATCATCTCTTCTGTTATGGCCCTTGGACAAATGCACAAACTCTCATTTAGGTCAACAGGAAGGAGCCATACACATATCTCGTCCATCGAGGGKTTTTTTTGTGATAGAAAATTAGAAATACAAAGTCATAAAGGAAGAAAATATGGCTCTTGTTTAAACTCCTATAATTCCTTTGTTATAGAACAAGACCTTCTACTGCTTATTTTCAGACTGCAGTGCCTTTCATTCTGGAGCTGTAGAAACAGTAATCGGTGGCCCTGGTTTTGGAGATAAGAGGATCATTTCATCTGGAAAAGCATCTTTTCTCTGCAATAGAGAGCACAAAGAACAGAGCCATGTAATTAAATACATAATTACTACCCAGCAGCAAAAAGACCAGGCAGACTTTCATTTGAATGTCTTTCTGAGGAAAGTGTTCTATTTCTGCAGTCTGTGAATCGCTTGAAATGCAGAGGCTAGAAGAGGCAGCATGTTATTATATGGTAGCTGATAAGAACCAATTCAAAGCAAATTTTCACAGTAGTCATCTAGTTATAGGAAGTAAATAATGGGTGATCCCCTATTGACATATCGTGGTATGGATATAGGATAGTTGCATATGTGTTTACAAGCCTTATTTGGGCTTGGGTACTTCACTTTGGTACTAAGTGATATAATCTAAACATAACCTGGCCTCAAAAGAGGGTGGGGATAGCTTAGGATAGAGCCTAAAACAGGTTTGGCTTCCATCTCTGACACGGTTTCCTTTATGAAGTTCATCGTCAACAACTTTTCTCAGCTTTTTTTTTTTAACCTCTAAGGGCACAGCTGGGCAGAGCTGCCCCTCAGCGTTGTGGCTGGGCGGACTTGGCCCCTTCCCACAGCCGGCAGCTGCCTGACTTGCAGGTGACACCCTGACCCGCGCCAGGAGGCGGAAGCAAAATTAGCAGCACATATATTATCTCAACTGCAAAACTGGAGCAGGCCCCTGTGTTTCCTTGTGGGGAGCTACGCCGTCATGTGCCTGGGAAGGCTTTGGGGAGAGTGGAGGGGAAGGGGTGCTGGCGTGTCAAGAGGGTGGCTGGGTTTGGGAGTTCAGTTTCTGTTACTCCTGCTTTGCCGTGCTGGAGCAGGGCCGCATTGCCAGGCAGGTTTACCAAAAGGGGATAAAATAGCTCCTCTTCTCTAAAGTCTTTCCAGAGTGCTGATGGCTTCATCTGGGAGGTCTCTTGCAGGTCACCCCCTTCTCACCACTTTCTCTGTTCATGGTCCACTGTGTCCTAGCTCAAATGGGGCTTGACTAAATGGGTTTCTGACAGAAGCATGAAAAAAAAACAACTTGTAAAAATTAGGTTGCATCCGTCAGGAGACCAGCTGCGTCCCAGCTGCATGCTGAGGGGTGTCTGGTTTGGTTAGGTGAATGCATGGCTGCATTTTGCCGTTGTGTGGCTTAGCAGGCTGGGCTGCTGGCAGTTATGCCTTTAACAGATACACGTCCAGTCAGAGAAAGCAGAGGTTTGTGTCTTCAAAGGCTGCTGCAGGTGGGCTGGGAGCATTAGGTTCCCCCGGCCACTTTGTTGGAGTCCGTCTGTCTGGGCCCAGACGCTGCAGGTTTGGGCTTCCCTCCCTCACTCCAGCAGTTTCTCCTCCAGCATTGCTGGGGGATGACTTGGCTTCTTCATTTCCAGGGTCCTGCTTTAGTATTCTCCTCTCATCACCCAGCGCTGAGGTTTCCTTAACATTTCACCCTACTTTATTCCTGCCGAGCATGTCCTCTTGTACCCTTGCTTTATTCTGGGAGGCTGTTTTTTTCCCCTGGTGCTTGTTCTGCTCAGTCCCAAGCAGTGAAGTCTCTTCCATGATACTTTCTCTTTTCAGGTATCTCACAAGGTCTCATGCATTCGTTCTTCCGTCCTTTCCATGATTTCTTATTTTTTCCCTTTTATTACTATTCATGTCTTCTCCTGTTCCCTGCTGTGGTATCTTGTGGGAGTTTCCTCCATCAGAAACTACTGCAGTGCCTGGACAATAGTTCAGTTCCAGGAGTGCAGCTTTACCCTCAAGCGCAAGGGAACTTCTGCACAATTTTCTAAAATGAAGAGGTGAAACCCAGGTTGAAGCCAGCTGTGTCTGTAATAGTCTATCTTTGCTGCTGGAAGAGTTTGTTTTACATCTCTTGCACTAAGAAATAATTCAGCATGTTATACTTATTGGTCATCATTTCCATTTTGGGAGGCTGGGTGATTAGGAAGACAGCCTGAGCAGAGTGTGATGGGAACCATCTGAAGGGGAAAAGGATCTGGAGCTGCTTGTGGGGGTGTATGAAGTAGGATCCGGCTGTGCAGGGTGAGCTTGTGGTGTGTGGGGCCGTGTGGCTGCTGGAAGGTAAGGAGGCCGTTGGGAGTTGCGGAGGAGGAAGCTGAGGAGGAAGCAGGAGGTCAGCCAGCACTTTTCTCGGAGAAGGGAGAAAATGCAGAAGGAGAAGCAAGCTGCTGTGGAGGGGGCATGAGACTGCTAGAGCTCTTTGATGCTCAGAGTATGACATGAAACGTTATGATGATAGGTGCAGAGTAGTTTAGGATATTCGGTTTTAGGCAGCAGCGTGCTGTAAAAAGGCATTTTTTTTTCTGAGAAAGAGCCAAGCTGGCGAGCAAGGAAGAAAGCACCTTGTGAGCTCACGTTGCTGCCTGCGGGCAACGGAAGCTGTTGCTCAGCCAGGGAGCCCAGGCAGTAGGAGAGCAGAGTGAGAGTGGTTTTGCCCTCGAAGGCAAGGAAGCTTCTTGTTTGTCTTTCTAAAATGCAGAGCATGCATTTTTCAAAAAGCATATTTCCTCTTGGATTCAGCTCAGAGTTTTTCTTTTCTGATGCCAGAATTCTGAATTCTTGGGGTGGGAAGAAAGAAAAAAAAAGGGGGGGGGGGGGGGAGGATTTCTAATGGAAATCCTGACAGTCTGAACTGCTTTTGCTGTCTGCGGTATAGTGCTTCCTGTAACCTATATGGCCAAATGCCAGCATGACATCTAATACACACTTGGCTGCTGAAAGTTCAAGCGAAGGGGACTGCTGTGTTGGAATATGCCAGGGAAGGAAAATTGAGTTCAAGTGCTAAATTGCTATTGAGCCTGAGGGAAAATATTAGTAACTTCAAAGAAATAAAGTGAAGATTTCATTGTTTTGTTAGATTTGGTTGTCGGCTCATCTCCTGTGCTACCAAGGTGGGCACATGGGAACCAGTAGACACCCAGCGGATGGTAAATAGAATAGAAAAATAAACAAAAAAAACAGGTTTTCAGTGATCAGGTTTGGCAGCTGATTTTCTCGGCAAGCATAAATCTTCCATCAAATGGTGCTCAGTGTGAGACTCACACTACCCACTGAGAAATGTTTTACTGTGGCACATGTGCACACCACAGTCCCTTAGCTTTACAGGTGTAGGTGAGACGCTGAGAACTTCTTTACAGCCGCACCCTGGCAATGTGGGATAAGAGAGCGCTGGCTGTCCCCGAGAGGCCAGGGGGGTAGTGGGAGGGTAGCAGGGCTCCTTTCCGTCAGACTTCTGCTTCCAGGTCTCAGAGCCAAGACTGATGCTGTTTGTATATAGAATGCAAACACTAGGAGAATACTTAAACTTAACAAATGCTGAGTTTCCACTCAAACACAAGAAAAAAGATGAAAGCGGCTCTTCCGAGACGGGGGGCTAACTTATGCTTAGCTGCTGTCTTCAGTGTGCCTGGTGTGGTGGCGAAGGAAATCAGTGGGTTTGAGTTTTGCTTCCTTCCCCAGTGCAGATGACCTGCACTCTGCTGCTGTATGACCCATGAAGCCACCTGAAGTTCTCCCCTTCCTGCATCTCTTTCACCTTTTCCTTCTCGCTGAGCCTTAGTGCCTCTGCAGGTCCTCCCCCTCGCACCCCCAAGGCCTTGTTTGTGCTGCGGGATCAGTATTGAGGAAATGTAATGCCATGAAAAAGATGGCCTGCAGCCCTTTTACCTCTTCGCTTAAGCCAAGGTAGGTTGTTGCTTCGGCCTCCCCTATAGAGTTGTGGTCAGGAGGTGGTGGTTTTCATCCCTTTCTGCTGATTCAGCATAAGCGATTGATGGTTTGGAGGGCATGGCACTCACTGGTCGAACGGCAGTGGAAAAGGTTATGGTGAGTGGTGTGAAATGTACTGGGTCTTCTCCTCTGCTTCTTTCATGGACAGAATAATCGACACAGCCTGATATTTCCTTCCCTGACTCAGGAACCTCCCAAATTTACCATCCACAATTGAGTTTCTCATTTAGCAGTTTCAAGCCTTTTATTGGGCTGTCCTAGATGAAAAATACTCAATGCTTCATTGGCTTTTAAGGTAAAATGTGAGAAGTGACCAGCCCTCGCAGCTGTGCCTGAGCAGTGGCCCTACAAGTGGAGAGGTCTTCGGTTACCTCTGCATTGCTGAAAACTTGTAAAGATTTGGCTTTTCCCCTATAAGGCGCTTTATCTTGACTTAATTGCAGGGTTAGCATCCGCTGTATGGGAGCCCCCGCAGTGTGGTGACATGACTCCATGTGGCTGACCACCAGCAAAGAGGCAGCAGCGTCATTTCAGGGCTTGGGACTGATCTTACTCTGAGTCTCCACATTCCCTTCCCTCCCAACTAATGGGGACTCTCACCACATATATAAAGATTATTAAAAGGTAACAGCGAATTTGCCCTCCCCTCTCCTAAAAACAGAAGTCTGCAGGCTTATGCTTTGCTACAGAGGAGTCCAAGCAGTTAGATCACACCAATATCAAAAAAACAAACCATGAATCCCCCATACGATGTTATTCTGCTGAAGCAACCCACATCAAGATGATAAACTGACTTATTTTTGGCTTTTTCTGTGGGTAGCAAAATATACTTAATAGTTGAGTCTCCCCCCAGTAGCCCCCTGCACTGTATTCCTGTCCCTGTTTCCACTGTTTCCACACCCCAACATCAGTAATGCCATCAGAAGTTTATGTATGTTTGCATAGGTTTGGTTATGAATGGGCATCTTTGATTTGCTTAATAAATGGGAAAAGATGCATGAGCAAATGGTATAGTTAATTTACTGTTGAAAAGAGTAGGGATCTTATTCTCTTCCTCAGCTTGGGGAAGGCAGTGGTTAGGGAACTGCTTTTTCTTCTGTTAACTACTTACCCTTGTATGACTCTGACACAATTTTAAAGGAAAAAAAAATATCCGTGCAGGTTTTGAGCCATCACCTGGTTATAGTTTAAAACAGTTCATTCTCCTGCATCAGCTTAGTGTATCCCAGGTACACTGAAATCTGTAAACAGCTGCGGTCCCCTGCAGTGACTGGAGGTATGGACCTTGCCTTGCTGCATTGCCCACTGGCAACCCTCCCCACCTCCACAGCCATGCTTCCAACTTATTCCAAATCCCCTCTGCTTGTGCGAACCTGCATTGAGTGTGGTGTCCAAGTAGGCTTTTTTAAGCATTGATCTTCTTAATATTATGAATTTTTCTTTTGCTTGTTGTGAAGCATTTCCAAGTGGGCCAGAGGCTGTCTCCAAGGCATTAGGGCTTGCAGAGTCTCCCTTTTCATTTTGGGCAAAGACCCTGCCTCTGGTCAGCTGCTTGCGTTCGGTGGGTCTGGCAGTCATCCGGGGGGATGGAGAGCAGCTGCAGAGGCAGGTCTGGGGCCCTGTGCTGAGGGTACTGTAACCCGCACTCCCTTCAGCATCTCAGCACTACCCTCACCCTTTTCCTATAGCCAGTGTGGAATGCTGAGACCACCACATCAGCTGGCATGAGCCCGCCTTGGTACCTCTCGTCTGATTGTACTGGGATTACTGAATCGTTTCTCAGGGCTGAAGGAGTCTGTTATACAGCTGCTAAGTAGGAGGCTGTTGCTTTGGTTGTCTGTCGGTGGATGAAACAGTCAAAAGCACACAAATGGTGACCTGGTAGTATTCCTGCTGGGTAGGAGTTTGTCA
This sequence comes from Oceanodroma leucorhoa, assembly GCA_030449065.1. Lineage (NCBI taxonomy): Eukaryota > Metazoa > Chordata > Aves > Procellariiformes > Oceanodroma > Oceanodroma leucorhoa. Next base: position 4,900,187 of record JASVER010000041.1, on the reverse strand, counting down.
GGGAAAGTTTGCATATATGAAAGCCTCCTTGGGTTAAGCTAGCATAGTACATTTGTACAAATATTTTATACATGAAATTGTTCAGGTATTCAGGTAGCATATTGACACATTTGGAAATATGAGCAATAAAGGCAGGGTTATTTTGCCGGACTGGTGCAATGCCCTTGGGCTGAGCGTTAATCTCCTGTGGCTGCGCAGAAGATGAGAATGATCAGGATCACTGCCACTGAGGAAGCGACCCGCCTGTGATGCCTGCGTGGTGGTGTGCAATGCTAATCCCTCCCTGCCTTTACCCTTCTTCTCTTCCTCTCTTAAGATGTTGTTGCTCAGTTGTGCTGCTCCATGGGAGCCTGTTGCAGTGCCACCTCATTGATCACAGCTGCTTAATTTCCTGTTTCTTCAGCAGCATTTAAAAGCTTTTTCGTTATTTTGCYAGGAAATGAGAAGATAGTTTCAGGCTTTGCAATGGAAATTGGCTTTGTTAGTATATGCTGTTGTTTAATATGGCACAACAGCAGCTGCACAGGAGACTGTCGAAACTAAATAGCATGCCTTCACTTAGCTAAACAAGCATCTGCCTAACCCCTGTCTCAAGGGTTGCTTCCAGGGATGGAATGAAAAAGCTTTTACTCAGATCTGACCCCAGCACATAATGTGACATACAAATGCCCATAACGATAGACCGGTCTGTTGGTTTTCCACGATGTTAACCTGGCAGCGCTACTGCAGTGTATAAAAACCAGGAGGAGCAACTACTTGCTGCAGTTCCAGGCCCTTAAAAGGGGAAAAGTTACTGGTACACAAATACAAAAAGGCTTCTCCTATAGAAAAAGCATTACTGAACCGTCTTCAGAAACGTCATCGCACAGCGGTGCAGTCTGCTATATTTATATTTTCACAGTGTGCTGTAATGTTTTGCTTTGGTGTTTTAGGAGGAAGGAGTTGCTTTTACATAATTTGAATATAGAAGGGCTGATGTTTAATAGGTTGTCTGTGTTGTAATCAGGAAATATATTTTAATCTAATAATCCTAATAAAATCTAAATCTCATCTAAATTCTCTATTTCTTAAAGCTTCTTTTTGAAAGMAGGTAATAGGGATTGATAATAAAATGTTATGTGGGCAAATTGCCTTCAGTGAAAGATGGGAAAATGTTCTCTGCTGACAGACATACCAAAGAGTTTTAGATGAGGTCTCTGGATAAAAAAGTAATGTAAATAGTTTTCTGTTGTCATTCTTAGGCATCTGGCAGTATTGTGTAGCATTCTTTCAGACTTCTGTTTTAAGGAATCCTAAAAGGAAAGGGTGCTGAGAGCTGGCAACAACTAACAAAAAAGAAAATGTAATTATGAAAAATTATCATACTGATTTAAAGACGTGGGATAGAGCTAATTAAGAAGTAGGAACAAGAGTATGTGTACAGCAGAAGCTGCACTCCCAGCAGTGCAGTTGTACTCGGAGTGGGGGTTAAATCTAGAACAGAGCAAGCCTGAGCTCTGTGAGCCTGTAGAGGAGCACATTGGAAAACAGCTTGTAATGTTTCCAAAATTAATTTATTCCTCCCAGCAAGGGGAAAAAACAGCAATAATCCCACAGGTAGATTGGCTGTGAATTAAAACTCCCATTTACTGTATGTCAGCATGAAGAACTGAAAGGATTCATGGCAGAAAGCTTTTCTTCAGACAGAGCACTTGATTTTCGTTCCCCGTTCTTTCTCCTGAAGATTGGCTTCTCTTCAAAGACATTGGGACAAAAGCAAAATCAGATTTATTAAGAAAAAGAAATCTCTATCACTGATATTTTCTGTCCTCCTGCCAGGTACGTCTCAAGGCAAACTGTCGACAGGTGATAATTGTTGCTTTATCAGATTTTGCTGACATAAAATTAGACAACACAAAACAAGCTTTGTACTTCTATGGCTAACAACAGCTTAAGTGCTTTAATCTTAATTTACAGCATTAAATGGCTTAGAAAGCCACACAATACAGATTAAATACAGAAGTAACATTTGAATGAGTCAAGTTTAAGAATAACTGAATCAAATTCAAGAAACCTGAGAATTATAATAGTTAATCAATCCAGAGAGCAACTTTTATAGGCAAATCTGTAGATTGTACTAGGAGCTGGTCTTGTGTTCCTGTGCGCTGCGAGTATAAATGAATGCCAGGAATAAGGCACTTGGCTCCCCTTTCCAGCCCCTTGTAAGCTCCAGGCCGTGCTCTCCGTCGTGTTTCACTCACTGGCAAGATACTTTTCTCCTGGCTCCGTGCAGCCCATTCAGCACCCTCCTCCACCTTCCCCCCGGGGACTCTTCAGAAAGCAAAACCATGCACCCCCATGCTGCTTTGTGCTTGTGCTTGTGTCCACAAGCAACTGAAAACCCATTTTTCTTTGACCATTTTTCTTAAGACTGTCTTGTTGCACAGGCTATAAAAGAAAAACTCGGTAACCGGCAGGCTATGTATTTGATGAAGCTATAGCCTCTATGCCATTTGGGGTTATGTCACTCCTGCCTTGCGCTCCATCTCTGTGTGTCTTGTCTGAAAAGCAGATTGTCAGCTATTGGAGGCAGAAACTGTGAGCAGAGCTGCCAGGCCCTGTGGTATAGCAAAGATATAACCGAAATGAGAGAGCTGCAGGCAGGTGAGCCCCAGGGACTGAGCAGCAGCTACAGAAAGGCAGGGATATAGGCAGTTAAGCTTAAACTTCTATCAAAGAAGCAAAGAGATATGAGGGACCTGGCCAGGCTCTGGCCTGTGGACACTGGTGTGAGAAATCAGCGGTGAGAATTTACCATGGGTTTTCTCCTTGTGGATCGTTTCACCACAGACTGGCCTGTAAGTGGTTTTTGTTCAACTGCAGCTGCTTGCACGTGTGTTAGATGTGGATCAAGGCTACGCTGTTAGTTGTAGAAACAGCCCTCTGGCTTTTTCATCTTGCACAAAATGGTTGTGCAGTGCTCCTTAGGTCAAAGGTGGAAGAGCACAGAGACTGCCGAGCTATTCGTACTGCTTTTAACTGTTTCGTCTGTTTAAAAGCAGACTGTGACTTTCCAAGCAGCATCACAACCTCCCCTGTCATTGCTACCCCTGCTCTCTCTTACATTTTGCTTTCCACATGGGCATTTTTCTTCCCCTTCTCTCTGCATCCATGTTCCCAGGAGCAGACAGGTGGTTCTTTTTCGGGGGCCTCTGGAAGCTGCTGCTCTGGTTACAGGTAGTTGGACAGTTAAGAGCTTTGGATTGCTGACTTCTGCTTTAGGCCATGGTTTGCTCTGTTGGTGAGTGGTAAAGCGTCTTCTGTCTATTTTGTTTAATCTGCAGGAGTCATTGAGATGAGCTCTGTAGCCTGTGACCATCTCTTTTGTAGTTATGGGAAGCAGGAGGCAAAGCTCTATCTTTTTACTTGAGCACCCCTTTTTGGGCAGGTAGGGAGAGTCAGGAAAGGATCTCTACACCCTGTGCAGCTCAGCCATTGCTCCAGGTATTGGAGCTTTGAGCTGAATATGTGCTGAGGAGTCTGTACCGCTCCAGTTGCCGTTTCTGTTGTGGGTATGATGAATTGGCTTAATTGAATCATCTTTTTCACTATTCCTAGCAAGTAGGAACCAGGTATTAATGAAATGAGAAATGATGATAAATATTAGTGATAGGGAGAAGAGGTGCATGTCCTGAGAAGCCTTCTGTCTGCACTGAATTGGAGTAGTAGAAGGTAGGTTCGGTAGTGAAAACATTACTTTTTCTGTCTTTTATTATGCTAGGCCAGTATAGGATTCACAAAGTTACCTATCTGAAGGAAAAATCAGGTGAGAGTCTGACCATCTTCAAGTCCATAGTTAAGACTTTTCTCCAAATTTTGTTTTAATTTTGTTTTAACAAATTATGGGCTGTAGTCAATATTGCTCCAGGAATTTTCTGTATTCTTAAAAAAAGTTTTAATTCAGTAAAATCCTGATGACTACACTTGACAGCAGTGCTGCAGCCTTTCAGGGGGCTGAATTTTGGGTAACAGCCTTTCAGCTTGGGGCATACATACCATGAACCAGTAGCTTTCAGGAGTTGTTCAGTGCTCTAGTTCTGGTAAAAACAGGTGGATGTACTTTCTTAGTCCTGCTTGTGACTCAGCCATAAGCCAGGTTTGCTGTTAAACACAGGCTCTCTAGGTTTGTGAGTGATGGAGTGGTAAACTTTAAAAACTTCCTTGTTGGCAGCAGCTACATTGGCATTTCAGATCCGACTTCTTAATTTGGTGATGGTGATTTTTAGCTACCAAAGGGCTTGTGATCATTAGAGAAAATGGTAACTGGCCCATACCAATGTACAGTCAGAAAAATATATAGTGTGGTCATGCCRGTTACGAAGAACAGGAAACTGGTGATGAATCGAGGAGAAGGAACTGCTGGTGTTTAGTCTGAAACGGCTGCAGGGCTCAGCAGGATGAAAGCACAGCTTATCCAGGTCTGTCCAAGACAAAGCAATAATTTATACTTTATGTAGTTTGGCCAATCAGCCAGGAAACACTGCATAAAATTTGTCATTGGTTCTTAAATGTAAGCAGTGATGAAATCCCTTCACAGAGAACAGATATCACTCGCTAATGGATTTTGCCGCCCCAAAGAATAATGACATGTAGTTCATTCATGCCCGTGGTGTTGTGTCATCGTTAGAAAAACGCTGGAGGAAGGACTTTCTTTTGTGAAATGTCTGGCATTCATAACCATTCGTTTTAGACAGTTGGATGATGTTTTTTACATTCTGTGTATATTAACTGCTTACTAGCTTTTCTTTCTCAGTGAGGAAGTTTTCTTGCATCTGGCTGAATTTCTCTAAACAAACAATTAAGGAAACTTAACATACTGCAGAATAGGCTAGTGTAACTGAATTGAAGAAGCAAACAAGTCTTTACGGCTGTTCTTGGTAATCTTTCAATATAGGGAAGAAAAGAGGACTGTTTTCTATTTTATTACTTGGTAGAAATGTAGAGATTAGATGAAATCTAATGGATGAACAAGCACCATACATAAAAAGCACAGTTTTCAGCCCACTTCTGGAAGGTGACAGCACCTTTACCAGTTATTTTCGTCAAGGTGCCAGGTTGAATAAAGGGCTTTACAGCGCAGGACAAATAAACTGGAAATATTTATGGGATCTGGAAGGCTGTATTAATTTTCTGGATAAACTGGTTGTGTTTAAGCAAAAACTATTTTTCATAATTCTTCCTGTTCTGCTGAGTAAAATTTTAAAGAAAACAGAAAGCAAATTTTGATACTTACAAGCTGTCCTGATGTTTAGCTCCTTCCTACATACCTTGCAGGAGGGAGATCTGTTTTTAACTCACTGCGATTTTTTTAGCAGGGCCCGTAAGAGAGCACTGTAGCCACTAGCATATTAGGCATTTTGATTAAATATCTCATCTTTGTGGAAAGACACATCATGTGTGCAGGGACTCTAATTTCACTTTTAATTTCCTTAATGAATCCCTTTACTGCTTAGATGATGACTGGTCCTCATCGGAGAGAAAACTATGAATACGAGAGACGATCAGATGGGCAAAACATCTAGTCTGAGCTTTTCACTTCCAGCCTGAGGCACAGCAGGGTGTTCGGGCAGTTCAGTAAGATGGGGAGTTGAGGCTTTTGCTCCTGCATCACTGGAAATGTGCCTTCCTTCTGCAGCAGTCGATTGCCTGTTTAGAGGATCCCAGTTGTTACCTATGCATCGGCTGTGGGTACTTAGATCCATTKGGTTGGAGCTGACTCCAGAATCCCTTCATCATGAAAGCAGCTTACTGAACTGGCAGTATCATTTTTCTACTATGTCCTAATGTGGCCAAATAAGCAGATGCAGTGTGAGATTTTTTTTCCAGGCAAGAAAATCAATATAGGAAAAAGTCCAGAGGAAAAAAGGCAAAAACGTTTATCATGAATGACTAAATAAAGCTGAATGAGGGCTAGCTAAACACAAACTCAAAAGTGGATGTAGGCATTCCTAAGTATTTGAAAAGTGCAAGTATAAACAGTAGGTAGAGATGCTTGAATGTTTTGCAAGCTCTGTGTACCTATCAATAATGTGTGAAAACAAAGGATGCAGAAGGAATACAGAGATTAAAATTAAGAACTAGGCCATTATCATATGAAATAAGCCTTTCACAAGAAAAACACAGGATAGCTCCAAGTTTAGATAAAACACTGCATGGTATGTACTAGGGGACAATCAGTAAAGGAACGTTGGATGGATGAGGAATAGTCGCCATCTCCTAATCCTGGTACTTAGGAGTGAGTAGTGACCATGATAACCATTACTACATGTGTTGCATTTGGTGTTAAACTGATAATTTGTTAAACTTCTGTCTTTCTGTTTTTATTTCTAGGCCTCTTCCTTATCTTAGGCTTGATACTTTACCCTGCAGGTTGGGGATGTCAGAAAGCAATAAGCTATTGTGGACCTTATGCTTCTGCTTACAAACTAGGAGACTGCTCCTTGGGCTGGGCTTTCTACACAGCTATTGGTGGCACTATTCTGACATTCGTCTGTGCAGTCTTCTCAGCGCAAGCTGAAATAGCCACATCCAGTGACAAAGTGCAAGAAGAAATAGAAGAAGGAAAAAACCTTATCTGCCTCCTTTAACTCCAGTGGGGAAAAATACCAGCGCCTGGATCCTAATCTGCTTTCCAGTGACTGGACAAGCAGATTTGCTTACCTGTTTCTACCATTTGTGTGATTGAGCCCCATGCATTCCAGCCCTGAACTACTGAAATGGCCTTTCTTCCTTGCTGGGCAATGAGGATCAGAGAAAGGATCCCAAGAAGGCAGACTGTAAATACTTGGGGATTTTTTTTTTATTTCATTCTATGATCAGGACACAGTGGAATATATTAATCTGACTGGGCAGGTGAGGAATCGTGTATATAGCAGGAATGTTGTTGTTATAACTGACAAATTCTGATTGATCAGATTGCCTTACCCACCTTGGTCACTTCGAACATTTTGGATTTAAAATAATAAAAGCCAGCACATTTTTTTTTTTCTTACACAAAAGAGAAGCCTATTTTAATTAGGCTTTGTTTCCAAGGGCTCCCCTCACCTGTGAATATTTCACCACCACCTGGTTTGGTGCTTTTTGATACTGAACTTCCTTAAAGTCCAGTGCCTTCTCGGATAGTAAATACACTTCGGAGAGAGCAAAGTTGACGTGACGCAGTTTACACCAATCTTCAAGCATTTAAAAAGCTGAGTCCCTGCCAGGTTTCTTTGTCTTGAAACTTATAGTCTAAGGTGTGTGCCACTTGCTACTTAGCAGGTAAATTATTTTGTTTCCACTGCCTTGACAGAGAAGCTGTTGTTACACTGGCTTTCAATTGATTCTGATAAAATTGTTTGAAATAACCCTTGTTAGAAATATTTCTACAGCCTTCATTAAAACTCCTGAAATCCCAAGCAGATGACAACTCCCCACAGCACAGCTGGGCATTATCTTGTGAATGCCAACAGGCTGGCCTGGGCTGTAGCCTCTCCTACAAATGTAGATCGCACATTAGACTTGAACAGTATTATTCTTTCTCTTGCCAGTGAAACCTCATTCCTAGTCTACAGATCAGTCTGTCTCATGACCTGGAGCCACATGAGTCCTTAAGAAATTTACATTTTTCAGGAAGTCTTGCCAAATTCTACATGTCTGGGAAGATCTTTTCCCTTTTTTTTTTAAATGGCAAGTAGTATGGACCCTTTTCCAACTCAATCAGCAGAAATAAAACAGACCTTGCCACAAATGACATTCCTTTCTCAAAGGCAGTTGGGTGTATTACTTTTTGCATCACTTACTAGAACTACTTCTGAAAACAAATTTAAAAGTATTTTAAAAAACAGAAATAATGAAACTGTGCCATAGGAGCATTGGGGATAATTCATCTGAGAAGCAGTTCTAATGAAACACTAAGTGAATTTTAGACTCCTCTTCTAACTTCTTGGTAGTTTCACATCATCCAATGACAGTGTTGCACTCCATCACTTCACTGTATAATATGGAGCAGAAATTCTTGCTTATCCTATTGGTTATTTATAGGTATTAAAAAATTGTTGTTACTGTACGGGTAGATAGCTAATTTCAATACACTGCTCAAGTAATTCACAGTACAAGAGCTGTTCAGCAGTCGCGACCGCAAGCCCAGGGCCAGCCTCCAGCATGGGTGAACACCAGCAGCGGCAGTGCTGCAGCACCCCCCCAGTGCCTGCTGTGCAGCACAGCCGCCGCCTTGGCCCTGCCGGTCTACGGAGCAAACCAGCCCCAGCTCCCAGCCCACGCGTGTCGGTGCACCTTCAAGCCACACACCACACGGATACGGAGGTGACCTCTGAGCCACTGTGCAACAAACGAGGACAACTTCTGCCATACTAGAAAGGGATTGTTTTAATCTAGCCTCTTCTTGCATTCACCTGCTCCTGCAACCCACATCCACCGTATTCTAGTTTAAAACGGGTAATTCACTTTTCTTTTAAATATTTAATTTTAAAAAAACCCAAAAGTTATGGTCTGGAACCATTTCTGCCAGCTGCCTGCACAAAGCAAGACTTTAACAAATCAAAATTACTAGCATGAAGTGGTGTCTGAGGACAAAAATCCCAGCCAGCACCTCCTGTCCGCACCTGTGTTTTTCTCTCGTACACACAAACATGCCACCTGAGGGGCACGCACTTGGCTTGTCCCTCAGGTCCAGCACAGCTGCAAGGCGACCCAAAGCGTCCTCCTGACGCTCCTCCCGAGCCCCCTGCTGGAGTGTGCACCACAGGGCTGGGACTGCAGCTCCGCTCTGCTCTTCTGGGCTCTGCAGCTGGAAAAGGGGGGCCAGGAAGAATAGGAGCAGCATATAAATCAGCTAAAAATTAATTATGAAATAGATTTACAGTTTTAGCTTTGCTTAAGTGGGTACCAATCCAATGTCGACGTTGCCACTGCTGACAAATCTCGACGCTATATTAGGGTGACAAATGCTGCTTTGGCTTGAGCACTTGATTAGTTGGAATAAGTTCTTCCAAAAGGTATAGAGGGCATATACTGCTTTGGCTTAGGAGTAAACAATGACCAGCCTTCACTTACATTACTAGCTGACCTCTGCTGTGATCTACAGAACGCTTAGAAAATTTTAATAGTGCAGTTTTTAAGTACAAAGGAGGTATTTTCAGTGGCATGTTTTGGTTTTGCATTTGTAACCAAGAAGACCCAGCTTTTCTGCTTGTTGCTGGTATACTATCAACTTGCTCTGCAGCAACATAACTAACTTGCAAGAATATCCATGTTCATCACATAGCACAGATAGAAGACAGGCTGGGAAGAAATACAGACAAAAAAGTAATCAGAATTTCTTTTCTCAGGGTTCTGTTTTTCTAGCAAGTGATAAGATGGTATATATTGCAGATTTTTTTCCTGGATGAGGTTTTCAGGTGTAGGGTGCACTCATTAAATTTGACAGCTGTTTAAAGTTGTTCCTGAAGTTCACCTCAGCAGTAGCTTTCAAAGATACTTTGCAAAGGAAAAAAAAAAAAAAAAAAGATAAATCAGCTTAAAGCTAATTTAATTAATTTCATGAGGGGGCTGCGGAGTGTAACTGCTTCTTAATGTACATGCACTGCATAGGATCTAAAAGGATTTGCTGTGGATTCTTTAAAACCTGTGTGCCAATTAGTTCAGTTTAACTTTGTTTTTGTGGTATTGAAGAACTCTTTAAACATCTGTGGTTTGATCGACTTCGTAAACTTGTATTCTGTAAAGTGCCATAGACCTTTTTTTTTTGAATCGTAGCATATTTAAAAAATATATATATCTATATATATATATACACAAACGTGTGTGAGATGTGCAATACCAGGAATGGGTTTTGTTGTGGGTTTTGGGGGTTTTTTTCCTTAGTTTTTGCTTTTAAACAAGATATTTGAAAAGGGACTTCCCAGGGAAGAAGTGGCTGGAGTTTTGGTGGTGTGGACAAACTAAAGCACAGAGTAATGCAACAGGATCACTGATTTTGAAGATTAATACAACAGTAGTAACAGCAGCTTAAAGATTTAACAAAAATCTCTTACAGATTGATTTGGAATACTCAGATCTATATAATACAGACAATTCAAACGTGAAGCTGTGTCCATCTCTGGCAGTATACAATCTAAAAGCTGAAAAGGCTCAGCAAGGTTTCTTAATGTGCTTTATTTATAATGTGGCACTGCAAAAAACATTGCTACTGAGCTATTTCTGGGTTGTCTATATCACTTTTGTATCTATTTTACTCAATAAAGTACTCCGGATTCTGAGATCTTTTTTCAGCCACATCCTTTGCATTTTGCATCATTATCCCACACCAGAGTATCTCACATCCTAGTGGTAAATGGAGAGGAGTTCAAGTCCTCCTTGGAAGCAGTGGGCGCTGGTACCTACCTCAAGGAAAGGACAGAGCCCAGCAAAAAGCAGAGCATGGCAGCAACGTATACATCACGGCTGCTTTGTATAGGAAGGACAGCTGTGGCAATCCAGCTAGAGTACATTTTGAGCCATGGTTTATTTGTGGTACTGTTTTTCTGTTCTTGAGTCACCACTATGTACATTTGTTAGCATGAATGATGTACCTAATGTGTTATTTTTAATCTAAATTTCAATTAAAATGTGAGTTTTCGAACTTTTAACAGGAGTCCGACTACCTTAATTCAAACATACTGGACAAGTTGAGCCACAGCAAAGTAGCTTTGATTGTAGCTTTAGTAGCATTTAAGATCCCAGCCCACTCATGTTGTTAGTCTTTCAGATTTCCATCTGACTTTAACAATTATTACCACTTACTGATAAAAAAGTATGTCATATGAAATTGTATGTTATACAATACAGTTGCATTAAAGAGACCTTCTAATCGAAAATATTTCTGACAAATGTTTTTCATTTTGCAACTAAAGCACCACAGTTCCTTTCTTGTGAAAAGGGGTAGCGAAGGTTGTAAAACAAATAATCACATAGACTTACAGTGTTTGCTACAGCGTGTCTTACCTTTCACTTGTGACTTGACAAACACTAGGGAGAGGTTACAGATTGTTCTCTAAGCAAATTTAAGGCAGAACTAGGAGTAGGGCTTTCAGTAGTTCACAGAGAAGTCAAGGCTGTCACTTTTGCCTCATAGCTGCTATGGTCCGTTTCTATTAAATTTACATATAATTAATTGCATTTAGTTTAATTGCACTTCTAATGGTTTCTAAACTTCGAAGAAGTAGCTCTTGGTCAAAACTTGGAACATTTAGAAACCTACAGTCTGGAAGAAGGGGGATAGGTGCCACTCAATGCACCACCACATTAGTCATGTTTATGGATTTCAAAGCAGGTACAGATACAGCAGGTATTCTACAAATACAAATACAAAATACTGCCAAAAGAAGTTACAAAGTACTGATTTGTACAGCTAAAAATATTATTAACGTTACTGAAAAAGGGAGGTAGAGTTGGCAATAGGGAACACAGAGTTCAGTTCTCCAATTGTGTGAATTATTACAGATTTCTGTGTTCTAGTAGCTTCTTCGCCAAGCTCCAGCTAGGTTTGAAATGGTGATGCAATGAGAAAGTTAATGTGTATTATTAATATCAGAGGGACAGGAATATAAAGATGTTGTCTTGCTCCTTTGACTCACTGAAAGCTTCTTTTCAAATAGATGCCTTTTATTTGATTTGTGGTATTTTCCTATCACTGAAATTCTGAGAGCGCAGGGATCAGTGTCACTAGCCAGCTTTAGGTATCACTCAGATGCAGTGGGATCAGTAATTTGGTCTAAGACAAAATAATTCCAAATTTAATCACATTATTCTGACCACTTCCAATTGCTCTCTTACCTTGGACAGAAAGTATCACCCCGCGCTGTCCAATCCAGCATATCCACTTTTTTCTCTAAAACATCAAAAATACACGCATAGTAAAGACGACCGTCCTGCACTGCAAGATGGCAACGTGTGCTTTTGCTTGTGTGCAGTGACTACAGCTCAGATGATATACGATTGCTTAATTGGGCTATAAACATTGTAAAATCTACTTGCAGCACTGCCAGCTGAAACAGTGGCAGAGCAGCTGATGTCACAGAGGCATCAGTGCTCAGAGGCTGCTGTTTTTTGAAATGGCCTGAGCTCCAGCCCGTATATCCTACCCAGCCCTAGCTGTACACATCTGCAAAGCAGAAAAGCCGAGAGAATGGTCACAAGTAACTAGACTCTACAGCCCGCTGTGTCTTCCAGGCCTGCATTAGCCCTGTTCCAAGCACACTCCCAATCACTAATACAACCTCCAACTTTATCACCAAAAATCAGTCTCTGAAATTTCCCATCTCACCTGCTGAACGTTTCCCTTCCTGAACCGTGGGTCCAAAGAAGTAAAACCTGGCCTTCTCAACGTTTTGTACAGCAGCTCCTCTCTGCTGAAGTGTTCTCCTTCACCTCTGAGTGACCTAACAGCAACGTGTAGGAACGCTCACTGAAGAAGGACAGTACAGGTTTTTATATATGTCTATATGTGTGTGTATATATATATATATATATATATATATATATAAAAATACACACACACACACACACACATTACTTAGTCACATGGCAGCACCAAGTGTATTGAGAGACGGTAAAACAAACGAATTAAAAGCACTGTTGTTTGGTGTAATCACTATCTAGTCATCCAACAGAAAGCACATGTTAGGTGAGCTGTATATGCTTCCATTAAACAGCTAGCCAATTAATTTCTTTTTTTCAAGAACAAAATGTACAGCAGTGTGATCCACAAGTCATGCTTCCCATCAACACTTTTTTTTTCCTTCCTCAGTACTGTGTGACATGGTATCTAGTTTAATCCGAGCATAAACTAGTATTCTGCTGCTGAGGTAAGAAATCTGCACCTCTTCCTTTATAAGTCTTCCTGATTTTTCTACTGATGAGAATAAAAGCCACTTGCAGACATAAAATTAATTTGTAGGAAAAAAGTACAAACTAATTCTGGCACATTTTAATGTAGCTGAGTGAAACCTAACACACATTTGTTTTAATTATCTGATCCACTATGCCTTACTAGTGATTGATAACCAGAATGCTCTAGGTGCATGCCTTTTCCTCGACATACATTTTTCCAGAAGTATCGCTGAGTATTTTTATCACAGTTCTCTTCCCTCTGCTGCTTTCTCTGTGTGTGCATTCCTTCCCAACTTACAACTTCTTGAGGAAAACTAGCCTCAGCAAACCAGAGGAATTATCTCCCCACAATGGCACTTAAATTGTGTAATAATTCTAACCATAAAACATGACTGGATCATGCTGCGCAACTGTGCTTACAAGAAAGTACGAAAACTGTTCCTTTAGTCTGCTGCTACTGCCATCCTAGATCTGTAAATTACAAAGAAACACATCAAGTTGATGAAGGATTTCACTATGAAAYGATGCATGCATGCGCAAGTGTCTTGAAAAACTCACACCTGCTATCTCCTAAAATAATCCTGACCGTACCTCAGAGCACTGTTCTCTGTATTGTGCACTTGCAAACGTAACTACATCACAGTGGTCTAGATAAAGTCATTTTGCCCTTCAAAGAAAACCCAGTACTAAATTCAGTACTAGAGAGCAGGTGTTACACTTGACATTATATGACAAAAATCAGCAGACTGTGATAATGCCTAAAAAAAAGAAGAAAAAGCAAGACACAGCAGTGATACAGAAATGTCAATTCATAGGCACAAATTAGGAAAATAAACACTACCAAAGCAATGCTGTTTTCAGCAACTTCATTTTACTTTCAATAGTGTTTTAGGATTCACTTAATACCTCTAGAATTTCATTCAGTAATGACAGAACATGTTTAGATTTTAACCCTCTTGAGTTTACAGCACAAGAAAGTGGGCTGCAAGTCTTTAAGAATTTTCTTCCTAACAGTTGAGTAGACTAATTCTCAATACCCTAATGTATTATTTTGATAGTGGACATTTTGCTTCACCATTTCAGCAGAATTACAGCATTTATATACACAATTATAAAAAACAAGTGAGACTTTTACACAGATCATCCGCCCTGCATATTATCCTGATTGTTAGAAGAAAAATCCCTATATTGGTCAAAACTATACAGAGCAAACACCCAGGAAAAAAGTCTCTTTTTATTCCATGACACTGTATTAATACAATAAATATACAAAACTTCTGAACTACTCAGACATGCAACAAAGGGACAGAAGAAGTGCGTTTGTACAGAACCATGACATTCACCAGGATGGCAGAGCATTGTTAGTAATTTACAAAATATACAAACATCCCTCAGATAAATAAAACCAACTCCTAAATTACAGATCAATGACTACTGACATTCCAGTGTTTAAACTTCATACTTTGTACTCAATTTGCCACAATACTACAAAATGACAACTGAAGTGGGCGCAATACTCTGATTAATTAGTAAGAGACTGTGAAATCTAGTTTTTGTTACGTACAAAATATTTTAACAAGTATCAGACTTCTGTTGTCAAAGCTAAACTCAAACTTCTCCCTCTCTTTTGGGCTGCGAAGTGTCACAGATTTCTGGTTTAAACAATTCACATGTAACTGAACCTTGAATTTCACTTAGGAGGTTTAAATCCAAACATTCAACCCATGACGTTACAAATCAACGCTCCCTATACATAGAACATTGACGATATTTTCTCAAAGAGCCTTTAAACATTTGGGAAAAAAATCTACCTGCCAAATTCATGTTTTATTCCTTATGTTTTTTTCCATAATATATCCTGGTGAATAGTGTATATTGTTATGCAATCTTGAACTTAAGTTAAATTGCAAGGATGATGTCCCTGGGATTCCTGTCCAAGAGATACCAAGAGAATTGCTTAAATTTAGATTTAGAACTAATCCATAGTAGAGTTCCTTGATACAACCCTCAAGTTAAGTTTAAAAGATTATGAAAAGAACAATCTTGATATACAGCTGCCAGAAGGATGATGCCTGATCTCAACAGAAAATAGTGGCTTTTATCTGGAAAGCTTTTAATAACATTCCATACAAATTTAAGTTCAATGCTAGCATGTCGACTAGTATGAAATTTTAGAGCCCCCATTACACAGAGTATTTAAATTGCTTTTAACTTCATGATGCAGAGAACATTTAGAAGCAAGTATATTCATTAATATGACCTTCAGCATAGGTGAAACTACGACATTAGTCCAAATTCAAGTTGGATTTAAAGAAATTAGTAAAATAAAGGAGACTAATAGGGACTTCATGCTAACAGTACAATACTGATCCAGGGATTAAGCTTGGGGTTTTATTTTTTGTAATGCTTTTCTGTTGTTACGAATACAGCGCAGTGAGAAAGAATCTATGAAAGTCGGTCCACATTCAGAACACAAAGGGGCCTCAGAATTTTATCCTGTCTTACTAAAGGTGATTGACCTTAAGAGCTGCAATCACTTCAGCCACTGTCGTGGGATGTGGTCCTTCCCATTTTCATTTTCTAAAACAGTTTGAAAAAACAGCCCAAGTATTGTGCATAAGACTCATGAGGCAATCCAAGAATATAAATAGTCTTCAAAGGAGAGAAACATAACGTTATACTAAGACCTGATTATATTCTAGAATATTATGATGGTACGTACCATTATGGATTGTTCAGTTCCACAGCACCAATTTAACCTCTTAGGCCTCCAGTTCAATGAGTTAAAATTTAACTTTTTTTAAGATGAAGATTTCTCACTTTTCCAACTCAAAATAGTTTAAAAGTTTTTTTCCCCAGCTTAAATCACATCACAAAGATAGCTGAGTTAACGTTAAAATGAATTCAAGTATCTGTTAAATGCCATTGCTTAAAAAGCTTGGGTTTAGACATTTGAAAATTAAATACTGTATATTTAGGTTTTTGGACAAGCAGTAAACAGAGTGACTGACTAGGCTAGAAATTTAGTACCACTGTTAAACACAAACCTACATTTAAAAAAACCAAACCCCCAAAAATCTCAAATAGAACAAAAATACCACTGCACGTAGAAAAAGGAAGGTAGGCAAGGAACTAATGTTCTAGACGTCAATATTGGTTTCTTTTCCGCAAAATTTTTATCCCAAGACATGAGTACTAAAATTAAAAATAGCAAATATATAATCATTTAGCTCTGTGATTGAAACTGTCAGTTAACTTTCTTAAACTGTACACTGCATTACACATTCTATTACAGAGAATGTTGATGCACCATAGTCATTTCTCACAGGTAGAGAATACTCCATGAAAATAGATACAAACAAACGCTATAATTATAAAGTGGCGCAGGTAAATTCTGGACCAAAACACTATTTAATCAAGGTCAGATAACTCAACAGTATTCATGCAAACTTACAGGTTTATATCAAAAGACTTATCCTAAAAAAACCCCAAGAAAAGAATTTATAGTATCTACCCTACTTGTATTTGTCCTCCAGCAGCTGCTAACATTGCAAAAGCAGTAACCAAACCTAACTTCCTACATTTCTCAGTCTACCCCACTTCTTACAGTAGAAATAGGGAAAACAGTTCTTACGATGAAAAAGAATTGATCCAAAGTGCTTTCTTGAAGTTAAAAAAAATACCGGAGTGAACCACTAAAAAACCTTCCAAATTCTTAATACATTTATTTGATCATTATATACCACAATACATTCTCAGGCCAATTGTTGAAATTATTTACCCTCCATAAAATATAGAAGGCTTTATATTCTAGAATGCAACACCTTAAAGAAGGGCAAACAATGGTTATCTTTTCAAAATAAATAAATTTTTAATAAAATAAACCAAACATTTCCCATTTTACCTATGCACAGCTGCAGAAGAGACAAATATGCTGTATGAATTTTGATCTTTAGGCTTTTAGGGAATATAGTAAGTGACTGGAAAATAAAGTACAATCAAAGAGAACCGTGATGACTTTTTATGTTTCCCTACATTCGGTTACCCTTGAATGCATTTTGAGCTGCACTGGTTGCTGCTGTTGATGCGGCGTTGGCTGCTGCAGTTTGTACAGTTTTGTTGGACATCACTCCTGTTGCAAACTCCTGCTGCGCTTTCTCAAAACTAGCACCAGTCGTGCGGTAGAGACCATGCACCTAGGGAGGTGGAAAAGCAGTGAAAAAAGAGTGCTGAGCCTTCCTTTTCTTGGTAGTTCAATAGCAAAGTCTCAAACACGAAATAGAGCTGTGTGGTGGGGAAGTCTCGTTTGCTCATGTGTTTGGGAGGATCCAGAAATGAGTAAATGGACTTTTTTTCCATAAATCCTACAACTTTTGATTGTCTGCTGCACGCACAGTTTGACTGTAGGAATACCTGTAACTTTTTGCAATTTCGGAGGGGTCTCATAGGTCTTTACTAAAATGTGTGTGGTATCTACTGTCTGAAATAACGTATTTAAATACACAAACAGGCTGCACCCTTAGCATAACACAGGGCTCATAGCTTGCAAATATGTCTTCTGTCTCAATTTGTATACAACTTGTCATACTAATTAGAAGAGTTAGTAAGTGTGCATGTTAAAAAAAATAGCAGGAAACAAAACCAAAAAAGTAGTTTTGAATCCACTGTGTCAATAACATTTTGGTGAACTTTTTTCTACATCAATTTTTAGAAACATTTTCATTTCTTTGATTGATACGGTTACAAGAACAAGCTAAGCTATGAATATTAAGAAGTATAAAACATCCTAATAATGCAGATATGTATCTGCTGAATTAGTGTGATGACCAATAACTCTGCATAATAAGCAGAGGTATTAAACAATATGACTTACAAACACTCTAAACAATATGGCGTATAATCTCTAGTACAACAAAAACACAAATACCCAGTAAATTCCAATTACCTCAGTATTAAAATTAAAATGCTATTTCTAACTCGTATTCAATCAAGTCACAATACAGCTGTCATATAATATTGCAAAGACATTTTCACTGAAGTGTAGCAGGAAAATTAATGTAACTTTTTTCTTTGTTACAAATGTGACTCACTCTCATCCATAAAGATACACCAGGTCACATCTGAGTATGCAGGTTTTTTAAAAGAATCCAGATACATATGGTAGGAAGAGTGTAATAAAAATGCTCCACCATACATTTTTCTTGCTTGTTTCTTTCTCCTGTACCTGAGTATTTATGCAGAAAACAAATAAGGAGAAGGGACATCTCCAGGCAACACTTAAAATTTCTAGCTTACTGTAAATAGGCCAGAAGAGTTTGGGTATGTGAAAATCTTTAAGCGTTAACTGTAACTGAGGCTAAATTACTAGAATTGCCAGCACATCATCAGCAGAATGCTCAGTTACATTTTATCTGAACATCAAAAACTTACTAGCACATTAGTATCTAAACTTAGGTCTTCTGGATGGAAATTCACAAAAAGGAACCAAGGGGAAAAAAGCATCTTTCTTTGATCTTTCATGCTATGCAATCATTAATTGACAATAAAATGTTAAAATAATAGAAGCAGAGAAATAAAAATCCTTTTCTGAGATGCCAGGCATCTCCCTCTTCTATTGATTTTAATGGGAACGATTTTATAACAGCTGAAACTTAGCAACCATTTGAATCACTCAGCCTGATGAATCACCACAGATTGGAAAATCACAACCTGGCATCTACAGGTACAATCATAGTGTCCAGTGCATTCACCTACCCCTTCATTGTGGGCTTACCTCCCAGTTTCTCTTATTCAGAGCTATCCTTCCTCACTTTAGTTTGCAGAAAATATGTGCATTGTACAAACAGCATTTTGTAACTCCACAACAGTGTAAGCAAAAAAGTACAGCTGTTAATAGGTAAGGCACACCCCCAAGAATATAATTTAAGCCCTATTACTTTGTGAGAGAGTACCTCTCTCAAGCAGGAAAGCAAAATCCAGATCAAACATAGGAAACAGAAGAGGGGAATAATATATAACTTACCTTTTTAAACATAACTAATGAGATAACAGCAGATGCTGTGAAAAGTGCAGCTATGATTATCATCATAATGCCAACAGGAATACTCTTATTAAGACCAGTAAGAGATGAAATCCATCCACTGAAGGGAAAAGAAAGGACAAACTTTACTAGCACAGCATATGAACTATTCAACCACAGGTATCCACATCAAGGGAAGCTTTGTAACTTCCTGGTTCTGATCAACTTTGAATATTTTTGAAGCAAAAGTCATGGGAATTTTACATACGCATATTTCAGTTCTCTAATAAGCTTTTAGAGCTTAGTTTCCATTTTTCCCAATGCATGCAGTGAAACTATAAGAAAAACTGTAATAAAGATGATTATACTGGAGTAGAATTATGAAGAAATTAGAGAGCTGCTCATCAACTTTGGGGTTTTTTTTGTCATACGGTCATTTCAGACTGATTTAAGACTACATGATTTCGTGGAAAAGAAAATGTCCCTAAAAAGATAGCTTCTAACTTCTTTAAATATAAAACAAAAACATGCCACACACACACAGCTTCTATGTGGGAAGACTCATTTAACTGCACCCACAGTGATGCTTCTTCAATTGAGGTTAATTTGATAATTTTTTAGTAGATAACATCAGATTAACTAATAGAAAAGATTACTATATGAGTATCTACTTCAAACATTTTCCCATTCTTCAAAATTGAAACACCAACAGAAAAATACAGTATCAAGCTTGAAACCACAAAAAGCCAGTTGCCTTAAGAAAAATAAAACATTAAGACAGAAATTATTCTTCCACAGAAAAAAAAGCAAAAAATTTCCATAAACCTAAACAACCTTAAAACTTTCCTCTACCTGTTTCAAATTGCTTTGATATCCCCTATGTCCAACTGGACTCTACAAAACTCCAAAATCCAAACTGTAATTAGCATTTTCTGATGATCTGGCTACTTTTCATACCCCTTCATACCCTTTCCACAAGTATCCTTAAAAGCACACTCCACATACTTGGAGAACTGGCCTTCTTTTATTTTGTTAACATCAATCAAGGTATCTATGAAAAAGCAAAATAGCGGATTCGAGAGCAAAAATAATAAAACAGGATCTTTCCATACACTACAGTTCTAAAGCAACGCTGTTTTGTTTGTCTTGCTTATGTTTGGAGGTTAGCAGCAAAAAGCACTGATACAGAGAAATGTCATTACCCAACTACAGTACCGCCAGTCATAGCTCTCCATGCTAGCAGCTGGCTACTACAACCATGCTTTTAGTTAATTCAAGTTTGTTGTTTTTTCCAAGGACAGTGACTGATTCTCAGTAGCTTTTCCTTGTAAAATCTAAATATTAGACCTCAAAGACTCAAATAAAAGATAATATACAAGCATCAAGAAGAAAAATCTACGATTACAGAGTAAGGAACTGACTCAGACAAATGAGCTTTTCAAATAACATCAAAGATATACCACTATATTCACCCAAATACATTGTTGACTCATTCTTCAAATTTTAGCCATAAATTTCCTTAATAAGGAAGTATATGAATATAATTAGAAATAACTAATGATACAAAATAATATGCAAACAGTATATTATTACTGTCTAAATTATTTTCATTTTCTCTAAGTTTTGCTTATGTCTTTATCTTAAATATAGAGCAAGTAACATCTCCACACACCACCAAAATAGAGGAGGTAATGTATAAAAGAATAGTTCAAAGTGGTTTACCTTGAAGGGTAAAATTTTGACCAGCCTAATAACAGAAGTACCCCACACTCTTGGAGTATGTTTCACCCACTTTTTGTAGTTAAGAGCACTCCAAAAATGCTTTTCTTGAGGGCTAAATATAACAATTCCAGAGAACACAAGATTTTTTTTGAAAAAACACAGAGACTGTATTGCAGTTGCTATATCAAATATGAGTGTTTGTYTTGCAGACAGCACAACGCTACAGCAAACAGAATACTCACCAGTTTCCCCATCTTTGAAATCCTGCAGCTTGAAGTACATGTACAGCAAACTGACAGATATATACAAAGAAGAACACAAAGAACCTGAATGAACTGTCACTCCTGAAAGAAGGGGGGAAAAAAAGATTAAAGCAGCCAGGAAATTAATGACTTTTTGCAAATACTGTAGTACCGATGTAAAATTTTTTTCTGCATTAACTAGAGGAAAAGTGCTTTCATTTATTGACAGTGACTTGAAGTATCAGAAAATCTATGGTTTTGTAGAATATTTATTTACAAGAGCTGCTCCTTCTTCTTTAATATAGTATTTTTGCCACCTGCACCTCTAACAGAGATGAGAATAGCAGCACGATACTATTCCTTAGTGTTCTGTTCAGCACACAGCAGGGCCTATTAGACTAAACATAGAAATTTTGATACAATGCATGAAGAACAGAATTCTGCTCGACTTTCAGACTGAAGTTCACAGTGCTGGCAGGATGGGAAGAAAATATTTTATTTGTAAAAGGAAATAAAATCTAATATGGAATTACTGATACACAGTAAAGACCAGAATACTAAAGCAGCTTTTGCTTAAAAGCAAAATATACAAAATAGGTTTGCTGTTTAAACTACTAAAACACCAGCCTGACAAAGGCTGAAAGAAAAAAAAAAAAAAAAAAAAAAAAAAAAAAAAGGCAAATGTAAATGTACAGGCAAAATCTCAACAAAGACCTCAACTTATTACTATCAAAACTAATGACCATATGATATGCTTGCTACCAGTTTTAAAGAAAGTAGAAATCACTTAGTTAAGTCACAGAACCAGATTTTGCCTTTAACAGTTCCTCCTGCGGAAAGGAGTTTGTTCATTTCTATTTATTCAACCAGTTCAGTTCAGTAATTATTTCATTTTCAGCTGAGCAACTGACCAAATGTTGAATATGCAAGTAGCAGTTTTCATTTTCCAAACAATCAATATTCACTATGAAAAGCTACGGATTTACTAGAGAGCAAATGCAAGTTAAACTGTATGATTCCTCAAAGATGTGTGGTTACAGCAATACCTCCTTGGTTAGCAAAAATAAACGTCTCATTTAGTCTAAAGGTTACGCTTAACTGCAATTTCTGGCCATCAATCTTTCTCTAAAATAATTAGTGCATTTTAACTGAGAATATCCTGAATCACTTCAATGTAAAAAAATATTCCCAAGAAATACTGTACGAGTACAGGATTTAGAATTTCTATATGCTGATCTTCACCAAAAAAAAAGTTCAATTTTGCTTGCAAACCAACCATTCTATTCTTAAACACAAAGCTACCACACCTCATGCTTGTGAAGTCTGAAAAGATTCCGAAAAGCTAGGAAAAATACTAGAGTTTGATTACTATATACCTGCTCTAATCATTCTTAAGAATCTCAGTTTACTTCAATTACAGACATTGTAGGTCACTTAACAATGTAAGATTTTTAAGTGTAGTGTTTTATGAAGTTCATTCAGGAAGCCAAAAATTTAAGACACTTAACTATTAACCTACTCAAATTCTTGGTGTGAAGGTATAGAGATTTAACGAGAATTTTCCTTAAAATTGTTATCAGCCCAATACAAAGTTAAATATTTCCTACAAATAATTTGTCAAAGGTAGAAGCTATAAATACTTTAAAGGATATTCCATGATATTCCTAACTATTGCCATCTATGTTTCAAATACAACAACTGAATTAATGGCAAACATACTACTTGTTCTAATGAAAGCATATTAAAGGATTACCATAATGATAATCCAGCAAATTCTGGAATGTTAATGCATTTTGACAAGTTTTTAAATATCCTAAGTCAAGCTGAAGTTGTTACCTGAAAGCTCCATAAAGTGGTCTGTACCAGCAGACAAAAGAACAAGGGGTAAAAAGCAAGAACCAGAGAATACTCAATCCAAAATCAACCCCTCGCGTAGCATCAACGTAAAACCAGGCCAAACATCCAAAGATATTAAGAAACAGTGTCACTGTATGGACTGTAGAAGCAAAAGCAAAATAGTCTTAATTAAGTTATGTTTATACAATAAATTATTACAACTGTTAAGGTAATACTCAAACGGAGCATTTTTAAACAAAACATCAGCATGCTGACAATAAATCAATACCCTCGCAATACCCTCAGCAATAAGCTGATTTTTATACAGTTCTAACTTTCAGGTAAGCCCTGTATTTACAAGTGAAAGTACTGAACATGAAAATTCAAGTACTGTCAGGAGTATGTGGTGAAGAAAAAATCCTGTCATAAAAATAAAACATTTTCAAACTTAAAATGATGAAAAAAGAGGTTTCTACAGCTGCAATAATAGATACTTTTTCTACAGTATTAACTGCATAGATACTTAACAGACTACTGAATATTTTTTGAGAGAAAGCTTATAAATGATATAAAATGCATCATAAATTTAGCACTGTACACATTCTAATTGGAAAATAAAAATTTGCAAAAAAATCTTTCAATTAAAATCTGTCTTCCATGTAATAAAGCAAAAAAACCCACTTAGTAAAAATGTTTCTTAGTAAAACAAGAACTGCAAGAAGCTGTCCTAGATGCTTTAACACATATTGCACATTCAAATATTTCTTACAACATTGGTCTTAAACACCTGCCTTGTTGGTGCCCCTTAGCTCAATACTAGCATTTTCTCATTGGCAGACCTTGTTACAGGTTAACTATTGAATTTCTCCTAAAGAAAATGCATTGGCATTACGACTTCACAATTTATTTAAAATATATTTAGCTCTTAGAACAGAAAAAGATACAGCAGTATTTAAGAAACATTACAACTACTACCTTCATGCTATCTGGCACAGAAGTTGGTTCTGCCAGACTTAAAAGATGAACATGAATTTCTGTCTTTGTTCAGTAATAACCAGTGACTCAGGAGTGATTTTGCTATCTCAGAGGACAGTTTCCATCCTTGTGGACCAGGACAAAGTAGAGTATTTATAATTGAGAGTGCACAAGCTGCTCCTTGCAGCAATGATTTTTTATTTAAGTTCAGAGAAACATTTTAGTCATTCTAGTGGAAGGTAATGTTAACTAGCATGATAATAAAGATTCTGAAAAAAAGACTCCTCAAACTCTTTGCTGTTTTCTTATCTAGTATTTAAATAAGCCCTAAATCAACTTAGTGGGAAAAAAATCTAAAAGCGAAATGCCCACATCATTGTATGAAGGCTGATGAAACTCAAAACATTTCCCTCGGACAAATCATATTTTCCTCTAAGAGTCACCAGAAACAGAAAACTTGGTACTTTTAAATAAAAAGCATTTAATGCATCTACGTATCTTAGCACTGTTCCAAGAGGTCAGCAAAGCAACTCATTTCAGAATTTGTATGAGTATGCCTTATAAAGCACAACAAACGATACAAAACCAAATTCCTGCCTGCCTTTGATAAATATGAGAAAGCTTACTAAGGGTTATTCTTTCCAGTCAATACTGGAAAACAGGGAGACCCTCTAGATTACTAGAAACATCCACATTCTGGTGGAGTTTGAACTTTCCGAAATTACTACTTTTTTTGTAATTGCAATTACGATAACAGGACAAGTTTTAAAAGAATGCCATCAGTGCAGACGAGGGTTGAAACGTCACACCCACTACTGATACTTATTAGCACAATAAAACCAGCAACACAGGGGTCTGCTTCACTACTGTCACAATCTCAGYTGTAAAAAACGAGTATGAGCAAGCTACGGATGAAGACATGGGACTTCACTGACAATTCTCCCTTTGCTCCGATTGTCCTTCTCTCTGCCTGCTGCACAGTACAGAAAGGCATTTGTTCTTTGAGCCAACACCTTCACTAAGTGACGTAGATAAGCTTTGCTGTTGTATGAACAGACAGGTGTTTTTATGTTCAGGATAACCACTTTAAGTACCTTCCACCAACTTGCCTCTTCAAATTAAACCATGATACAAGTTATTAGAAGATAATGACCACCTGGGGGCTGAAATGACCTAAGGCTTTGGCAGAAGTCTCCAACATGCAAAGTCTATATGACAATAACTTCACAGCTATACCAATACAGTACTCAGTGTGAAGTGATCTAAGAAAGCCCTCTCCTAGTTTAGCTATGGAAGCAGTTGAGGTTAAAAAACAAAGGGCATTCATGGCAGAATAAGAGTGAACAATGGGAAATTACATTAGTTCAAGAAATATTCAGACTCAGCTTCATTTTTATTAGCATAAACGTCCTTGTACAGAAGAATCTTCTTAGATATACATTCCCTGTCTTAATTAACTACACTTTATCATCCATTAACGTTTGAAAGTGAATTGTAGATAAAGACCACAAATTGCACCAATGCTATTTGGCGTCTATATTATTCAGATGATTATTTTGCAGTCCCATTTGGGACTGTATAAAAATAGATCTTTGTAATAAGTTTCATTTCAGTAATGTTTTATTGATGGTATTCTCGGGAAAYCAAAGTCCTCACTAGGACACATGACCCAAGAATGCGCTTCCCCCAGGAATCAGCTGGACTGCAACCCTGTAATGGACTGCCTCGAGGGGAATGGGATGCCTAGAAAATGGAGGGTTTTGAATCCACAAGGAAACTGACAAGTGAGGACAAAGCTGGTGAAGTTTGATCACACACAACCTTGGAGCACAGAGTGGTTTCAAACGTAGTTTAGGCTTTTGTTCCTTGTCTGCTCTGCTCTTTCTGGAGAGGGGGTGGATAAGACGTGTGCAAACACGCCTTACAAATGACAGAAGTGTTTTCTGTAGGAAAAAATACATTCTAAAACAGGATTAGATCAGCACATAACATAAGCACATGCTATCAAAAATGTGAAGGTGCTTTTTTTCGTCTACACAGCACATTAGGACTTCAGCTAAAATACTGGACACAGCCCACATTGTAAAATTCTTGACGCTACACACTAAAAAAAACATAATATGGAGTAGACCAARCACCGAATCTGTAAGACTGCAACCAAACAATCAGACCTCTAGAAAACATAACCTACAAAGAAAGGCTGAGTAAACTATGCTAATTTAGCCAAAAGGAGATGACTAATGGGGATAAATGTGTGCTCCATAACAACAGTGGACAGAACAGGGAAGATCAAACACAGGAAGGGAGAATTAAATTATATACTGGGAAACATCTTCTAATGATAAAAGACAGCAACACACTACAACAGGCTTGGAAGGAGTTTATGAAGTGTCCATCCTTGGAGATTCTCAAGAACAGGCGGAACAAACATCAACACAGACTGATATAGTACTATTGATTGTATCCTCAGACACAAGGATGGATGAGATGAAACTCTCCTAAACAGAAAAAATGCCATACAAGTTGGCACTTTAGGGTGTTATTTTTCTACCGGAATCTACAATTTAAGTCATTGGTCTTTGAAAACCTTTAAAAGTCTTGTTCATAGAAAATGGAAACATTCACAACCTATGTAAAGTAACAAACCCAAATGCCACAAAAGCTTTCCATGAGATTAAGCAGCTCTTTGGTTTGTAACTTCACATAAGAAATATTCTTTGAAAATCAATACTGTTCATTTTGTACATGCTATCAGCCTATGGGGAAAGTAGCTGGAAAACACAGGCTTCTGAGCCAAAAAATTTTTGGTCTTAGATACGGGTCAGGAGATATGGGACATATGCTAGTAACAGCATAGAAAGATCTAAAAAGTAGTGCTTAGTGCGAAAGAGCCAGAAAACTGTCATTCTATCTGCAAGCCACTAAAACAGGAGTGGTAACAAAACCAAGACAGAATAGAAAAGCTCCACTTGCAGCTAACAAGCCATTGCTAATTGATTGCTGTAGTTCACAAAAACATGGGAGCACTCACTCAGGAAAAAAAAAAAAAAAAAAAAAAAAAAAAGGGCTGAAAAAGGCTCTTCCCACAGAGAAAAACAAGAAAATATGTGCAAAGATAAAACCACATCAAGGAATCAGAAAACTCTGACTTCTGATACAGAGAAAAGATGGATGAATTCATGGACTAGGGATACAGACAGACTTGTTTTCTCATGAGATACAGAACGTATACATCTGAAATAGGCAAGAAAGTTTCCTCAGATACATAAAAACCAAGAATAAGGATTTAATAATTGCTACTAACCACGGAAACACACAGAAAACTGAAACAGAAAGGCTGCTAAAAAGAAAGAGGAAAACCAGCCTACTTTACAAAGTGCTGAGCACACAGTACTAGATTTATCCAAATGTCATTATGTTCACAGAACGCCTAGGCCTTACAAGACCTAAGAAGTTCTGAAAAAGGAAATAAAATGTAGGGTAGAGCAGCAAGCAGAAGCAGGCTGGTTTCCTACAGTACTAAGTGCTTTCACTGAGGAAGCATAGCCACTCTAATGAAAAATGAGCCAAACCATTGTAGATACGATCCTGGGAAAGTAGAGTCACAAGGATTGATCCAACAGCCAGCCCTAAGGCATGGAGTCTGTACTCAATCTTTTTTCTTTTAGCCTGAAACAGATTTTGTCTTTCCTTTCCTTTATTATGCCCTTTTCCTTCCTTCTTGAGTAATCCCTAAGTCAGAGAGTACTAGAGCTAAAGAAGGAAAAGAGGAAAGAGCAGGACTCAGTTAAAATCTCAGTCTACCTAGCAGAAAATCTGTCATGTTAGTACAAAAGCACAACTCCTATATATTTTTAAATACTATAGCATTGCTGTTTCCTTTATTTATTGCCATAAGAAGGAAAAAGAAAAACAGTATTAATATTCCAATTCTCACTGCCCAACTTCACCTTGTATTTGAAACATACGGCACTTTCAGAACTCAGTCCTGCAAATGGCCAGAATTAGTAACTAACCTAAAATTTTGGAGTACTTGATCTTAGATTTCACATAAATCTTAAATGTCTGTCACATTTATGAGAGTGACTAGTGACACGTTCTACAGTGGATTTAGTTGCTTATTTGAAGACTAATGACCCAGCAATGAATATAGAAAGCTGTGGATTATGATGAAGTGGAATTCACCTGATTCAATGCTGGCTCCTCATTTTATGTGTTTCAATTACGTGGTTCAATCAAAGTAATAAGATTACCAGATTAACAGGTAAAATTACAGAGATTTGCTAACTAAATCTGAAGCCCTGAAAAAAAATACAGAAAAGTTCCGAAATTCACATTCCCTTAGTATGCTAAAAATATATTAAAGACATCAAAACACCTAAATCTTTGGAATTTCCTCAGTCTCAAAGTAGTTATTAGGCTCTCATCACACTGGACAAGGCAGAAGAAACAAATGTTGTGGCATTTGTACATTTCGTTCATCCAGCATTTCTCCAGTCAAAACACAGCACCTGAATGAGGGCAAAATTAACCCCACAAAGATGGTGTAGAGCATTCTTGGTGTACAAAGGATAGTTTTAACATGGACTCATTATTCAGCTAATTCACTTTACACTATTTTTTAAATAGACTAAAATGATATTAAGTCTCCACTATAGACTAAAAACTATATTAAACTATATAAAACTATGTCTATTAAAGCAAATGGATATTATACTTCTTAAACTCACAACTCTATTTGGGGAATTATATTTCTTAATACACAAGCTGATTTTAAAAACAATAAAATTATTTCTAAGTCAATAAATGGTCAAAGCTTATTTTACAACAACAGAGATACTTAAACCAGAAAACTGCAATATACTCGAACCAAACTGCCTTAGGATAATCCTCCTCCTTTTTTTCTGTGGAAGTTTCTATGAAATAATTCAATACTTTTAAAATCGAAGCTAACAAAGATTTCACTTCAACATTTGACTTCTGGATTTAAAACAATTTCTCATTACAGATGTTGCAAAAGCCAAAGTAGTAGGTATGTATCATCAAGTTGAATAGGCACTTTGTTTTTTTCTTTAAAAAAAAATACTTACACATCCACAAATAGTACATAATCTTTACTGTCTTCTGGAATTCTACAGGAATGTCTACAGAAAAGTCCTGGTAGAAACAAGGACCTATTGGAAAATTCTCAGGAAGAGGTGGCCAGTTATTTTTTCTACCTGCAAAACAGAAAAAAAAAAAAGCTTTATAATACAGTTTTAATTTCTGTATACTAGAAAGAGATATGCATTTGGACTTGTCCAAATTGTTTTATGCATGAGTTTCATAAGCGTGTGGATAACTTGAGCTACCAAAACCCAAGAGTTTTATCAGCAATCCTCACACAATACTGAAAATAAACTTCAGAAATAAAATACAATGAAGTGCAGACAGATCAAGGAAAGTACAATATTTTATCTATTTAAAAGACTAAGCAGGCCTCTGACAGTTACTATAAAGTAATGAGAAAAGAGAATTCTTCACAAAACAAGCAGATATGGGCAGAAAAACAATTTCTCAGAGTTCCTTGACTTTTAAATGCACATTTCCCTAAAGTCCCACCATACTCTCATACTTTGTTGAACACAAAGACTGGGGACTGAAAAGCATTCTTCATTCTCAGAACACTGATATTTTTAACACCAGGCTCTCTCTACACTTTGAACTAATTCCCAATATAGTTTACAGCCAAAGCTTTACCTAAAAGCCCGTAAGCCTCAAGAAAGGCAGCTATTGAAATGGTCTAAACTACTTTTTTGTTACAAGAAGATGCCCTATGGCATCACTGTATTTTGATACAGTTGTGTGACAGAGTGAGGACACCACAAAGGACACAGTATCAGACACCTGGATTTCCTGTATGCTCATCTGCTCACAGGCTAGAGTATATATTCTGCTGAACACAAGTCATACCAAGCACAGTCAGAGATTCAACTGAGAGAGTAACTGCAACAAACCTTTACCATAGCATTTCAAATTCTGAATGCCAGAGATACATTAATCACCATGTTCCAAAAGTGGAGCTGAACTAGAGACTAACCTAAAGGCACCTTTTATTTGAAATTCTGACAAGGTTTTGCTTGGAACTTCTATCTGCAACCATAGCTTTACTAGCAGTTCATCTGGTAAGAACAGAAAACTTGCAAAGCTTACATACTTGCATTATTTCTTATTTGTTTCCCCACTAAGACAAGAAGAAGCTGTCAGTTCTGTCCAAACAGGTCCAAAGCACTGAGTATGTATTAAGTTTTCTGCCTCTTCTACTGAAATTTTTACTAAGCCTTTCAGAGCAAGGAAATGGCAGAGTAAGCATACAGAAGGTAATCAAGTAATATTCCCATCCATATTAAAAACTACTTTGGGATTTCTTATGTGAAAAATATCTGATAATAATTCAGACCTTCATTCTACAGTATATGGTTATTCCCCTCAGGACTGATAGTTTCAAGACAGAATTATGGAAAAAAATCAGGTATCTTATAATAATTCAAGTTATTATTTAAGAATTGTATTACATGTGCTTTCCTGCTGCTGTTGTACAGGTTTCAAAATTTTCAACTAAGACTGAAAGACAGCTTGGTGAGACGGTTTGAGATCAAAAACTGAGTGGTCTTTTTCTAAATACACTTCAGATATTCATAATCCAAGATTATATCTTGATAAGCGAAGAGCTAGCTCAGAATTATTTCATTCAACACAAGTTACCAYCTCAAGGCCTATTAACATAACTTCAATGGCATGCCTACACTATGAATGCAGGACACCCCCAAACTAGCTTCGTGCAAGCACAGAAAGGGATTTTCAGGCATGCCCAAATGAACTAGCTGAAATAGGAAGCAGCACACTTTAATTAGCTCAAATGCAACGCTGCATAGGAACTGAGCAGAAAAGACCGAAGGCATTGAGCTAAGCTAGCCTACTGGCTTGAAGATCTTTGCTCTGTAGTCAATTGCATATGACGACAGTGTCCTAGATGTGCAGCCAGCATCTTAAACTGAATGCAAATAGCTAGAGTATTGCAAAAGATGCTGTCGTGCAATCAACACAACTCTACAGTGTTTCCAAAGGAGTTCAAATGAGTGCGCAAAAGGAAAAAAAAAAATCAAAAGGAAAAGAGTATTTTTCTCCTTGGTCGCAACATACAATTCCTGATTTGCAGCATCTTTACACAGCCATTTGGCAAAAAGCTAGTATCTTCTTTAAAGCTTTAAGAGTTCTTTCTTCTCTGTTCAGTCTTCCTGAAGAATCCTTTAGATTCTTCATGGATTCTTCCAGCACTTCGATGTGAACAACTGCAACCTAATAACAAACATCCATTTTAGAAAGATCCCGAAACACGTGTGGGGTATCAGTTACGTTCCCTACAATATAGATAAACAAAACTGTCCCTAAAGCCTGGAAAAGTAATCAATCCAGATCATCAATGTAAGTTAGTGAAATCAGATGAAGGACAATACCTGGAGAAGGAAATGAAAAAACAACCAAAAAAATCAGCATCTGGGAGTAGAGGTACAGAGATTTAACAGAGAGATGGAAGAGAACAAATACTGAGAAAATAAAAATGGTTTAGTGAAGGGACAATACCACCATGATTCTTTTCCTCAGAAGAAGAACAGCAATTGCCCATTCCCAGATCCTAGCAAATGAGTGGCATATGACTGCTTTCTGCAGCTTCTGAGGAAGGGAAGTGGAGAGGAAGGTGCTGAGCTCTTCTCCCTGGGATYCAGTGATAGGACGTGTGGGAATGGTTCAAAGCTGCGCCAGGGGAGGTTTAGACTGAACATTAGGAAGCACTTCTTTACCGAGAGGGTGGTCAAACACTGGAATGGGCTTCCTAGAAAGATAGTCGATGCCCCAAGCCTGTCAGTGTTTAAGGGGCATTTGGACAATGCCTTTAATAATACGCTTTAACTTTTGATCAGCCCTGAATTGGTCAGACAGTTGGACTAGATGATCGTTGTAGGTCCCTTCCAACTGAAAATATTCTATTCTATTCTATAAAATTCCCTGAGAATTTGAAGTGCTACATAAGCAATTATGCAATCTGGAATTGTACCACTGCATATTCAAAAAAACCAGCACACGTGGATATAAAACAGTCAGAATTCTAGATACAAGTGAAAAGATCACACAAAGTCAACCTTGCACACAGTGTTTTGTATTTTGCTTTGTTTTTTTCTGAACTTCAATCTGAAGTTCTTCCTTTTCAAAAGGAATACTCCCATAGATCTAATTCTAGCAAAGTATCTTCAGCTAAGAGGATGTAAATCTTCTCATTTGTGAAACTGCCGTATAAAATCTGATGGTTTTGCACAGCACACTTACAGTTTGTAGCAAAATGAGATACTAAACTTGATTATGGCTTCCAAAGTGTCATATGAAAAAATTAATAAAAGATTAATAATAGAACAGATCTGCTATTTGCATAGAATATTCATGTCTGTAACATAGCAAAAGATAAGAAAATGTTTCAAAACAGGAAAGTTCCCCTACAGCTATAAATATTGACAAGAGAAATCTAAGAGATGTTACTGCCATGGTTTAGCCCCAGCCAGCAACTAAACACCACGCAGCCGCTCGCTCACCCCCCCACTCCGGTAGGATGGGGGAGAGGATCGGGAGGGCACACGGAGGAAAACCCRCGGGTTGAGATAAAAACAGTTTAATAATGGAAATAAAACAAAGTAGAACAGTGATAATAACAATGATAACAACAATAACAGAATATACAAAACAGGCAATACACAATGCAACTGCTCACTCCCACGTATTCCGGACCCACCGCCCGAACCGTGCGCTTCCCCCAAAAGGACCCGCCCCCGGTTTTTAAGCTGGGCATGATGTCACATGGTATAGAATACCCCATTGGCCAGCTGGGTCAACCACCCCGGCTATGCTCCCCCCCAGSTCCCCCTGCACCTTGAAGGGCRGGGGAGGCTGTCTGCCCGGCAACAACCAAAGCATCAATGGGCCATCAACATTCCTTTCATTGCCAAACCCAAAACACAGTCCCCTCTCCAGCTACAGGGAAGGGAGTTAACTCTGTCCCAGACGGAACCAGGACAATATCCACCCCTTATTCTATACCATCTACGTCATGCCCAGGTCTCACATTTTCCGATACATCCCAATTAATCATCACCACTTTTCCTGTCCCTTGATATATATATATATATATATATATATATATACACACACACACAGATATCATTCCCTTAGACCATGGGCCATCCCTCTAAAACGTCCATTAAGTTCATTTAGTCCATGACTTTGGGCTCCATCTGTCATAACAGTCTCTCAGGGCAGGGGAGATGGTGTGTGTGGTGTTSGACTGTTGCATCCTGAAGCCAGTTCTGGTTCCAGTATCGCTGCGCTCGTCCGCCTCTATCATTGCGGCACTTTGCTCRGTTTCATCAGAGTTCATTCTTCTTTAACCWGGATGATTCTTACTGCAATACCATTGATGTGACATACAGCATTATATAGCAATTAGCATTATACACCTCAGTTCAGTGGCTGTTTTCACCCAAAACCAAATCCCCTTGAGGTACACATCGGACTTCCCCATCCTTTCGCATTACTCACCAAGTGCACCCAGGTCCTTGAGCAAAAGCAATCCCACGAATGGGTTTKCCYTTGCCCGAGGCRGGAGTAACCCAGACTGTCTTCCCCAGCATATTCCTTAGGTGCACTACAGGGACTTTATCCCCCTCTACAGTACGTGAGGGTTTTGATGGGGCAGGGCCAGCTCGAGTGGCAGATCCCCTTGCTGTTGACTAACCAGGTGGCCTTTGCTAGATGTGTCCCCCAATGTTTGAATGTCCCACCACCCAGTGCTCTCAGTGTGGTCTTTAGCAGTCCATTATATCGCTCGATTTT